>CM022477.1:24092548-24116919 GCA_011952105.1 Coreoperca whiteheadi | reverse complement strand
TTCCGGCATGCCTGTGAGCGGCTTGCTTCAGTCGATCAGAAGGCTGACGACAACAGTGAAGCCGGCTCCCTTTATACCTCCGGTTCCGCCGGCGTGCGTCACGTGTTGACGTCGGACCCAATCAAGATTGGTCTAAGTTGTTACAAGAGATTCAGAGGCTGTCACGCTGGAGGCGTTCCCCATAGCGTCAGCTGACGCAGCGTCTCGTTCCCTATCAGGGAACCATGGTTACCTACGTAACCTGGTACGTTTTGTCCGAGTTTAACGTCAGAAAATTTCTGATCATCCAGGTTTTTATGTCCTTAAGGCATGATTGAAGTTCAACTAACTGATCAGTTTCATCCGGCTTAATCGATAAATATAATTGGGTATCATCTGCATAACAATGAAACTTTATGGAATGCTTTCTAATAATATTGCCCAAAGGAAGCATATATAACGTAAATAGAAGTGGTCCAAGCACAGAACCTTGCGGAACTCCGTGACTAACTTTGGTGTGCTCGGATGATTCATCATTAACATATACAAACTGAGATCGGTCTGATAGATAGGATTTAAACCAGCTTAACGCGGTTGCTTTAATTCCAATTAAATGTTCCAGTCTCTGTAATAGAATTTGATGGTCAATGGTATCGAATGCAGCACTAAGATCTAACAAGACAAGTACAGAGACAAGTCCATTGTCTGATGCAATTAAGAGGTCATTTGTAATTTTCACCAGTGCTTTTTCTGTGTTATGATGCACTGTAAAACCTGACTGGAAATCCTCAAATATACTATTGTTATTTAGAAAGTCACATAACTGATTAGCAACAGTTTTTTCAAGGATCTTAGAGATAAAGGGAAGGTTAGATATAGGTCTATAGTTGGCTAAAACCCCTGGATCGAGAGTGGGCTTTTTAAGGAGAGGTTTAATAACAGCTACTTTAAAAGACTGTCAGTAAAGACAGATTGATCATATCTACTAAAGACGTGCTAACTAATGGTAGAACATCTTTAAGCAGCCAATTTCAGTGAGGTTTCACTGACAGGTTTCAGTGACACAAAATAAATCAATATGATAATCTGATATCAGATCGTTTACTAGTACAGCTTTAGATGACAGAGATCTGATGTTTAGGTGTCCACATTTAATTCTCTTATTTTGAGGTGCTGTTTCTGTTGTGGTAATTATTATTAAATTATTATGTATAACTCCTCTTCTGTTAGCTTTTGATTTTATAAATTTCAGTGGCTGGGGGGCAGACACCGTCATTATGGGATTATGGGTGGGTAACTGCTCTGGAAGCGCAGAGAAGCGTGTAGGACTGCAACTCTGCCTCCTGGTCTCAACTTTGTGTTTTCATGGTTTAGGTCCACTAAACTCGGCCAGATTTCTAGATATGAGAGCTGCACCATCCAAAGTTGGATGAATGCCGTCTCTGCTAATCAGACCAGGTCTTCCCCAGAAAGTCCGCAAATTATCTACAAAGCCCACATCGTTTGCTGGACACCACCTCGACAGCCAGCGACGGAATGAAGACATGCGGCTAAACATGTCATCACTGGTCAGATTTGGCAGGGGCCCAGAGAAAACTACGGAGTCCGACATCGTCTTTGCATATGTACACACCGACTCAACATTAATTTTAGTGACCTCCGATTGGCGTAATCGGGTGTCATTACCGCCGACGTGAATAACAATCTTACTGTATTTACGTTTATCTTTAGCCAGCGGTTTCAAATATGATTCAATGTCGCCCGCTCTGGCCCCAGGAACACATTTAACTATGGTCGCTGGTGTCGCTAACTTCACGTTTCTCAAAATGGAGCTGCCAATAATCAGAGTTGGTTTCTCAGCGGGTGCGTGGCTGAGTGGGGAGAACCTGTTGGAAACGGGAACGGGTTGGTGGTGAACCATGGGCCTCGGCCTAGGGCTATGCTTCCTTCGGACGGTCACCCAGCCGCCCTGGATTCCCGGCTGCTCGGGAGCTGCCGGGGAACGGCTAACAGTAGCTTGCTCGAGTCGGTCCGCACCGGCTACTGGGCTAGCAACTACCGACTGAGCTCCCAAAGTGCGGAACCGCGTTTCCAAATCACTAAGCCTCGCCTCCAATGCTACAAATAAACAACATTTATTACATGTACTATTATCAGTAAAGGAGGCAGAGGAATAGCTAAACATTTGACACACCGAGCAAGAGAGAGCGGGAGAGGAAGCGGGAGAGAGAGGGAGAGAAGCCATTGCTAGCTGCTAAGGTAGAGACTGGTAGCTAGCAACACTTAAGCGTTGTAAGTGCTTAGGCAAAACTAATAAACGTTCAAATGTAACATTATAGCAGATAGTTAGTTAATGTAATGAGTCAAACAAATTAGCTGTGTTGAGCTAGAGCAGCAAACTACACGCTACTAGTAACAAACAAACACCTGTAACCGGAAAGGAGGCAAAACGCTTACGTCAGCACGTCGTCAGCACGTCGTCAGGATATTTCTGCTGTTTATCTCATGATGGTCGTGACAAATGATAAAATAGCTGCCACTATAATAACTTTCCAATTATAAAATTTATGGTAGCCAACATTTCCAAAGCAACACAATTCATGTCCCAAGTCTGAAATCACTTTTGATGTACAAGTAGAATTAGAACTAGTCTGATTTGGGGTTTGTGTGACGATGACATGCACCCAAATATTACGTTTTTTTGTTGCTTGATTGAACCAATACGTCCCTTCATTTAAATATAAAGGAATGGTGTTACAACCCATGCCATGAACCTTAGCTGGAGTTGTGCTCTGTGTCTTGGACTTGGCATTCTCTCTCTCTCCACGGACGTTGATTATTATCCAGCTCACCTGCTTCAAACCACACACCTGCTATTCATTCACCAATCAAGCCCTGCAATATATCTACCCTGGTCTTCCTCCCACTCACTACCAGGTCGTTGTTCAATAGTGGTAGTTCACGGCCCTGGCGCCATGAACCTGTCGAGTAAGTTTCCAGTTTGTATCTCGTCAAATTGTACTTCTGCTTTTTTTTCTGTGTTCATCAGGATCATTACCTCAGTCAGCATCCAGCCAGTCAGTCTGCCATGCTCCAATACCCTGCCTCCTTGTCCTCTGGTCAACTCTCCCAGCCAGCCACACTTTTTGTCTTCCAGCTCCTCAACTCCCCCAGTGCACATTTCAATAAAACCCCTGTTAACTTCTCATCTTGGTATCTGAGTCTGCATTTGAGTCCGCCAGTCTAGCACATCACGACAAATGGTAAATGTGTTGAGGTCACTTGTGGATTTGTTAGGCCACATGTGTTAAAAGATGAAAGACATTAGCCATACTGTGTTTTTAAAAAAGCATGCTATTTTGTATTGAACAATGGAAATTCAACACTCTACTGTTTGATGTTTGTTTTTTTTCCCAAAGTATTTTATTGAACATCTTATTAAACCTAAGATACACTTTTACAATACATTTTCTTTTTTATGCTAACCAACCCACCCAGGAACAATCCCCACCTGTTGCACAAATACACATATTAAATAAAAACAATCATGAACACGTATTAGAAAAGGAAGCACAACTACGTACAGTATATTACTCCTCTGAAATTGAGATTAGGGAGGGATCCATCTTCCTAATTTGTTCCAGAACCGGTTGCCAGATATCAAAAAATGTATAGGCATAGCCTGCTATAGCATACTTTATTTTTTCCATGGTCAGATTGTATAAAAGATCAGTGAGCCACATTTTAAAAGTTGGAGGGGACTTGTCTTTCCATTTAAACAGTATCTGCCATCGAGCTAAAAGAGTAGCAAATGCTATGAGGCTTTTGTTGTTTTGATTTAAGTGAAAATGCTGCGGTACAATACCAAATACAGAGATCACGGCGTTAGGCTCTATGACTGTCCCCAATGTGATGGAAATAAATTTAAATATAGACTTCCAAGCTAGGCACAGTTAGCTCAGTCGGTAGAGCCTTGGCCCCGTGTACCAGTCGTCCCCGTAGCGGTTGCGGGCTCAACTCCGACCTCGGGCACTGTGCGCTCAGCAGGCTAACTCCCAATCGGGAGTTGGCTTAGAGCAGCCCTGCGACGAGTTGGCCACTGTCCAGGGTGTACCCCACCTAAGGCCCGAAGTTACTGGGATAGGATCCAGATCCCCAAAATGGGAACAAGCGGTAGAAAATGACTGACTGACTGACTTCCAAAAATCTTTGAGTTTTGGACAGAGCCAAAACATGTGACATAGAGTGCCTGGTTCGGCTTTACATCTATCACAGTGAGGATCTATGTCTGATTTAAATTTTGCCAGTTTTACTTTAGACCAATGTAATCTATGAACAACTTTAAATTGAATCACTCGATGTCTTTGACATATTGAAGATGAGTGAATGTTTTTCAATATAGATTCCCATACATTCTCAGAGATTCCTATAACCAGTTCCTCTTCCCACAGTCTTTCACGTGGGCCAGAGGACCCATATTATGAGTATTCATTGCACCATAGATTTTACCAATGGCCCCCTTAGAGTATGGATTCATTTTTAGAACAATCTCAAGAAGTGTCTCAGGTGCTAATCAGGGGAAGTGACTGACAGATGATGCAACAAAACTGCGAAGTTGAAGATATTTAAAGAAGTGAGTGTTGGGAATTTGGAATTTAGTTTTCACTTGCTGAAAGGTTGCAAAAGTGCCTTCAATATACATATCCTTTAGTATTCTGAGGCCATTTACAGACCAGACACCGAAAGAATCATCTATAATAGAGGGAGTAAACGTGATTTCTTACTATGGGGGCATAAACTGATACATCATTAAGTGAAAAATGTCTTCTAAACTGTCCCCATATTTTGAAGGAATGCTTCACCACTGGATTCAGAAAGTATTTATATATTGGATGAGGTGATGGCAATGTTGAGCAGAGCAATGCATGTAGAGAAGCAGGAAGGCATGAAAAATTTTCAAGGGACATCCACTTAGGAACATTAGCATGTGAATTAAACCAATATAACAGAGCGAGTATTGGCTGCCCAATAATAATACTGAAAATTGGGTAATGATAGTCCTCCATGCTCGCGGTGTCGCGGCAGCACACTTTTACGGATGCGTGCATTTTTCCCATTCAATATAAAAACTGACACCAGCTTGTCTATCAGTAGGAAAAATGATTTATTCAAAAATATCGGGATACACTGGGACAGATATAGGAATCTAGGTAAATTATTCATCTTGACAGTGTTTATCCTGCCTCCTAGTGATAGCGGCAGTGTACTCCAGCGCTCAAAATCTTGTTTTATAGAATCTATCAATGGAATAAAATTTGTTTTATAGAGGTTCTTGTAATTATTAGTAATCCATATACCTAAATACTTAAATTTATCAGTACTTAATTTAAATGGTAAGGAGTTAAATGTAATAAGTCTGGCTGCAGTGTTAATCGGCATAAGTTCACTTTTTTGCATGTTTATTTTATAACCTGATATTTTCCCAAAACTACCAAGTAATGACAGTAGATGAGGCAGTGTCTTAAACGGATCAGACACATACAAGAGAGTATCATCCGCATAAAGGGACACTTTATGTTCTTACTCACCCCTCATTATACCTTTAATAGTACTATCAGACCGTATTTCCACTGCCAGGGGTTCAATCATCAGTGCAAATAATGATAGGGATAGTGGGCAACCCTCCTTAGTCCCGCGGCTTAATTGGAAAAAGGATGATATGTTATTATTTGTCCGAATTGCTGCTACAGGAGAGGAATATAAAATATTAATGCATGATATGAATTTGGCACCAAAGCCAAATTTCTTCAGGGTATAGAAGAGGCAGTCCCACTCCACCCGATCAAATGCTTTTTCAGCATCAAGTGACAAAAGCACCTCAGGTATATCGGGTGGAGTGGGATAGTGAAGAATATTCAAAAGTCTGCATATATTGTAGAATGAATATTGATTTTTGATAAAGCCAGTCTGATCATCAGACACTATTGAAGGTACAACAATCTCTAATCGACATGCTAAAAGTTTGGCAAATATTTTACTATCAACGTTTAACAATGAAATGAGTCGATATGAGCTACAATCTAATTTACTTTTACCCTTTTTATGAATTAAAGAAATAACTGCTTGTCTCATGGTTTCTGGTAACGACCCTAAGATGAAGGACTGGTCATAGACAGTGAGTAAGATGGAGGAAAGTTCTGAGGAGAATTTTTTTTAAATTCACTTGGAAAGCCATCTGGTCCCGGCGAGTTTCCACTTTGCAATGTGGCAATTGCTTTCAATATTTCGGCCTTTGAAAATGGTCTTTCCAAATCTAAGGCATATTGTTCATCAATAGTGGGCAGAGTAAATTTGCTAAAAAATGAGTCAAACAGTGCCTCATTTCTAGTAGATTCAGATGAATATAATTGCGAATAGTATTCCATAAACCGATTATTAATTTCTAATGGATCAGTTAATTTTTTGTCGTGTTCATCAATAATTTCAAGGATAGACTGGTCGACATTTTGTTGCCGTAGTTGATGAGCTAAGATTTTTCCTATTTTTTCGCCATGTTCATAAGACTTATGTCTGGATTTATTCAGAAGGTTCTCAATAAGTTTCGTAGATAACAGATTGAATTCTGTCTGAAGAGCCAATCGCTCCTTAAATAAATCAACCGATGGTGAGTGTGGGAGGATCCCATCAATTTGCAAGATATCACTTTCTATCTTTTTAAGCCTTTCCTGTAGTTTTTTCATTACACAGGCACTATACGATATGATTTGGCCTCTGAGATACGCTTTTAATGTTTCCCAAATTAGACAGTAGGACACTCCTGGGGTCCGGGTAAGCTCTAAAAACTCCGTTATTTCCTTAGAAATAAATTTAACAAACTCTGAATCTGAGAGTAATAATGTATTAAATCGCCACAGTCGATATCCCCTGCTTGTTTTAGGGAACTTTAAAGTAATTAGCAGCAGTGCATGGTCTGATATCACTATTGCCTGGTATTCACATTTACTGACTAACGAAAGTAAACTATTATCAACAAAGAAATAATCAATTAGAGAAAATATTTTGTGAACCGGTGAATAGAAAGAGTAGCATCTGCGCCCAGGATTCTGAAAACGCCAAACATCAGTCATTCCGTAAGTTTTAAGAAGCCAATTGAGTACTATCGTTGAGCGAGATAGTTGCATGGCCTTGGGTGAACTACGATCCAGTGAGGGCGAGAGTACACAGTTAATATCTCCTCCTAATATGACTTGATGTGTATCTATATCAGGTATTCGGGAGAAGAGGCTGGTGAAAAATGCACTATCATCCCAGTTGGGTGCGTATACATTCGCTAGAACTACTGGGGTACTGTTCAGTCTGCCTGTTACTAATATATAACGGCCAGCAGAGTCAGCATCAACTTTTGACACTACAAACGGGATACTCTTTTTGATCAAAATAGCTGTTCCCCTAGATTTGGAATGAAAAAAATAGTGAAAAATGTATCCTACCCATCTAAGTCTAAAGTAGTTGGATGTGTTCAAATGGGTTTCTTGCAAGAAGGCAATATCTGCCTTCAGTTCCTTAAGATGTGAGAGTACTTTTCGGCGTTTCACTGGTTGATTAAGAGATTTAGCATTCCAACTAACAAAGTTTATCTGGCAAGTTCCTGATACGTCAATATGAGCGTTCTTTTATATTAGTGTAGTATTAAGTACCAATGAGTTGTAGTGATACGGATTCAGCCTAAGTAACATTTGTGCGATGTAAACAGAAGAGAGTCCCTCCACTACCCCAGAGTGCAACAGTAACTTCCCCAGTCACCAACTAGAACATGGTGAAAAAATAACCCCTCGCAAATAATAAATCCACACATAAAGTGCTTTTTTAAGAACTCTAGCTCTGCGTTTGCTCTGCACAGACATGTTCACAGAATATTTTAAGATAACCCCAATATTCCAAATTAAATAGAAGAAAGAGGGGTGCTTTTTATCTTCTAACACACCGTTAAGACTGGTAGTGTGTATATAAATAAATAATTTTATAAATAAAGAAAAGTAAAAAAGAATAACATCATTACATATAAACATAGCAATAACTGTTTTTTAAGGCCCTTAAAAGAAATTAACTGTAGTCCCACATCAATAGGCGAGGCTAAACAACCTCACGCAGAATGTTGTTCTTAACGTACGCCATGGCCTCTGCTGCATCATGAAACAGCTTATCTGTCCCGCTATAGGTGATCCGAAATCGGGCTGGAGGTAGAAGACCATAGCGGACCCCCTCTCGTCCTCGAAGTAGTTTACGGACCTCATTAAACGCCGACCTGGCACGGGCTACACTCGGTGGATAATCAGGAGAGATAAGTATGGTTGAGCCGTTGTGCTATAGTGGGCCAGATTCCCGTGCGATGCGGAGGATTTCGACACAGTCTTGATGGTAGTGTAATTTTGCTATAATCGCTCTTGGTTTGCCATCCATCCGTTTCGCCTGTAAAATGCGGTGGGATCTGTCAATCAGCACGTCTTTATCCATTTTAAGGACTCTTTTAATCAGCCCTGACACAGAAGCAGGAGTGCTCGAGCCATCTTCCTCAGGTACATTCATAATACAGATTTTTGACCTCTGCATTCGACCTTCCATGTCCAGGCATTTCTCCTGTAGATTTTGAACATTTTCCTCCAGCTTGTGCACAGAGTTTTGTAACTCCGTGATGTCATCCGAGCATCCTGAGAGTCCTCTTTCCATGTTCGACACAGTTGTTTTAATCGCTACCAGTTCTGATCGAAAAGCTGATGTGTTGTTAGCTATCTCCTGCCTAACTGCTAGTAATTCTGATCTAACTCCGTCAAACTCTTTAACCATGATTGACTTTAACTCGGTTTGGGAAAGCGTGGTCATCTCCGCTTTAATAGAGGACAATAACTCTTTCTTCATCTCCGTCGTCATATCAGTCCTTTCTCCAGTTTGTTAAACTTGTTCAGCCATCTCAGGTGTCATGTTGGCTCCGTTGTTAACGCTAGGTGTGTCGGTGATCGTCTTGCTAGCAGAGGCCTTGCCCGAATATTTGTCATTACGCAAGTTACTCGCTATTTACATTTATCAGTTAACAAATCGTCTTTGAAGATGCAAGACAATCTTGGATAGCCTTTTTGTACCACACAGTCAGTTAAAGCACCATTTAGAAGGGTAGAAAATATAACTTTGTCCAGAGCTCTCTAAACTTGCAACCTACTCCATTGTCTGCTCGCTAGCCCCCCTACTGATTGATGGTTTAATTAAATATTTCCTTTTTTTTTTCTAAGGTTGAGATGGGTTATGTAAATATTTCCTTTTTTTTTCTAAGGGTGAGATGTCCATTTGGATATCAACCATATGTCTTTGTGTTAAGTATGGAATGTATTTTGTTTGCTTAACCTGCATATAAACAAATGTAAAAACAACAATTTGTAATATTGAAGTTAAATTATGTGCGGGAACCATTTCTTGATTAAAAAAACGGTTTATGCATCCACCCAAGTATGTGCAGTAACTCCAGCTTTAGCGAGGGCCGCTAGACACAGTCAGTGACCATTTGTAATTTATGTTTTTGTACTTGATAAACAACTGAGATACGACATATTAATAAGTGAGCTTTAGATGCATTGGTAGGTTAATTTATTGAACAGAACTCGGCTGTTTCCCCCTGCTTCCAGACTTTATGCTAAGCTAGGCTAAACACATTATAACTACTTAAATGTATGTTAGGGTAGTCTTTCTAAAACATTATTTGTTGAAATTGTCTAAATATATATATAGACCGATATAAATTAAATGCTCTGAAAAACAGAAAATCAAGTGGATGTAGAGTTACAGGCCTACAGCCAATCATGGCATTTGGACCAAATGATGAAAAATGGAAGACAGAATCTGAAAAGACTTTGGATAAAACAAGAGGTCAGACCAGAGTCAATATCAGCATGGCTTTTCAAAGATGGTGACAACTGAGGGACCTCAAGGCATTTGGACCAAGTCAATATCACTTTTCAGTGACACCATGAGCTTTAATTCTGCTGGACAGGTAATCTGGCTTTTTCATTTTGATGTAATGTGTTGCTATCATGATGTATGTATCACTAGCCAATGTACCAACCTATTTAGCATACAACTTCGTTGTAGCTAATAGTAGTTAATGTGTATCTCATTTGTGTGTAAGTAGTTATGAGAAAGATGCATCAACTTCCACACAGTCGAAGCGTGGGTTCACATGTTTTGGGGGCGTGGCTTTGAAAGGAGCTCTGAGGGGAGGGGGTGGGGCTTTTTCAGTTGGATACTTTCAAAATCTGGCCGTTTCTTGCTGGTTTCTCAAACTTACCTACCATAGCTTTAACACAGAGACATGAGTTTAGTTTCAATCTTCTGATTTCACTATTGGAAAGTAAGCAAATAAGGTTATTTGAACCAATCCTTAAATGTGAATTAATTAATTTTGTGAAACTATTTTTGAAAGTAGGTTGTAAGTGTTGTTCTTATTTTTGTTTAGTTTTTCTTCAAAACCTTTTAAAACATTGAGGGGTTAAAATTACATATTGTATTTTATAAAAATATTTTTAAAAATGATTGTAATGTTGTTCTATATAGTATTTATGATGATCTATTTTTCTGTTGTAAAGCACATGAAAATAAATCTCAAATACCACCCTAATTAAGGGAAGATAGCTGAAAACATTTGGGAAGCTGAAAAGGAGTTTTTAAAGCATCCTTATCTGAACCATTTACAATTTGCTCTCATTCAAACACACACACCCCATTGGCAGCAAGCTATAATATTAAGGACCCTTTTATAGCTGCACAGAAGCAGTTGGGGATTGGTCTGTCAATCTCGCAACTTTTGCGATTAGGGGACAACCCGCTGAACCTGGTCAGCCATAACCCCCAAACTGTAAAATTTCTATATTTTGACGTCCTGATTTGTACTACAGACCGTAACAACATGTCATAAAAGAGGTAATGAATATATCTTGGTCTATATGACATTATGTAACCACAATAATTTAAAATAAGATATTTAAAAATCCCTTTTTCAAACTATTCTTTAATACATATATATACTGATAAATATTATGGACCTTAATAATTGTTGACACTATCATACTTTTGGTAAAGTTAGTCATTGTCATTTCGATGGCTGACCTGGTGTTTTTCTGTGTGGTGTTGTATAGACTGTACAAGCAGTAATCCCTGTGCTTTGCTATTCATACCTTATCTCAGGAAATGATTGACTCTTCCAATCCCTTTGAAATAAAACATTCATATTAATTTAGTTTCATAGCAGGTGGAGGGCTCTTTTTGTGGCTTTACTTGAAGAATCAGAAAATCCCATCGAGATCAAAATGAAACTGCTAAAGCCCAAACTCGAATTGAAGTTTGATATCATCCTCTGGTAAACATTAGTGGATTTGGTTTTAATAGCTGCCTTTAATCCCTGGGATGTGATTTAACTGGAAGAAGTGCAGATCAATGATGAAAAAACTTGGAAAATATGATTATGTTATCCAGAAATATTTGAACCCTGAAGAATTACCTGTCACAGGCTATGAAAACGGGATGAATAGCCCAAATTCTCATTCAGAATTACATTCTGTTCCTTTGTATACAAATCGGCTTACTCATTGTTTTGACAGATGCACAACAATGCTGTTAAAATTCAGCTCAGGCTACAGCCGTCACGCTGAGGAGTCTATTGGAAGTACAACAGAAGTTTGAAAATTGTACATCAAAAACTGTGCACACCATGTTGACAAACACACACACACACAACAGCAATTCGTATAAGCCCAGGAGTAATTACATGCATGCTTTGGTATGACACGGAGTCTTAACAGTTTTAGCAGGAAAATTAAAAAGCAGCATGTCCATAGTTTTAAAACAAGAGCAGACTGAGAACACTATCACACTATTATTTGACCCATTTACAGGACAAATTGCTCTCATGGGATTCCAGGAACCCTCTGAGGACCAGTATGGAGGTGCTCAGCTTTGGAGCTTAAAAACGCTGATTGTGTTTTTTAAATGTTTGAAACCTTGCTTTCTCAAGAGAGTTTAAAAGGGTACTCCAGTAATTAGCATTGTACATCCATAAAACTTTGGACTAACAAGAGACAGATCAAAAAAACAATGTTAAAAATTTAAGCAGTAGAGGCTAAGATATCCTGACTTTTAGTCCCCAATATGGGTCAAAAATACTGAATCCTACATTACCCACAATGCAAGTCAATAGAATCTCTTTGTTAAACCCGCATTTCCGGGTAAACACCCACATCCTTTTAAACTCCTTTCAGGCTTTGTGATGTTTGTTGTAGTATTCCCACTCCCAAATAACCGAGATGACATTTCCATGGCATCATTGGTGGAGTGCCCCTTTAATTAATCTGCTAATTATTGCCACAGAGGCATCTGATTGATATGATGGATATCTTCACCTCTTAAACTTAAAATATTCCGCTAATGTTTCTCTTAAAGGGGCACTCCACCATTTTTACACATATCAGTGAGTTTACTCATCATTGGGGGTACTACTCAGCGTATAAAAACTGTCACTTTTTTACTTGACTCTGGAGGAGCTTGGTCAAGGATGGCTATCTTGACCATTTAAAACAGAAAGCCTTTGTTACAAACTCAGTATGTGGAGTTTGAAAGATCTGGGAATTTATCAGGAAGGAAGAGCCTAACAATAACCTGCTAGCTATTGGTTTGGGATTGGGAATTGTGGGGCGTTTTTGGAGTTTTTACCCATATATTGGAAAGAAAGACAATATCTGGACCTCTGTTACTTTGGTTTTAACCACTCCTTTTAATCTACTCACCAAAGTAATTGTCAAGATCTGGGAATACTGTGACATTGCTAAAAACAGGTCCAAATGGGTCATAGAACATAGTCAGTCAGACGATCAGACAGGTTGTAAACCAGCCAACAGTTTTACGCAAACAACTTTATTTTGAGGAAAAATTATATGTGGTTACATGCATATAGTACAAATTAAATGGGAACTGTTACACACACTGACAAACACAGGTGAAACACCTCCAGTGTTGTGAAATTGCACAGGAAAATTGTGTGAGAAAAAGTAAAATAGGTAGGACGTTAGTCTGTTTTGAGGTTCACAACGGACAGTTTCTTTCAAACAAGTCTGATTAACCTGGAGGTTTGTCTGATTACACAACTGCTTGTCGAACCTAATTCTAGCAATGTCACTGCGTTTCTCTCAGCAATTACAATGGCATTTATACTATGACAGAACCGATACCCAGAGCTACCAAAATATAACCCAAGTTGTAATAAACTGTAGTTTTCCTCCAAATTTGAAACTAAACCGCTTATCGCTATTGTTGTATCATTATGGCTGATTAGATAAAGCCTTGTAAATTGTAATCATAAGGGATTAACCTATTAATGTAAGAGTCAAAGTCCAATATACTTGAAAGGGGTTTATACAGTTTTGGAGGCTGGTGTTTTTAGAGCCATTTCCAAATGAGCACAAGCACAAAGAATCGACTACAAACAGACAAAAATGTTAGTTAGACTTCATTTTATGGACTGCTCCTGCTGGCTTTGGATTGGGGTTAAAATAGGGCCTGTTTGCAGCAGCATTTGTTGGGGTTTGCCATGATTAAAGGGGTACCAAGTTTAGGCTGGTGCAATAGATTAGGTTTGGCTATCAAGATTATCAAAGATAATCATAAAAATGCTTAATTAAGACCATGGAGCACCACCTTTTGATAAAGGAAATTATAGCCAATGAATTGATTGAGTCTCATAAAATACACAAAACTATCAGTTTGGAACTCAGATTAATAATTAAATTAATAACTATAACCCAAAATTACCATTAATAGCCAGTAGGTGAAGAATTTGGAATTCAACATAGAAGAGGTTGGCAAAGTATTCACTCTTGTGAGACATTAAAGAGACCAGCATAATTATACACAAAAATTTATGTGTGCGTGTGTGAGTGCCCTAGATGGCTGTTTGGACGTAAAATTGGTCAAAGATACAATGCTAATTCAAAATGTCCTGAAGCTAAAGTTACATTAGCACAAGTGTCGTGAAGATAAGCATTAGCTCCATGGCTAGACAAAGCAAAATGTAAGATGGTGGTAATCCATGTAAGAGAGAGGGTGATTCTACTTAAGTTACATTAGCGCAAGTTTTGCTCTGTTGAAGGCCAACTAGAGGTGTGTGTTTGTGTGCTAGCAGGTAAAGGTGATCTATAAGGTAATAGTGCCAAGTTTAAAGGAATAAATTAGCATGCAAAGACCCTGTGTGTAGCATAAATAACTAACATCAATTTAGCAGTGGCTACCAGATTAACAAACAGATTGAAAAGAATCACGTTAAATCTTAATGAAATCACATTAGTAACGTCACATTTGCAAAGTTAACTAAACAGTTCTGTACTATGCTAAACACCGTAGCAAGTATATTTTGTTACAGAAAAAGTCTTCTTCTTTTCCTTTCGGCTGTTCCCTTTCAGGGGTTGCCACAGCGAATCATGCGCCTCCATCTAACCCTGTCCTCTGCATCCTCTTCACTCACACCAATTAACTTCATGTCCTCTCTCACTACATCCATAAATCTCCTCTTTGGTCTTCCTCTAGACCTCCTGCCTGGCAGCTCTAACCTCAGCATCCTTCTACCAATATATTCACAGTCTCTCCTCTGAACGTGTCCAAACCACCTCAATCTGGCCTCTCTGGCTTTATCTCCGAAACATCTAACATGAGCTGTCCCTCTGATGTACTCGTTCCTGATCCTGTCCATCCTCGTCACTCCCAAAGAGAACCTCAACATCTTAAGCTCTGCCACCTCCAGCTCTGCCTCTTGTCTTTTCTTCAGTGCCACTGTCTCTAAGCTGTACAACATCGCTGGTCTCACCACCGTCTTGAACACCTTTCCTTTCATTCTTGCTGATACTCTTTTATCACACAACACACCTGACACTTTTCTCCACCCGTTCCAACCTGCTTGCACTCGCCTCTTCACCTCTTTTCCACAGTCTCCATTGCTCTGAACCGTAGTCCTGCACCTTCTTCACCTCTGCTCCCTGTAACCTCACCGTTCCACCTGGGTCCCTCTTATTGACAAACATGTATTCTGTCTTAATGCGGCTAAGCTTCTTTCCTCTGTTTTCCAGAGCAGACCTCCATCTCTCTAGATTCTCCTCCACCTGCTCCCTGCTCTCATTACAAAACACAATGTCATCCGCAAACATCATAGTGCATGGAGATTCCTGTCTATCCTCATCCGTCAGCCTGTCCATCACCAGAGCAAACAAGAAGGGGTTCAGACCCGATCCTTGATGCAGACCCACCTCCACCTTGAACTCCTCTGTCATACCTACACCACACCTCACCACGGTCTTACAGCTCTCATACATGTCCTGCACCACTCTAACATACTTCTCTGCCACTCCAGACTTCCTCATACAATACCACAGCTCCTCTCTCGGCACCCTGTCATACGCTTTCTCTAAATCTATGAAGACACAATGCAACTCCCTATGACCTTCTGTGTACTTCTCCATCAGCATCCTCAAAGCAAATACTGCATCTGTTGTGCTCTTTCTAGGCATGAAACCATATTGCTGCTCACAAATGCTCACCTCTGTCCTAAGCCTAGCTTCCACTACTCTTTCCCACAACTTCATTGTATGACTCATCAGCTTTATTCCTCTGTAGTTGCCACAGCTATGCACATCTCCCTTGTTCTTAAAAATTGGCACCAGTACACTTCTCCTCCATTCCTCGGGCATCCTCTCACTCTCCAAGATCTAGTCAGAAACTCTACTGCCACCTCTCCTAGACACTTCCATACCTCCACAGGTATGTCATCAGGACCAACTGCCTTTCCACTCTTCATCCTCTTCAACGTCCTCCTCACTTCACTCTTGCTAATCTTTGCTAATTCCTGCTCCACACCAGTCACCTCTTCTACTCTTCGTTCCCTTTCATTTTCCTCATTCATCAACTCTTCAAAGTACTCCTTCCATCTTCCCATCACACTCCTGGCACCTGTCAATACATTTCCATCCTTTTCTTTAATCACCCTAACCTGCGGCACATCCTTCCCATCTCTATCTCTTTGTCTGGCCAGCCTGTACAAATAAACCTCTCCCTCTTTAGTGTCCAACCTAGCATACAAGTCCTCATATGCTCTTTGTTTGGCCTTTGCCACCTCTACCTTCACCTTACGCTGCATCTCCCTGTACTCCTGTCTAGTCTCTTCAGTCCTCTCAGTGTCCCACTTCTTCTTTGCTAACCTCTTTCTCTGTATACACTCCTGAACTTCCTCATTCCACCACCAAGTCTCCTTGTCCACTTTCCTCTTTCCAGATGACACACCGAGTACCCTCCTACCTGTCTCCCTATTATTTGCTGTAATGGTCCAGTCATCTGGGAGCACTTCCTGACCACCCAGAATATGTCTCAGCTCCTCCCTGAAAACTACACAACATTCTTCCTTTTCCAACTTCCACCACTTCATCCTCTGCTCTGCCTTTGTCCTCTTCATCTTCCTCACCAACAGAGTCCATTTACACACTATCACCCTGTGTTGTCTGGCTACACTCTCCCCTACCACTACTTTACAGCTACTGGTCTCTTTCAGATTACAATGTCTACACAAGATGTAGTCCACCTGAGTGCTTCTACCTCCGCTCTAATATGTCACCCTATGTTCCTGCCTCTTCTGGAAGAAAGTGTTCACTACAGCCATTTCCATCCTCTTTGCAAAGTCTACCACCATCTGTCCTTCTGCGTTCCTGTCCTGAAGACCAAACCTGCCCATCACATTCTCATCACCTCTGTTCCCTTCACCTACATGCCCATTGAAATCTGCACCAATCACCACTCTCTCACCTCTGGGGATGCTCTGCATCACTTCATCTATCTCATTCCAGAATTTCTCCTTCTCTTCTAACTCACATCCTACCTGTGGGGCATAACCACTCACAACATTGAACATCACCCCTTCAATTTCCAGCTTCAGGCTCATCAACCTGTCTGATACTCTTTTCACCTCTAGAACATTCCTCACAAACTCCTCTTTCAGGATATCTCCTACTCTGTTTCTCTTCCTATCTGACCCATGGTAGAACAACTTGAACGCTGCTCCTAAGCTTCTAGCCTTGCTACCTTTCCATCTGGTCTCCTGGACACACAGTATGTCCACCTTCCTTCTCTGCATCATGTCAATCAACTCTCTAACCTTCCTTTTCATAGTTCAAACATTCAAAGTCCCTATTGTCAGTTCTACATTCTTAGCTTTCCTCTTCTCTCTCTGCCTACGAACATACCTTCCTCCTCTCGTTCTTCATCTTCGAACAACAGTAGTCAAAGATCCGGTATGGAAGTCTTTGTCATGATTCGCATTTTTAATTTGGCATGTGTTTTCCGTCGGATGCCCTTCCTGACACAACCCTCTGCATTTATCCAGATTTGGGACTGGCAAAAGAAGACACTGGCTTGTGCCCCCTTGCGGTTGCATTTTGTTACAGAAAAGGTGATCGTCTTTTATTTTGAAATTTCTGTAGTGAAATGGCTGACTTCCGGTCTTAAGCTGTGTGCCTTTGTTTTCTTTTGGAAGCGCGTGCCCTGGTTAGCGCAGTTTACAGTGTATAGCTTGCTAGCCTAAATACGGTAATAATTTTGACAAGGAGCCATGGAAAACATTGAATTTATACTTGCAGCCCTTCTGAAGAGGCAAAAGGTATGTTAAATACGTTGAGAAATGAGCATTTGTCTGTCTGTACATTCTTTTTGCATAAATGTAAGATGGCAGTATGTAACCGATGTTAGCTGATCATTTATATGTTTTGTATACATTTCAGTTCTTATGTTGGTGATATGGTGAATGAAAAAGTTTCATCAAGGATTATACATCATAAAACCACCAGTAAAAGTTTAATCCTTGTTCGGGGGGCATGTAACAACCTTCTTTATCTAACATGCTATGCCCAGTGGCTGTCACCAGTCCTTTAGGACAATGAGAGGTTGCTTTGGGACGCTGTTGGTCAACAGGCCAGTGTCTGTCCAGGCCAAGCAGGGAAGAATTGTGGTTCTGCTATGGAAAGCAGCTTTTGCTGTGTGTGTGCAGGTGGGGAAGAGGTTCGTTCATGCCTGTTGTTGGTCGTGTTCTGTGTAGTTAGTTTAACTGGCTCCGTTGCTTCAGGTTTCTGAAAAACATGAGTGTATCATCCAAGTATACAAAAACTACACGATTAAGCAGGTCACGGAGTACATCGTTAACAAATTTTGAAAAACTGCCGGAGCGTGGGTCAGTATCAGGCATTACCTGATACTCCGAGTGGCCCAAGGGAGTGTTGAATGCGGTCTTCAACTCGTCTCCTTCACGGATGCGGATGAGATGGTAAGTGTTACGGAGATCTAGTTTAGAGAACAGTGGCATGGTGCAGTGATTCCAAGGGCGAGTCCCTGAGTCAAAGTGGATACTTATTTTGGATGGAAATGGCATTTAGACCACGAAAATCTATGCACGGTCATAAGGTTCCATCCTTCTTCTTAACAAAGAAAAACCCTGGCCCCCAGGGGTGAAGAAGAATGGTGGATGTGACCTGAGGCTAACAGATCGAAACATGTGATATAGGTGAGTCGAGGGCCAGGGAGCCCCAGGGAGTAGGTTAATAGCACAATCATAAGGCCGATGGGGAGGTAACACACTAGCCCACTGTTTCCAAAACATGGCCTGCATGTTGTGATAAATGGGGGGTACAGAGAACACGGTATCATAGTCTTGCTCATCAGGACCCCTCTTTTTACTGATGAGCATGCCAGTTCAAATGTAAGGGGCACGAAGAACGAAGGTGACCAGCTTCTCCACAGCACAGGCAGAGAACCTGCAACCACTGCAGCAGGTCTGAGCCAAGCCAAGTTGCATGGGTTCTTCAGGGGTTTGAGCTGGCGTGGACTCTGAGCCCTGTACTGTGGACAAGGTCGGTCTTGTCTGAGACGGCGCACTCAATTCAACTGCGGGCACCCTGGGAAGATGACCCTGTTTCTCCCTGCTGCATTTCCGCAAAGCGATTATCTAAACGGATGGCTAAGGAGATTGAGGCCCTTATTGCTAGCTCGTCTCTAATGTTATTGGAAAGACCCATAGTAAAGGCTGCCCAATATGCTAAATCGTCCCACCCACTCTCTGATGCTGATGGAGAAGTACAGAGAAGTTCACAGGGAGTTGCATTGTGTCTTTGTAGATTTAGAGAAACTGTATGACAGGGTGCCGAGAGAGGAGCTGTGGTATTGTATGAGGAAGTCTGGAGTGGCAGAGAAGTATGTTAGAGTGGTGCAGGACATGTATGAGAGCTGTAAGACCGTGGTGAGGTGTGGTGTAGGTATGACAGAGGAGTTCAAGGTGGAGGTGGGTCTGCATCAAGGATCGGCTCTGAACCCCTTCTTGTTTGCTCTGGTGATGGACAGGCTGACGGATGAGGATAGACAGGAATCTCCATGCACTATGATGTTTGCGGATGACATTGTGTTTTGTAATGAGAGCAGGGAGCAGGTGGAGGAGAATCTAGAGAGATGGAGGTCTGCTCTGGAAAGAAGCTTAGCCACATTAAGACAGAATACATGTGTGTCAATCAGAGGGACCCAGGTGGAACGGTGAGGTTACAGGGAGCAGAGGTGAAGAAGGTGCAGGACTTGAAGTACTTAGGGTCAACGGTTCAGAGCAATGGAGACTGTGGAAAAGAGGTGAAGAGACGAGTACAAGCAGGTTGGAACGGGTGGAGAAACGTGTCAGGTGTGAGACCAGCGATGTTGTACAGCTTAGAGACAGTGGCACTGAAGAAAAGACAAGAGGCAGAGCTGGAGGTGGCAGAGCTTAAGATGCTGAGGTTCTCTTTGGGAGTGACGAGGATGGACAGGATCAGGAACGAGTACATCAGAGGGACAGCTCATGTTAGATGTCTCGGAGATAAAGTCAGAGAGGCCAGATTGAGGTGGTTTGGACGTGTTCAGAGGAGAGACTATGAATATATTGGTAGAAGAATGCTGAGGTTGGAGCTGCCAGGCAGGAGATCTAGAGGAAGACCAAAGAGGAGATTTATGGATGTAGTGAGAGAGGACATGAAGTTAATTGGTGTGAGTGAAGAGGATGCAGAGGACAGGGTTAGATGGAGGCACATGATTCGCTGTGGCGACCCCTGAAAGGGAACAGCTGAATGGAAAAAAGAAGACTCTCTGCCGCTCAAATCCTAAATTCAACTGAAATATCAGCCACGGAGCTGGCCTGCCGGAGAGAGAATAGCCTGGAAGCTGCTTCTCTACCCTGCACTGGGCGATCAAACACTTTCCGGAGCTCTGAAACTGCGTGAAATAACTACACACTGGGGCTCTCCAGTCTCGCAAGGCTGAAACCCATGCAGCTGCCCTGCCCGTTAATAACCCGGTGATGAAAGCTATGGTCAGCTTTGATTGGTCAGTGGCGTAAGTGAGGGGTTGTTGTTGAAATACTAGCGCACATTGCATAATGAACTGCCCACAAGAACCCAGATCTCCAGCATAACGCTCAGGTAGAGGGAAAAAAGGCTCACATATGAGTACAGGTGGAGTGGAGGCAGGAGCTTTCGGTACCGTGGATGGGTCCGGGATGGTTGGTGGGGCTGGTTGAGTAGGGGTTGGACCTTTCGGGGTGGTGAGGAGAGTGAGACATGCTTGTGGTGACTGCACAGAGTCAGCAATCTCCCAAATGGTGTGTTTCAACTGCTCCACCCGTGTGTTCTGAGCTGTGAGAGCTTGGATTAGCGTCTGTGTCTGCTAGGTCCATGTTAGTCAGATTGTTCTGTCAATGATGGTTAGGAGAACCCAAAAGTGGACACAGAGACAGAGGACTAAGTGGGCAAAATACTTTCTTATTTAATTCCAAGGGATGGTTGCTAGGGGTTGCTGGTAGAGTGGTAGCTGGATGTTGTAAGGTGGTGGTGAGGCAGAGGTGCAGGTAGAACAAACTGGGTATGGCGGTGGTATCGGGAAGAGGAGACTTCAGCACAGAGTCCTGGAGCGGAGAGAGAGAGTTAGTAATCCAGATATCATAACGAGAAAAAGGCAAATAACAGGTGGCGGAAAAGCGTTTAAGTGATACGGCTCGTAAGTACATTACCACAAGGTGAAACTAAACAATCTGGCAGAGGGTGGATGTCGAGTCACAGAAACAGTGACACAAAAAAGGAATGCCATCCTTAAATCAAAGTTCAGTTAAACTTACTTGCATGAATGAACTCAGATATTCAGTCCCAATAGTCTTGTTTGTATTGAGGTTTAAAGGCGGACATTCAGGCAACATGTCATAGTAAAATGGCTACAAAGCTCAGCTGTGCCACTCCATCCATGTTACAGCAGGTAACTTTGTTTCGAGCCATGCGTTAGATCCCAGTAAACCCCCGCACTGGAGGTACTGGACAAGTTCTCTGTTTCAAAGTTCCAATCCTTAGACTCTCAGAGTATTATCTTAAAGCACTGACTAAGGACTGTTTAAGCTGGTGGCAAGTAGACACGCCTAGTTTCTAACTACCTATGTCAGAGCGTCTACCCTGATTCTTCTGATATAGCAACCGACCTGAATGTCCCTTTTGCGTCAGTTACTAATACCAGCCACGCTTGTTAACAGTCTCTCCTCTAAATAATCTGGGCTCTTGTTATGGTACTAGGATGGGTTTTAGTGGCTCGGATGTGAACCCCAAGGGAATGTTAATTTATTTGGGTAGAGTAACCTTTAAGAACCTGTTAGGATGTTACACACACAACAACCTAACTTTTTATTACCATTGATGAACTGAAAATCAATGTCATACAACTACTTTAACTACAGTTTCATTATTTATTACAATAAGCTTTAGCAAGGGCATTAGTAAAAAACTCAATTCACAATTCAATCTTCAATGAAATGTTTGAATAAATCATAAAATAATTCATAAAATCAATAAACAGCTGAGTCTCCATTCAATATTTATCTGTTTCTGGATGAAGGAGAGAGCAGAGTCTGTCTGGCCAGAGCAACCCCACCTTTTGAAAACCGATTTTCTGAAGAAAACCTCTTGAGTCACCAAAATGAAGTCCAAAATCACAGTGTGAGCAAAGGATCTTCGGTCAAAATTTGGGATTCTCTGGGTAATGGTTAATCCTTTTTGTGTTCAATGACAGTGACAAAACTCCTTTTTCATTGATGGTACAGCTCAAGTTCTCCTTCATATGATGTGTTGCAATGAAAAGGCACAAGGAAATAACCTTGAACTTCTCTCTGTCACTGTGTTTTATCTCATTCACTATATGACACACTTAGAACTCTCTTTCACCTCTCACCCGTATTACACACAACAGATATTTCTCCAGAATACACAAACTGTCGCACACTGCTACACTCAACACACGTTGCCATTGCATCCTTCCTGGCACACCCACGGACAGCTGTTTGCAGACACACAGCTTCAATCTTTACACATGTGATAACCTCTAACCTCAGTCCTAGTGACTTTATTCATTTTGTTATCAAAACATTGTCACTTTGATATAGGCATGACTGTGGGATGTCCGGTGTGCATGTAGACAAGATGGCAGGCTGACCTTGTGCTCTCCCCAAACCACAGACTATTTCCCCAAATTCAAGTGCTTTAACAAGGTCATATAGCTGTTATACTACGCAGAGAGCGACGATGGTGCTAACGCTAGCACACCTAGCTCGGTCGGACTTGACTCGGCTGAAGCTAGCCTGCTAGCTGGTATCCACACTGAGATCAAGGCGATGCACTCTAAAGTAAAGAATGAGCTGCACGCATTCCGATCAACGTTGAGAGAGGACGTGAAGAGGGAGCTGACTGAACTTCGAGACGAGATTAATCAAGCTCTGGGAGATATCAAGGGGGACCTGAAAAATATGACAACGCGAGTCGAGGAAGCTGAACAGCATGTGGCCGAACTGGAGGAGCGCAACCTCGTCCTCGGGGATTCGCTCCGACAAATGCACCAGATGCAAGAATCTATGCAAACAAAAATGACGGACCTGGAGGCTCGGTCACGGCGAAAACATATCCAGATCTATGGAATACCCGAGGGCAAGAAAGAAAATATTACGATGTACCTTGTGGCTAAATTACTTAAGTCAGAGCTGGCCACCCCCAGCGAGCTCGACTTGAAAATACTGATTCTGTCGTCTGCCTGGAAGAAGAAAGAGATCTTCTACAATAATAAAAGTGTATTTTGACCACGACTACCTGATTTAGGAAAAGAAGAGAGTATGCAGGGATAAGGAGAGTGCTCAAGGAGAAGGGTGTGCACTTCCAGACCCCTCCGGCTGCCAAGCTCAAGGTGTTTTTGGACGGTGGACCCAGGATTTACAATGACGCACGAGAAGCCGCTGATGACCTGCGGAAAAGGGGGTTCCCCATCGACCATAACGATTCCAGTCCAGCCCCAGTACCTCACACTTTTGTGTGGGAGAAGGTCGGGGATAAGAATTGGCGACAAGGATCTGAACTGGCGCAGATAAGAGAGAAGCTGCGTGCTTTCCGCCACGCCCCCCGGGAGACCTGATCCCAACGCCAGAGTCTGAATGTTCCCGAGCCCCCCCGGCTTGGTCAGGTGTATTGATAAGTAGCAAATCTTTTTTTTTTTTTCTTCCACTCTCACATTGATTTGATAACTGACTTTTAGCTTGAGATAAACAGATGTGTTGATATAAGGAGAGTGGAAAGGTGGAAAGACTGCCATAGTAGAAAGCTAGGATAATTGACGTAACTTTTGTAAATTCAAAGAGGGGTCCTTTTGGTAAATTAGGCTCTCCCCTCAGCTTTAAAGAGCATGTAAGTTCTCTTGTTGTGGGGGCCAATCTGTTGTATACACATTGTGTTCTGTATTGTTTATATTTCAATATTTTTTTTTACCCAAGTTCAAGGGTAAGGTGTTGCAGGTTGCATGAGGCCACTACTGACATAAAGAAACAAACTAAATGGACAATCAGGAATATAAGATAATAACACTTAACGTGAATGGCCTACATAACCCGATAAAAAGGAGCAAAGTTATTGCAAAAATTAAAAGGGAAAACATTCAAGTGGTTTTTTGGCAAGAGACACATCTCTCTGATTCAGAACATGAAAAAAAATAAAAAATGGGGTTTACTAATACATTTTAATCCTCCCACAAATCTGGACATAAGAGGGAAGTGTCAATTTTACTCTAAAATAAGATACACTTCCATCTAACTGCTCAAATTAAAGACAAGGAGAGTCGCTATATCTTAGTGAAAGGCAAAATTGATCATAAAGAAGTAACTCTGTTAAATGTATTGTTGAGGTAGGCCCAGCCTCACCTCTCTCCGAGTTGGTTGATGAGAAGAGATTCAGCAGAGACCTTTGAAA
>CM022477.1:24025067-24070388 GCA_011952105.1 Coreoperca whiteheadi | reverse complement strand
CCTGTTTGGAAATCAGGTTATAAGTATCTGTTAACGGTAATGTGTCAGCGAACACGTTATCCTGCTGCGTATCCTCTCCGTTCTATTACAACAAAGGCTGTGGTTAAGGCATTGGTACAGTTTGTTTCGGTCTTTGGAATTCCAAAGATAATTCAGAATGATTGTGGGTCCAATTTCTCCTCCCATATGTTCACTCAGGTTTTGAAATCACTGGGAATGAGACATAATCAATCCACAGCGTATCACGCGCAGAGCCAGGGTGCACTGGAGCGCTTCCATCAGTCTCTGAAGTCATTGTTTCGTGCATATTGTACGGAGTTGAACAAGGATGGGGAAGAAGGTCTGTCATGGCTATTGTTAGCAGCTCGTGAGGCTGTGCAGGACAGTACGGGTTTCAGTCCTAATGAGCTTGTGTTTGGGCACTCAGTGCGTGGTCCGTTGGCTACTTTAAAAAGTGATCTTATTTCCACTGACATGCCAAAACACCTGTTTGATTATGTTAATGGTTTTCGGCATCGCCTGTATATAGTTGGGTGTGTGGTTAACGAGAAGCTGCAATTGGCTCAAAGTAAAATGAAAGCACAGTACGATCGCCGTATGGAGCGTTATGAGTTTAGTCTGGGAGACCAAGTCCTCGCACTGACACCTCTTGTTTGTTCGCCTTTTCAAGAGAAGTATTCTGGCCCATTTGTTGTGAAAGAAAAAGTTACTGATCTGAACTATTTAATAGTTAGACCTGGTGGTAACAAGGCAACACGGCTGTGTCATGTTAATCTTATAAAACCGTACTATCAGCGGCCTGTTGGTGACGGTAACGTGAGTCCAGCTCTTGCTGTAGACACGCTCTCTTCGGGGTGTGAGGGAGATGGGGTCCCAGACCCGGAGGACAGCGAGTTGTGTGGTAAGTTAAAGAATTCAGAAACACTTGGTGATTTGGATTCATTGTTGTCCCATTTGTCGTTGTTGCAGCGCTCGGAATTGCTCAACGTGATTAAGAGTTTCCCAGAACTTTTTGGAGATGTGCCTTCTTGCACTAAGTGGATAGTGCATGATATTGATGTGGGAGAGGCGCAGCCTATTAAGCAGTGGTTTTATCGTATGGCTCCGGAAAAGCTTTGGATAAGGAATAAATGGATAAGAATGCGCCCGCGACATTTCAGCGATTAATGAATAAAGTTATATCTGGGTTGGATGGTTGTTCTGTGTATTTGGATGATTTGGTGGTTTTCAGTGACACCTGGAGTGTTCACCTGCAGAGGATCAAGTCCCTGTTTGAACGTTTGTCATTGGTTCAGCTCACGGTGAATTTGGCAAAATGTGAATTCGCCAGGGCTACAGTGACCTATTTAGGTCATGTGGTTGGCCAGGGTAGAGTTGCACCTGTGGATGCCAAGGTTACAGCGGTGGCACAATTTCTTCAGCCTGCCACAAAGAAGGAGCTTCAACGGTTTTTGGGCCTTGTTGGATACTACCGGAGGTTTTGCTGAAATTTTTCAACTGTAGTTTATCCTCTTATGGAGTAGCTTAAGGCTGGGGCCAAATTTGTCTGGTCAGCCAATTGCCAGCAGGCTTTTGAGAATGTAAAATCTCTCCTGTGTTCTTCTCCCGTTCTTGTGGCACCCAACTTTGATAAATCTTTTGAGATCCAGGTGGACACCAGTCAGGTTGGGGCTGGTGCTGTTCTCCTCCAGGGGGTGATGACGGGGTTTTGAGACCAGTTTCTTTCTTTTCTAAAAAATGTAACCGTTATCAGAGTAGTTATTCGGTTATAGAAAAGGAGGTGCTTGCATTGATTTGGTCATTACAACATTTTGAAGTTTACATAGGTGGTACAGGGTCGCTTCAGGTTTATATTGATCATAATCCTTTGACCTTCTTGAAAAGCCTTAAATCGCCGAATCAGAGATTGGTTAGATGGGCTGTATTTTTACAGGGTTATGATTTGGACATCAAACATATTAAGGGGCAGGATAATGTCCTTGCTGACGCGCACTCTCGGGCACCGTTGCCCATGTTAGGTTAGGCTTAAAATGGTTTGCAGTGTTGGTGTTAGGGGGTTGCTTGCTTTGCCTATCAACTTACTTTTGGGGGGGCCTCTACCTCTCTTAAAAAGCTCCAAGGCGCCTGGTTTCAGAGGGGTGAGTCGCACTACATGAGGATAGTTGGTGAGTATTTAGCAGGCTCCTTATTTCCTTTGTTGCAAAATTGAATAAAACTTAGCTTAGTCTATGGTGTATAGTTGGAGCCAGGATGGGTTTTTTTTTAGTAAATGGTTCCACTGTGAACTAGCCTGGGCTATATGTCCACAGTTTTTAAGGGGGAGGGTGTGACGACCCCAGAGCGGATGGTTTGTCTGTCTCTGGGGAGGTTATACCTTGTCTTTAGGTTACCTCCCCCTCTCTATTGCTTTGTTTGCTTGTTTCTTTTTCTCTGTGTCCTTTCTTAGGTGGAGCGCACCTGGGAGAAATTGTGCAGGGCGTGGCTTGGGGTTTAAAAGATGGGGTTTCGGTGCAGTACAGGGGCGCTGCTGTTTGTTCGCCACTTTGCTCCACGTTGTTGTTGGTTTTTTGTTTGGGCACTCTTCTGTTATCGTTATGCTGTTTTACTTCTAATGTATTTTTAGCACATTATGTAATAAAATATTATTTGTTATCTGTGACTATTCCGTCCCGTATATTCTTGTCTAGCCCTTGAGCCGGGGTCTTGACAGATTGTATAGTCAGTGGGTCAGATACCCAATGAGTTGTTATATTCGGGCGTAAATCGTCCTGCTCTAGGCCTATCACTGTTGGTCTTGTAAGAAATGTCCAGATTGCATATAACTGGAGAGCCACAAGCGCACCTCTGCTACCTGCCGCCATCTTTCGTTAGACTTCCTGGTCTGCACATACGTATCTGCAAACACCTAAGTAGTTCCTCTTCCCCTCAGCCCTTTGTATTACATAACAGCAGGCATCGCACTGAGGCCACTTGGAGAACAGAGGGAAAGTGTGCGGGGGAGAAGTGAGGGATTTAAACGGAACACACCTGCCGTTGTACACTTTCGGCCCAAACTATTATGGATCAACCGCCAATTGTAGGCCAATACTGCTTTTGCATCTTCTGCAGATATATGCAATGTATGGACATTTTGTATAGCTGCATCAGTTTCTGATTTAGAATTTTCTGTTTGATCTGTATGATGATTATCATAACCATTATTGTTATGGGTTTATATCTTGCAAAACAGCAGTTACTCCATGTGTTTGTAGACTGTTTGGAATAAAGAAATCACACAAGTTGAACCGAATAAAAATCCAAGTAAATATTAACTGCAATTGGTTATGGAATTTTTCAGTCAAATTTAAAGCTATCAATGACATCTTCTTAAGAAACTATCTGCTAAATAGGCAAGAGGAGTTCTGTCTACATTACTGCCATCTAACCGTGGATGTTTTTTTCTTGCACTAGATGCATATGCAATGCATTGTGGGTGATATATACCTCTGGGAGACCATCGTTGTTAAGTCGCTCCCTCAGCCTTCTGAGGGTCGATCTCACCAATCTCGTTTAAGTTTTTTCAGACTAATGGAACAAACTATATGATATGGGGAAATCAATGAGGTCATGTTGAATGACCGGAGTCACACCAGGGGCTGCAGTGTAAGGGGGCTCAACGTGAACCTCCAGTTAAACTCCTAAACCCAAAATGGGCCAATGGAGGACCATGATGTCACTATTGGATCTAGGTCAAAGTCCATAAAAAGATGTAGGCATTTGAGCAATGGCGCACCAGAAGCAGCAGATAGCTTGGTTAGATGAGGCATCTATGCAGCATTGTCTTGCGACAACAGACAAATCATATTTTCAAATAAACACTCAATGTGCGGCACAAATATTTGCTTTATTCGGAAAATAAGTGAGAACAGCAAAAAAAAACAACTTTATGACCATTGAGGGGCACTTTGAAAGCAAAAGTGTTTTATACCAAAATTGTGTAAACATTTTTTCCCTTCCTCTCCTCAGCCCGATATATCGGTATTACCGATAAATTTGGGGCCAAAATTGAAGCGCAAATCTCAAAATGTGTACCAGTTTACTGGAAGCAGGGAGACTACTTCATCCTTGTGACGCATTTACAGGGCCACATAAACAATGTAGTTAAACATCCCAGCAATTATGCTAATTAAACATATGAGTGCATTGCATGTAGAACCTACAATGTAATCGAAATAGTCTGTTTTTTTCTCAAATGAGTGTGAAACATATATTTCATATGGCCTCATGACTTTGTTGTATTGTATCACAATGCAAAACATTTCTATTTGCAACACAGAATGAAGATCAATTGTAAACTAGAAAAATTGCATTTCCTGTTGAAAATGCCTGGGGTTGCTGAAAGCTGAAATGCTTTTGCAAAACACTGCTGAAAAGAAGTCTGAAATGAAATGCCTAAAAAGCTTAATGATCAAATGCATTGCAGTCCACTCCTTACAAACCTGGAGGTTGAACTGCATTAATTGAACGTTTTGACTCACTGGGCAAAGGGACTGGTAGGTGAAAAAATTCACCGGTCAAGCACATTTCTTACCTGCCAAAAAAATTAATTTCCTATTTGTGTCACATATACATTCGTTTCAGTACATTTCATTGAGATAATAAGGGATTATGTTGAATACAAACTTAAAAAAGAGCAAAATTTGAAGCAAAACTTTTTTAATATATTGATCAATGGTTAATCAGTGCAAGCCTAAATATAACCCAAGAAGTGTTAAAATTCTACTGACATATGTGCTATTTAAAGTACTTAAGTATAAAATATAAAAGTAATGGGTCAAACACAGGACTTTCACACAGAAGACAATGGTTCATTTCCAGTGTGAAACGTATAGCCAATGATTTCATGTGAGAAATTTAAAATCCAGGTCCGTGACGTCGGCCGGTATTTTGCAAACGGGGCCCCACCATGGAGCCAGGCCCGGGGTTGGGGCTCGTATGCGAGTGCCTGGTGGCCGGGTCGAGCTCAGCCCGAACGAGCGACGTGGGGCCGATCTCCCGTGCACCTGCAGGAGGAACCGTAAGGGCATTGTGGATTGGGTGGCAGTCGAAGGCGGGGGCCTCGGCGACCCAATCCCCGAACGTGGAATCTGGCTCTAGGGACGTGGAATGTCACCTCGCTGGGGGTGAAGGAGCCTGGGCTGGTGCGGGAGGTTGAGAGATAGAGATTGAGTCCGAGTGGACCATGTCCTCCACCTCCATTGTCGGAGCTGTGGCTATAAGGTCTCCGGTGCCTGTTGTAGCGGCAACCCCCAAACCCGGTGGTAGACTCCAGAAGTTAGGGGTGCCTTTAAGCTGAAGAAAGAGTAGTATTGAGTCTGGTTGGCTCAAGGAACTCCGGAGGCAGCTGATAGGGACCAGGAAAGCCAAGCGAGCTTCAGCCCGGGTGGTTGCGGAGGCAAAAAAAGTTGGGCTAGAGATAGTCGGACTTGCCTCCACGCACAGCTTGGGCTCTGGAACCCAACTCCCCGACAAAGGCTGGACTCTCTACTACTCTGGAGTTGCCCGCGGTGAGAGGTGGCGGGCTGGTGTGGGCTTGCTTATAGCCCCCCAGCTCAGCTGAATGTGTTGGAATTCATCCAGGTGAACGAGAGATTCGTTACCCTGCGCCTTTGGGTTGGGGATAGGTCTCTCACTGTTATTTGTGCTTACGGGCCGAATGGCAGTGTAGAGTACCCAACCTTCTTGGCGTCTCTGGGAGGGGTGCTGGAAAGTGCTCCGACCGGGGACTCTGTTGTTCTACTGGGGGACTTTAATGCTCACGTGGGCAGCGACAGTGATACCTGGAGGGGCGTGATTGGGAGGAACGGCCCCCCCGACCTGAACCCGAGTTGTGTTCTGTTATTGGACTTCTGTGCTAGTCACGGTTTGTCCATAACAAACACCATGTTCAAGCATAAGGGTGTACATCAGTGCATGTGGCAGCAGGACACCCTAGATCGAAGGTCGATGATCTACTCCGCCCATATGTCTTGGACACTCGGGTGAAGAGAGGGGCGGAGCTGTCAACTGATCACTACCTGGTGGTTATTTGGATCCTATGGCGGGTGAGGAAGTTGGACAGACTTGGCAGACCCAAACATACTGTGAGGGTCTGCTGGGAACATTTGGCAGAGTCTCCGGTCAGAGTGATCTTCAACTCCCACCTCCGGCAGAGCTTCAACCAGATTCCGAGGTATGCTGGAGACATTGTGTCCGAGTAGACCATGTTCTCCACAAGACAGTGGATCGACACGACTTTAGGTTATTTAACTGACAACACACAGCCATCAATGTCCAAAGCCCGTACTATAACATCAACTGTTACTGTAAAACCATATTCGCTTGGCTCTTTTTCTTTCTGGAGTATTGAACCGTTCTGACTGGGGACATCCTCAGTTGGTGGAAGGGGTACTTCAAGGATCTCCTCAACCCCACCGGCATGTCTTCCATTGCGGATGCAGAGGCTGAGGGCTCGGCTGCGGACTTGTCGATCTCCCGGGCTGAGGTCACTGAGATAGTTGAGAAGCTCCTCGGAGGCAAGGCACCGGGGGTGGATGAGATCTGCCCTGAGTACCTCAAGTCTCTGGATGTTGTGGGGCTGTCTTGATTGACACGGCTTTGCAACATTGCGTGGCGACTGGGGACAGTGCCTCTGGACTGGCAGACTGGGGTGGTGGTCCCTCTGTTTAAGAAGGGGGACCGGAGGGTGTGTTCCAACTACAGGGGGATAACACTCCTCAGCCTCCCCGGAAAAGTCTATGCCAGGGAACTGGAGAGAAGAATTCGGCCGATAGTCGAACCTTGGATTCAGGAGGAACAGTGCGGTTCTCCTCCCAGTAGTGGAACACTGGACCATCTCTATACCCTCGCCAGGTTGCTGGAGGGTTCATGGGAGTTTGCTCAACCAGTCCACATGTGCTTTGTGGATCTGGAGAAGGAATTCGACAGTGTTGCTCGTGGCGACCTGTTGGAGGTGCTCTCGGAGTATTGCGTCCGGTGCCCTCTGCTAAGTGCTATATGCAGTTTGGTTCGCATTGCCAGCAGTTTCTTATGCTACTCGGTCAGGGGACTGCTGCAGAACAGCTGTTTGGCCGCATTGTTTACACCAGGGAATAGCTGATAACGCTGATGCTGAGCTGCATGGCACCCAGGACAACCAATGTCCCCACTGAGATCTGGAGGAGGACACACCGAGGATGCAGAGGTGGAATGAAGCGGCGAGGGAAGAGAGAGGGGTGCAGACAAAAGAGACTTAAGAACAAGAGATTTAAGCCATGTCTGCCTTCTCTCGTAATGGGCAACGGCGAATAAGATGGACGAGCTAACGACGTTAGCCCAGAGTCAGACGGTGTTCTGTGAGTGTAGTTTGATGTGCTTCTCTGAGACACGGCTACACCAGGATATCCCGGCCCATAACGTCTCCATCGACGGCTTTCAGACTGTTTGGGCCGACAGGGATTACACCAGGAGCGGTACGTGGAAAGGTGGCGAGCTTGCTGTGCTGGTTATCAACAGATGGTGTAATCCTGGTCACGGTTACTATCAAGCAGAGTATCTGTAGGCCAGACATTGAACTGTTAGCTGTGGGACTCCAGCCATATTATCTACCACGTGAATTCTCACATGCCATTGTTGTGGCTGTTTACATCTCCCCTCTGTTAACTCTGCATCGGCGTGCAACGCCATTCACACCGCCATAGCACAACTCCAGACTCAACACTCGAGTATTAATATTAATCTCGGGCGACTTCAACCATGTCAGTGTTTCAACAACACTGACTAATTTCACCCAGTATGTGAGTTTTCCTACTAGAGAGGAGAGGACACTGGACCTGCTGTATGCTAACTCCCCCCCTGGGTAGGTCAGACCACAACCTGGTTCACCTCAAATCCTGCTATATGCCTCTGGTTAAAAGGCAGCCTGTGACCACAAGAACAGTGAGGAGGTCAGAGGAGGCCTTTGAGACACTGCAGGAATGTTTTGAGGTGACAAACTGGGATGCACTCTGTGAGCCCCATGGAGAGGACATTGATGGGCTCACTGAGTGCATCACTGGCTACATTAACTTCTGTGTGGACTGCAATGTCCCAACTAAAATGGTTAATTGTTATCCTAATAATAAACCGTGGGTAACAAAGGACATCAAAGACATCCTGAATGCCAAGAGGAGGGCCTTAACTGATGTTAATAGGGAGGAGGTGAGGCCAATCCAGGCTCACCTGAAGGTGAAGATCAGGGAGGCCAAGGAGAAGTACAGGAGGAAACTGGAGTGGAAACTCCAGCAGAACAACATGAGAGAGGTCTGGAGCGGCATGAAGCGGATCACTGGCTTCAGACCGACTGGCAGCAGAGGAGGTGAAGGCAGCTTGGACAGGGCCAACGAACTTAATCTGTTCTTTAACAGATTCGATACACTGGCTACTGCTCATCCCCGCTCTAACTCAGCTGCTGTCATCCCTCAGACCCTGGTCAACTGCTCCCCCTCCCCCATCTTCCTGGGAGAGTCCTACTCCCCCCTCAACTGGCTCTCAGGCTAACGCCCCTCTTCACATTGACATTGATGCCCCCCCGCCTGTAACCTCTGTTGCGTGCCTGACTACTGACCAGGTGAGAGGACAGCTGATGAAACTCCACTCAAACAAGGCTGCTGGCCCCGATGGAGTTAGCCCCGGGTTGCTAAAAGCCTGTGCCCCCCAGCTATGTGGAGTTCTTCAACATGTCTTTAACTTGAACTTGAGTCTTCAAAGGGTCCCTGTTCTGTGGAAGACATCTTGCCTTGTTCCTGGGCCGAAAATGCAGCTTCCCAGTGGCTCCAAAAACTATAAACCGATGGCACTGCCTACCCACATAATATAGACCCTGGAGAGACTGCTGCTGGAACAGCTGTGGCCCATGGTCAGACCCCTCCTGGACCCCGTTCAGTTCACCTACCAGCCCTGGCTGGGAGTTGAGGATGCCATCATCTTCCTGCTGAACGGTGAGGATCATGTTTTTTTAATTCTCCAGTGCTTTCAACACCATCCGGCCAGCCCTGCTGGGTGAGAAGCTGGGAGCAATGCAGGTGGATGTACAACTCGTGTCCTGGATTGTTGACTACCTGACTGGCAGACCACAGTATGTGCGTCTGCAGCCCTTTCTGTCGGAACCAGGGGTACTTCTCTCCCTTCCTCTTCACCCTCTACACCACAGACTTCAGCCACCACACAGAGTCCTGTCACCTTCAGAAGTTTTCTGATGACTCTGCTGTGGTGGGATGTATCAGTGGTACTGATGAGACTGAGTACAGGGCTGTGGTGGGTAACTTTGTCTTATGGTGCGAGCAGAACCATCTGCAGCTCAATGTGACAAAGTCTAAGAAGCTGGTTGTAGACCTACGAAGGGCCAAGGCACCAGGGACCCTGGTTTCCATCCAGGGGGTTAGTGTGGACATCGTTGAGGATTACAATTATCTGGGAGTACACATAGACAATAAACTGGACTGGGCTAAGAACACTCAAGCTCATTACAGGAAGGACCAGAGCCGCCTCTATTTTCTGAGGAAGCTGAGGTCCTTCACCATCTGCCGAACAATGCTGTGGATGTTTTACGAGTCTGTGGTGGCCAGTGCTATCCTGTATGCTGTTGCATGCTGGGGCAGCAGGTTGAGGGTAGTGGACGCAAACAGACTCAATAAACTGATCCGTAAGGCCAGTGACATTGTTGGGGTGGAGCTGGACTCTCCATCGGTGGTGTCAGAGAGGAGGATGATGGTCAAACTACATGATATCTTGGACAGTGTCTCCCACCCTCTCCATGACGTGCTGGTCAAGCAAAGGAGTACCTTCAGCGGAAGACTCCTCAACAAAAAGCACCAAAGCGCACCAGAGGAAGTCACTCCTGCCTGTGGCCATCAAACTCTATAACTCCTCCTTCTAAGTCTATTTGACCCTAAGTCATTAAACTGGACATTGAACATGAACATCTCTGCAATACGGTTTTCAATTTAATTTCTGATATTTATTTATACTTCTAGTACTGCTGTGCATATTCTCTATCCCATTATATATTCTCAATAAGCTACACGTAACTTGACAGTTCATGCACTACTTTATACTGTAATATTATCCTCAACCAGTAAACCCACTTTGTACCTTACACTTATTAAAATTTTAAATTTATACTTATACCCACTTGGTACTTAACCTGTATTATAGTGTATTATATTTTTTTGCTTAATACTTCTGTTCTTGTGTGCACTGATGTGATAGTGAGCTGCTGTTACAAATAGTTTCCCCTCGGGGATTAATAAAGTATTTCTGATTCAGATTCTGATGTATCAGCTTTTAAAATTAAATAAATGTACATAGTTTTCTTTTTGAAAAGAAAGGAAATAACCACTGAGCTCTACAGTGAAATGCTCACATATATGATTGAAAATTATAGTGTGCCAGTATACAAAATGATTTGGGTGCACCGGCTGAGAATGAGTTTTGATACCCTATTTTTATCAAAGCTCAGTGTACAATACAATCAGATTGCGCCTTCCCATATTTTCCTGGTGCTTTCCCTGGTTAAATTGTGAAACATAAGTCATATCAGTGGTTGCCAACAAATGTTGATTGGACAGTTTAACTTGATGCAGTTAATCTTTGGTGTTGTTTGGTTTGTGTGCTCTCTGTGGGGAAACAGGCTTCAACACAAGACTGAGTGTTTCTGTAGCTCCAACAACTGCACCAGAATACGACGTCCTTTTTACTAGTAAAACCAAAAGTTGAACACGTCATGTGAATTTCAGTATTTCAGAATCTTCTTGTAAAAAAAATTACATATATCATTTTAATATTTAAAGTAGATCAACATTTCGTTCTGAATCAGGACCTTCGTTATTTGAAGTAGCTGTTGGAAACTAAGGTATGCAAAAGTCAGTAGGTTGCACTATATATATATATATATATATTTATGTATATTAGGGCTGTTAATGCATTAACGCCAACTCATTTTAACGGCACTAATTTTATTAACGCAGCGCGCATTTTCTGTTTGATCCGTGGCCATGAAAAGGGCTAACATTAACATTACTATTTTGAAACAAGTGAGTTATATAGCCTACATAAGCTACGATTTTTTCTGTTTAACATTTAATAAACTCCAGGTCAAAATAAGAGAAAAGGACGTTTTTAAACTGAGCATGTTTGCTGCAGTCCAAGTCCTAGCGCGATAGTTCCCCCACAGCGCTGGTCAACTGGATTCTGTTGAACCCTGGTGCATTTGTGTGCATCTTACATAATCACAAACATCCACAGGGTATGATAGAAAACAGAACGCGGGTCAATATATTGGATGAAGGGGGCTTTTAGTTGCATGCTTGTAAACGGACTCTGAGGAGATTGCATGTGCGATGCGCGAATAGACTGCAAGCTGGCTCTCACTCATATCCGACGTAAATCATTAACACCATAACCACTTATGTGTTTTGTTGAACTATACATTGCAATCGGCTAAAATGAATGCGCATGTTACTTTTCTGAACAAGAGCGCTCCCGAGCCTGTGTTTCTCACACTGTTCACGTGAATCACAGCACAGTTCGAGTGTAACCGATCTCAGACCACCTCCTCCAGGTCTCAGGTTTGGTACCCTGGTGCACTCCCAGGTCCACATGACAGCGCTCACATGATCAATTTTTTCATGCGAACTGTGCCCCATTCTGAACTAAACTGCCAGTGTAAAAACTGCCTTTAATAATATTCTTAAAGTGAGAGAAATCTCTTGGGGTTACTTGATTGTAACCCTGTTCCCTGATAACGAGATGCTGCATGAAGTATGCATATGGGAACGAGAATACCCACGCCGCCTTGCTGATGTTGAAAACCCTGAGAGTGGAGAGGCAAGTGCCTGGCCCCATTTACTGGCATAAAGTTTCCTGGTAGGGGAAGCCCTAGCACTTCAAATGGTTTTGATATAACTGCAGGCGACAGCCCAGTGTTCCTCAGCTGGTGCCCTTCACGGGCCAAACATGAAGGTTCCACAGGTCGGGCCTGGGATGGACAATCTGCCTGAGACAGAACGTCCCTCCTCGCCGGAATCGCACACTGCAAGCTGTTTGGGAGAGACACTATCTCCGAAAAACCATATTCGGCTTGGCCAATGAGGCACTATCAACAGGAGGTCGGACCCTTGTTGGCGAACCTGGCTAGAACAGGAGCAGAGAAACTGGAGGGAAGGCATACAGATGCATCATGGGCCATGTATCATCCAGACCCAGCAGAGCTGGGGGACTGAGAGAGAAGTAGAGGGGACATTGCGCTGTCTGACAAGAGGCAAAGAGGTCCAATTCTTGTCTATGAAATCTGGTCCATGTTTGACTGAGAACCTCTGGGTGGAGTTTCACACCCCCATCTATAGAGTCTATCTGGACAGCAAGTCTGCTTCCAAGTGATTATATATGAGACTATATAATTATATATACTGTCCACCCACACTAAGACATGACAGCCCCTCAACTGGGAGAGAAAGTCAAGAAATAAAGCCATCAGCCTTAGGCAATTGATGTGCCACTCAAGCTGATGACCCTCCCATTCCCCTTGGGCTGGACAACCACTTAAGAACGCAACCCACCCTGTCAAGGAAGCGTCCGTCGTTAGCAGTTTGCGACGACAAGGTACGCCGAGAGTGGGACCCAAGGTAAGGAACCAGGGTCTGAACCACATAGTTAGTGTACGAAGCCCGTGCCGCGTCACTTTTAATAGCCTCTGAGGATTGGCCCTTGGATCAAATCCCTTGGCTCTGAGCCACGACTGAAAAGGTCTCATTTGTAACAGCCCCATAGGAATGACCATGGAGGCTGACGCCATGAGACCCACCAATCTCTGACCTAGCCTGGCTTTGCTCAGGATATACCGATTGGTCTCGATTCGAGCGGGGGACAATTGTGCCCGCATCGTAACCAAATCCCAAATGACTCCCATATAAGTTGTTCTCTGGGCAGGAGAAAGAGCGCTTTCTTGGCATTGAGTCTCATCCCGAGAGAAACTAGAAACTAAACCAGCATGACATGTCTGTGCTAAAGAGCCGAGTCTCACGACCATGCTAATGTTAGCCAGTGGGTCTGTGTAAATCAAAATGCAAATGCCCTGGAGTCGCAATGGAGCCAGCGTTGCATCTATGCATTTTGTACACGCGTGGGGTGATACGGCTAGGCCGAACAGAAGAGCCCAAATTGGTAAGCTTCGCCTTCCCAAAGCAAACCTCGGGACTTCCTGTGTTGTTGCAATATTTTCATGATTAGGCGCAGCCCCCCATCCTACTCGGGAACCAGGAAGTTACGGCTGTAACAGCCTGATTCTCTGTCTGGAAGAGGAACATAGTTGCAGCTCTTGTGACAGTACTTGTGCCACCTCCAGTCTCACGGAAGTGAAAACCACGCCGTTGAAATACAGAGAACTTTATCATCGTTAAAACCTACATTTGGGGGGGGTTAAAGACCCCATGTCCTGGGAAATCACACAATTTACACACGAAGTATTCAACCTGTCGCTGGGAACCGCCATGGCATCCCTACTGACTGTTAATATTAGTCGTCTATGTAACTCAATATGTGAATGCCCTGGAGTCGCGATGTAGCCAGCGCTGCATCCATACATTTTGTGTATGTGCAGGGTGATATGAAAATATGCATCCTTCAGTGTTGGATTGTGACACGACCACCTTACAGTTAACATCTTGAACTTGAGTGCTTTCACCGAAAGGTTTAAGCCCCTAAGATCTAAGATTGGAATCAGCCCCCCATCCTTCCTGGGAAGTATGTGTTGGAATAGTCCGACTCTCTGTCTGGAAGAGGAACACATTCTATGGACCCTTGCTCAGAAGAGTTTGCAGCTCTTGTGACAGTACTAGCGCGAACTCCGGTTTCACAGATGTGGCGACCACGATGTTGAAACAAGGAGGACAACGAATAAACTGGATTCCTATATCCTTTTGGACTGTGCTTAACACCCACGCAGAAACACGTCTCTGATATAGGTATTAGATTTCGCACTTCCTGTTGGGAGGACATTCAACATGTTGCTGGAAACTGCTGCCCCCTAAAACACCAATGGTGGCGGGGGTAGAGAGATTCTTTGAAGAAGTCTTGTTGTACGCTTTTCATAATTATGGGTATTGCTTGAGAGAGTTCATACTTTCTCTGGTTGTGTTCTGAAGTTCTAGAGAAGGCTCTGGCATTTTGGATTAGCCTGGCTGTTGCAAGTAGCAGCTGTTCCAGCTGGAGAATCTTCCAAACCGATGTGATCCGAGATGTTCAACTGTAGCTTTCGTAGCACAAGTTGAAACTTGAGGGTGAACTTCTGGATGTAGAAAATCAAAAATCTCTGTCTGTGGAAACTCATCCATTTCAGGTCTTGACAGAAAAGCTGGACCTGAAAACCAGTTGGTGTCTTCTAGGAGAGCAACTGGGACAGACCTAGATCCATGATCTGCAGGATTATGTTTGGTGCTGATGTAGTCCCACTGATTTGGGAAAGAGGACTTCCTGATCCTTGTTTGCAACATTGGCATAGAAGTTTCTGGCCATGTTATGAATGTAGCCCAGTATGTTACTGTCCATGTAGAACCTGATAGAGTGAATCTCCTCATCGATTTTATCCATGATTATGTCTGCAATCTCTGTTGCCAAGACAACTGCACACAACTCCAAACAAGGGACAGTGTGTGCAGGACGTGGGGCCAGCTTGGACTTATTGTGGCATGCAGAGAAACAGGAATGTAGGTCTTCTGGATCTGTAGCTGCTTAAGTTCCAATAGGAAATCTTTCCAAGTGTTAAACTGGATTGCTTTCTCTTCTGGTAGCGTGGTAGCGAGTGTCCAAATCATACTCTTCTTTGGAGATATCTCTCACAAGTGCCTTGCCCTGAACCGTGATCGGTGCCACAAATCCCAAGGGATTGTAGAGACTGTTGACTATTGACAGGATGCCCCTTCTAGTGATCAGTTTTCCTTATCAGACACAGAAGTAGAATCTGTGTGTTTGTAGATCACTGAGATCTAGACTGCATTGGAGAGGCAGAGGATCAGATGGCAGGTCCAGTTCCTTAAGGCCTTTGGCACAATCTTTAGATGGGAAAGCCTCCATTACAGTTCTGCTGTTGGATGCTATCTTGTGCAGCATGATGCTTGACTCAGCTAACATCTCCCTTCTTCTTTTCAGAACGCTGATGGCTTCATCCACAGTGGAGAATGTGGTCCATAAACCACATAAAAGTTCCTCACGACGAATTGCTTAGCATCTATACCATGTCCTTTTTAGAGCCCAACTGATTTATCAGTTTGCCGATTAATCATTTTATTGGCCTATCACAGATATATCGTATCGGTATATTTGATAGCCGATACAAAATTGTTTTATTTTCAGTATATTAGGCAGAAAGACAGGATCAAGTTCCTTTATTTATGTCACTACAAATGTTATCCACCAGAGTGTGCTATCACTACAGTAGCAAGCAATGTACCATGAGGAAGAAGACACCCCTCTTAAGAACTCCCATACCAGTAAAATACACCTGGTGTCATGAATTGTAACAGCCACATCACTAATGGTTACAACTATAAACCAGCAGAAAAGTGACAACTACCAACATAAACCTCCATGTTCTGAACAGACACATTACAAACATGAACAAAAAGTAACATTTGCATTTTAGAACATAAGACAGTAACTTAGCAGTGAACCAATGATTTTCTTCTTTCAATATAATCCTGTCCCTGACAACCGTCACGTCCCCCATGCTTATCTCAACTGTTTGTTGTGTTAGCGAGGTAGCAAGCCAGCTCTAGTTTGTCAGTCAGTAGCAGATTCAAAGGTTAACATCAGAGGATCTCTTCATCATTCTGGAGCTCAGCAGACGATGCTGCAGTGGTGGTTTAAGTCTGTTGAGTGTTGACTTCATGCGACCTAATTTGTGAGATGCAATGCTGGAAAGTGAATAAATAACATGATGAGCCTATTGTTTTTATCGGATATGTTGAACATTTGTTCCAAACATTTGCAGAGGCATTGTTTATCTCTTGACTCGGGAGCAGCGAACCATGAGTTAATGTTCATGACCATTACATTAACAGCCAAGTATTGCTACAAATGACATGTTTAAAGTAGCAAGAAAAAAAATGTTTCTGATTGGAGTTCAATTAATTGAAATAATGGTTCAGAATAAGAACAAAGCTGTAGCATGAATCTCATAGCTTGATAAATTAGAGAATATGTGACGCCTTCCATCAAAATGGAAGTTGCATTGGCCCGTTCATGCAGAAAAACGGTTTTACATGAAAAAATTGATTTTGGGCTGTTTTGGTTTCTTTGTGTGTCTAAAGTCTCAGCTTTCATACAATGTCAACATTAATGTAAAATTCAAATGATAAGTATATCGTTAGTTTGGAAGGTTTTTGACAGATGAGATGGAGACAGACAGATTATGGTTGACAGAGGAAGATATCACTCGACTACTAAATTCAAATCCCGTTAGAGGTGCTACATCCCTCATTAAATGGACCAAGCTAATTTCAGATTAGCTCATGCATCAGTACATGATGGTGGAGCGGAGTCTGACCATGGTTGGAGCTCAGAGTCTGACTCGGACAGTGTGGCTAATGTTAGCTCCGATCATGACGGAAAAAGTGAGTTGGAGGAAGGCAAGGAGGAAGATATTCCACTCATGGCTGACCTGATGATGATATACACTGTGTGTGATTGTAGGTATTTAAATGATCAGTGTTAAAGAGATGCAGTTATTCCAGGAGTACAACTGTAGCTGCAACAGCAGTGCTTGCGGTCTTCACGCTGGAGGAGATGATGAGAAGAGTGACCAAATTAAAGAAATGACAAATGGTAAGTTCTTCGATAGTTTAGCTAACTTACATTAACCTTTTTCTGTTTGTAAAGGCTATCAAAAGTCACTAGAGCAGGCTAAGAAAGCAGTCTAGCTAGTGTTATCAGTCTTGTGTCTGTGACGTAAACTGGCTATGAGCATCTGTAAGAGACAAAAAGTGAGGAAATATTAGTAATATAGCAAAACAAATAGCCTGGCGTGTATTCAAAGTACAGGTTGTAACCTGATATGATATCACATGGTGAAAATGGGTAATATTTCTGAATATGGGGCTGCATTAATATGGAAATGTTCAGGCCTCATTCAACATGATTTAGCCAGCCTAAACTCTTTGGGATGACTTGATTTTTCATTTAATGTTGTAATTTTGTAAATGAAAAACATCTGGTTGTCCTTGGGAAGATCAGCTCCAATGTGGCTCTGTCCAAGGATACGGTGTGCTCCATGTTGTAGGATTAGTTTAAGTTGGACCCGGGAGGAATTTGAATGATAGTTCAGTTTATTGTCCACATTAGGGAAAAGAGGGGGGAAGGAGGCGATGGTTGAGAGGATGATCCGTGAGGGCGTGGGGCTGAGTGCTGGAGGGGAGGATGGTCTGGGTTTGACATGATGTTCTGAAAACAAAACTGAAACTTTGCTGCTGGCGATGGTAGTCCGTGGATGTGTCCAGAGACGAAGCGTGATGAGGTAGTCCTGGGGCGAGAGAGAGTAACGCGGGTCAATCAAAGTACGAACTATGTTAACTATAGCTTAGCTCTAGTTAGTGGCTGTGTGATTTACCACCGTGTTAAACTGAAGATCTGGCGTCCCTGTGTGCGTGGCGCTGGCTTAAATCTGCTGCGGTCTTGATGAAGATGGATTGCAGGTGTGTAGCTGGAGATGCTGACTAGCAGGTGTGGAGTATGAGGATCGCTAGGTCGACCAGCCACACCCTAGGGAGCGACACCAAAAAGAGACAGACTAGACAGACACATATGGGAAGGGGGAAGACGTGGAAACAACAAAACCCTGACAAGACTCATAACAGTAACCCCCCCTCAATGGGAGCCTCCTGGCTCTGTTGTGTTGTGGGCATATTCGACCCACGGGAGAAAAGAACTCTAGGCGGCAGGGTTGGTTGCTGTGACACACTGTAGGGCAGCCTCCAAGTCCTGGTTGGCCCTCTCTGTCTGGCCATTGGTCTGGGGATGGAACCCAGAGGAAAGGCTCACCCGGGCTCCTAGAGCTCGACAAATAGCCCTCCAAACATGAGAGGTAAACTGTGACACTATGTCAAAGGGAATTCTGTGAAGGTCTGCCATCTCTTGTGCTGAGGGGAGCTTGGTGAGGGGCACAATGGAGAGGATGGCTGTGTGACCTTTGGAAATAGGTAGTCCGGTAACGAAATCTTAAGGAGAGAAAGTGACCGACTGGCCCCAGGGTGGCAGGCGAACTTCGAGGTGTGGATCCACTGCAGGACCTGGGAGCAGACGGTCTCGGGCACGAAGAGAAGGCAAGCCAGACCTTGCTTGCTTGACTAGGGATATCTTTCTCACGTTATGGCAGTGACTATTTGAGTGACGGGAAGAATGGGTTTTGGACATGGTAGATCCTCCTCTATGACGTGCTGACGCGTCCGGCTTCGTGTTCTTGGATCCGGGTCGGTAGGTAATGGAAAAACGAAAGCGTCCAAAAAAATAATGCCCACTGGGCCTGTTGTGGAGTCAACCTCTTGGCGCCTTGAATAAATTCCAAGTTACGGTGATCCGTCCACACCACAAATGGCTGGGTCAAACCCTCCAACCAGTGCCTCCACTCCTCCAGCGCCAGCTTAACTGCCAAGAGTTCTCTGTTGCCAACATCATAGTTCCTCTCGGCAGGGGATAGGTGATGTGAGAAGAATGTACAAGGGTGTATCTGCTGGTCATGGTCCGCCCTCTGCGATAGCGATGCGGTGACACCGGTGTGGGAAGCATCCACCTCCACAAAGTACTGCCTGGTAGGGTCGGGCTGGATAAGGATTATGGCAGAGGTGAATAGGATCTTGAGTTTGTTAAGGTTTGGACGAGGAAGGAAGACCCAGATGCAGACAGTAACTGAGGAGTGGAGTCTTTATTGTCGCTTACCGGAAGGTAGACAGGCGAACTCGAAGTAACAGGGAGGAAGACAGGAAATCAAGGAACATGACTAAATCCACGACGAGAAGAATGTAGGAGAGAAACCACGGGAGGACAAACACATGGAAGGCAACACATACAAGGCAGACGCAAACATACATACATACAAGGACAGGGAAACACACGAACTAAATACTCTCAGGGGAGGTGAAGACAACCAGGCACAGGTGCAGGACAAACACAGGTGAACACAATCAGGGAATCAGGGACAGGAAGTAAGGTAAACCAAGACCGAGGGAAACAGACATCTACAAAAATAAAACAGGAAATAACCAGACTGAGAAAACATGAACAAAATACAAAATAAGCCAGAATAAACACAAGGCGCTAGGAGAACTAATGCAACCTAGGAACAATCAGAGTCAACACACACCCCCAAAACACACCCCATAAGACCCATGACATGACAGAGTTTGGTGAAAGCCTGCTGTGCCTCGGCCGACCAGGTGAACTTCAGGGCAGGAGAGGCGAGTCTGGTTAGTGGGGCGCCGACCCCACTATAGCCCCGGATGAATCACCTGTAAAAGTTGGCAAACCCCAAAAATCGTTGGACCTGCTTTCGGGTGGTAGGCGGGGGCCACTCCAGCACAGCCTGGATCTTAGTAGGGTCAGCCTTAATCCCACCTTCTCGATGATGAATCTGAGGAAGGTTGCTGTGTTATGTTGAACTAACATTTCTCAGTCTTGACATAGAAGCGGTTCTCCAGTAGTCTGTGGAGGACCTGATGGACATGGGAGACGTGATCAGACATGGTTTGGGAACAGATCAAAATGTCATCTAGATAGACAAACACAAAATGGTTAAAAAAATATCGTAGCATATCATTAGGCTTGAAAAACCGCTGGGGGGTCGAGTGTCTGGGCTTGGGTCTTGCTGAATACCTCGCCTACGTCTTGGTACTCAACCGGGACAGAAGTCAGGTCCGGGGGCTGCTGAGGATGGGATGGAGAAGTGGCTGGAGACAAGGCAGAGGTTAAACATTTGATATGGCGGTAATCGCTCCACTAGACTATTTTCCCCTGAGTCCCATCTATATGGGGGTTATGGCGTGTTAACCAGGTGTGGCCTAATACCAAGGGAGAACAAGGTGAAGGGATGAGATGGAGTTACAACACAAATACTGCAAGAATAACACAATGATACATAAACCAATGTGTCTGTAGATGTGGCAAAATGTATTAACCAAGATGGATGCATAAATAATACATGTATAAATACAAAATAATTGTATTATCAGTGAATCACTTTTAATTCATTCTTTCCTTTCTTGTCTTGTCTTGTTTTTACAGGTCCACTGCAGGTCATGAGTGACCTGATGGTGTTTAAATATGAAATAATAATAAATATGTTCTGTATTATTACATTAAATTACACTCATTTAGATTATATTACGTTATAATGAACATAATTTGGCAAACTTTTGCACAAGTGGCTATATTAATTATTCCGCATCAGTCTATAAAAAATATATTATATATCATATGTACAAATTATATTTAAATACGAATGATTTGTTCATATTTTATCAATTTTCTAGTATATTTTTTTTATGGTTTGGATATGGACTTTTGTATAAGTTTGTGCATGTGCCTGTGTGCATGGCTCTATATTTAATATATAAATAAAGCTTATTATTTAATATTTTTCATTTTATATTCTTCATATTATATTTAAATACACTATTATATATTATATATACAGTATATTTCTTAATATTTTATTAATTGTATTCCAACCATTTTGGATTCCTGTCTACATGGGCATTTAGTCCTACTGTACTGTGTATATGCTTTTGCACATGTTCACGTTTATTTATTCTTTATTTTCTTAGCATTCAGTTCTGTAGTAAAGTTATTTGTTCCACTCCAATTTGACTTTTAATATATCCACACTCTTTATCAAACTTGACCATGTTGCTATTTTGAATTTCCTTTCTTTGACTAACCATGCAACTGCTGCTCAGCCCAGCTGCGATTTTGAACTCGATTACTTTAGTTTGACACCATGTTGGATCCAAACAGCCATTTTGGATACAACCTTTGTTCTGTAGTTTAGTGCATTTAGAGTTAGACTTCATATTGTGTGTTTTTGCTTTGTTTATCTTTTCATAAATGCTTGTGTATAATTATGCTGGTTTCTTTAATGTTGCACAAGAGTGAATAATTTGCCAACCTTTTCTATGTAGAACTCCAAATCCTTCAACGTACTAGCTATTAATGGTAATTTTGGTTATAGTTATTAATTGAATTATTAATCAGTTCCACATTGATAGTTTGAGTCTCATATAATATACTAATCAATTGATTGGCTATTATTTCTCTTCTTTAAGAAGAGTGGTTCTCCTGAGGATTTTATTAATCAAAGTTATTATTTCTGATTATCTTTGATGAAAGCCATAATTAATTGATTGCACCTACACAGTTTGGTGCCCCTTTAACCCAACAACTGTGAATAACAGTCTCCAATTAAGTTGGAGAGAACAGAGAAATACCTTTATATCTATTCATGTTTGAGGGTTGTATATATTTAGTAGTTCAGTAATGTACACTGAAATATTGATTTTGATGATCTACAAAAACACATTGTGAGTGAATAGTGCAATACATTTTTCAGGGTTGGATATTTACGTTAAATTTTATTTAGCTCTTTTCTTTTTCTTCTTCTTTTCTTTTCTGGACATCAGGGGTGTACCGGTTATGAAACCACAACCGAATCCACAATATATGCACATGACAAACAGGAAGTTTTTGGAGCGCAAGTTTTACCTGGAAAGTTTTGACAGTGCACTAGTTGCTGTCTATGAGCTTTAGCATGCAAGTCAGCTTAGCCTGCTTTGCCAGGTTAGTCAAGCTTATGTAGTGTCAGTTTCCTTGTTCGTTAGAGTGAAAGTGAGCAACGATTAGTGTCAAACCAAATGCCAACATTGTTGACATCTGACTGTTGAAACACTTGTTTACGTTTACGTCATTTATGACAGCATCATTTATGACAGTGTCAATTAGCATTAGCTAATTAGGATTTAAACACATGGTAAAAGTTCTTTAGCCCCGCTACAGTGTGTCTTCACATGTGCATTTTAGTCAGTCTTTTGTGCCTGCCCTGTATAAACCAGCACAAACTGCAGCTGTTCAGGAATTATCAACAGGTCAGAGCCTTAGGATGTAGAATTACAGACATTTGTGTTATTTATTTTTATTTATTTATTCTTATTGACAATATAGCAGTATTTGAGTGCCTGGACTGATACAGTAATAATTATGGGCAATGGGCCACTGTTAAATGTTTACATTTTTCAGAATGACAAATGTTATTTCCTAAATTGTTTTGGTTTCCCTGCTGTACTGAAGCTTGACCCCAAAACCATAAATTCTGTGTACCATTCACACCTAGTGGACATTATTTATCACGCCACTTTTTGCATTGCAATACATACCCACCTAACCCATCTCCTTCTCATTCGCTCTGGTATTCTGCACCTCTGCACCACTCCCCCAGCCACCCTATGGACGGTGCTTAGGGTCGATCATGCACGCGTGCTATGGCGGATTCCCCACCAAAGCTTCCCCATAATGCAGCAAACAAAACGAAGAAATATAACAGTTCAAGCTTCACTCATAATCCTTCATTTTTGTTAATAAAACATTTCAACGCATCTGTTGGTGTGGTCCTTGCTAGTGAAACAATGGAAAAAGAACAGGAGGTTTAAAAAGTAGGAAAATGGAAGTCAGAATTGCACTGCGCTATATTGCCTGATAATTGTTTCACAACTGAAGGTTGTGTATATAGTGGGAGGAGGCCAAGATTAATGTAATATTGGTCGGATGTGTTTATTCTAAAAATTTAGCAAGCTATTGACAAAAGACGCTCCATAATAGCTCAATGCTATCAATGCATTTTTTTACTGCAAGTTGTATATAGTAGAAGGCCAAGATGAATGTAAAGTCTGAAATGTCTATGAAAAAAATGAGAAGGCTAATATGAAAAGCTCCCTTAGCCATTTTTCATGCATTTATAAGACGGTCCCTAACTTCAACTCCTCAATTTGCTGTTTGCTGTTCTGTCACAAAAGACTTTCAAAGCAGTTTCAGATCATGAGGTAAAAATAACTGAGTTATGACTGAGAAGACGTGGGGTAACATTTGTGGTAAATTGTGATTTTAAAAAACAAATAATACTGCAGATGTTTGAATTATGTTTATATCTGTTTAGAGCACATTGTTTTTTCATATCCTAATAATTTATTGAAAATTGTTTCTTTCTTATTTTCTTTTATGTTGTCAAAGAAAGGTTTTTACAGGGGTTGAAAATCAATTTCTCTTTAAGACCAACATAAATAAGTGCATATTTAGGCACCATAGGTGGTAAGATACATATCACAATAGCAAATTATTTTTTTCACCACAACTGTCATTTGATTTCTTTGCAGGTCTAATCAATTACACAGATGGAATGAAGCCTTCGGGGATAGGACCCCGACACTAACATAAAAAAAGGAAAAAGTTGTAGTCATCAGGCATTTGTATCTAATGACAGAAATTTCACCCCATGTAGATGAAGCACATCAGCATCTTGACAACATTTTTGTTCCACATCATTAATCTGCAGAAGCTTCCTTAGCGGGAAAAACAAAATGGAATTAATTAGGGAGATGCAGGAAACCAAGTTGAGGAATTAATAAAACTGCGTTCCTTGTTAATGGCCACAAAACAAATGATGCCATTATTCTTTAAAAGGCAGGCCGGCTCACTGCGCGGCTGCTGATTTCTGACTCAATTACAATGCAGAGAGAGCGCCGTTCTCTACCTTTCTGAAATTAGGTTTCAATGAGAAAATTTAATTAGGAATTATTACCCAGCGAGAACAGCGATCAAAAACAAAGCTTCTCATTTTCACTTTGCAACTTTTCCATGCGAGTTTGTGTTTAGTTAGAAAACAGTCTTAACATGAGTGACTTTATTTTAAGAAATCTCCTGAGAAATGTGCATATTTGGTATACCAATGCCTGGCTTTCAGCTAAGCACTCATGAGAAATCCATTTTATTAATCTAATATTTGGTGATATAAACAATTCGACAGAAACTTCAGTGCTCTATTTCTGTTGCTGTTATTCTTTGATATTTCTCACAGCAGCACACACACAAACACAGCAGATGGCCTGAGGATAAAGATAATGCTCTTACTTTGTGGTCGTAGCTGTACGTCATCAACAAATGTGCCAGGGGGCCGAACACATTTGGCCACAGTGCAGGCTTGTTGTTGTCGCCTCCGAGGGTTGATCCCCCTCCCTGCCGGCCACATACGCTGCATTTCTCCCCCTAAACAGGTTTGGCATGCAAAGCCATGGGGGCACAAGTGGTGGAGGGGTCAAGCACGAGTGGAATGAATCAATATGTGATGAGTCAGAGGGAGGAGAGGGCCACCTTACCTGAGGACAGTGAGACCTTCCTCTAATCTACTCAGGGAGAAAATTGCAGAGCTCAATTTAAGACCTAACCCATGAAATTAACACCTCCAGCTCTCTTTTCTGCTACCAAGAGTGATTTCACAGAATGGGCAGCCTCTTTTAAACTTTTCAAAGTGAGAGAGGCCCCTGACTTTATTTCAGGATTCACCTTATGTGCCTCCTCTTCCAGAGGGGTGTTGAATGTGGCAGAAATGTGGAGGGAGGAGCATAAAGGTGAAATACGCGCCAAGTATCGTTCAAACAGGAAAATGTGGAGCAAGACATTACATGAGTGGTTATCTAAGAACAGGTGTACAGGCACTGTTTATTTAAATGTAGACAAGGCATAAGTAAACAAAGACGCTATGTGATTCAAGTTCACTGTCAACTGGTTATAATAATTATTTTGTTATTTGAGATACCTTTATGTCCTACTTCCTACTTTTATTGCTGCAGTATTTTCATTAATTTATTTATTTGTTTTTTGTTTGTGTGGGTGTGTGTGTGTGCATGTGTGTCCTAAGACTCACAAATGAAAATGCGCTCGTTAGGTGAGTGAAAAAAATTGCCAATAGTTAAACTCAAAATGTAAAAATGTAAAAATTATGCAAACATAAACAAGGTAGACTGACCTCCAGAGTTTAAAATCACAGTATTTGAACCAGCATCAGTCCTGCATCTAAACAACTAACATTTTGGGAAATACACATTCTCACTTTACTGCAAGGACTGTCAACAGGAGAAGCTTAGCTTAATGTGAAGATAGCTGAAGAGCTGGTAGTCAGAGCTAACAAGCCATGAGCAACTATTATCAGATTGTTGTCTCTCCACTGGGACGACTGGAGAGTCTGGTGAAGCTTTGACAGTAGAAGCACATTTATGTGCTAGCCCCTCGATACTCCACCAGCCCTGCCCCATTGATGACATACAAACACACCAGCCCTTAATACCACCAATTAAAAGCATACTGGATGGATACTCTAGGCTACTGTAACACAGAGCTATTTTATGAGCAAGTGAAAAGTTTGTTGCCAGCAGACCACCACTGTCAGGATACCATGATAGATTCAGACTACTGTAAAGTGCAGTCACTGTTTCATAATGAATGTCTATATTTGAGCAGGCTGTATAATCTATTTCCAAAGAGGTCAGATAATGCCACTGCCGATTTGATTCCTTTAACCTTGAAACTTGAAGGACTTACTCTTCAGGGTTACTCTTCTGGGTATTGCAGGTCTATAAACAATAAATAATATTTATATAAACAAACAAACACTAAATTATATCTAATATTTAACAAAAATTAAGTAATGTACATTTTTGGCCTGCTGATAAGGTACAGACCATTACTCTTGGCCAGAGCATTGCTGGTCTCTAAACAATAAAATAACATTTAAATAAACAACATTTTCTGATTTTTGCTGTGGATGGAAAGTAAAATACATTTTCAAGTTATCTGACTTGGGTGACTGGCTGTATAGAATAATTGGGGGGCAGGGGCTGGCTTCCTCCTGACTCTTCCATACTCCTTCCTCTGCAGCTGCTGAAATAGGCCTAGCCTGTACGTGAATGAATAGACAAAAATCAATAAAGGTCTAAACAACCTCTTTGTTTCTGTCTTCGATCGTAGAAAACCTTTCTTTTCATATCATATTCAAATAATCACGGGCATGCAGTTGCGTCCTTCTGCCTCAAGAGGCATTTTCTTTACCCCTGTGTTTACGCCTTGTCAGTTGAGAAAGATTCAATTCAATTTTATTTATACAGCCCAATATCATAAATCACATTTTGCCTCAATGGGCTTTACAATCTGTACAACATACGACACCCTCTGTCCTTAGAACCTCGATCAACTAAACAAATTTTTTCTTTTTTTTATTTGTTAGTTTTTTAACCCCCAATCATAGGACATTATGTATATATTTTATACATAAATACATAAGATGCCCAGTCCGACTATGGTTGTAGCTGGGCGTACAGCTCTACTGCTAGAGGCTCTCAGTAATACTCTCACCCATGCTATTTATCGCGATTAACGTTACTGTTCGTCATCTACTGTTTTTCCGTTATCTCTTAAACTTAGCACACCAGTTGCAACCACAGTCAGGGGAGCTCAACATACTTAATAGACCTTGGTGTCTTGCCTATTTCGTCACTGTTAGTGATGGGCTAGAGAATTCAGGTAAACCAACCTGTCAAATCCAAGCAGACAGCGAATTTTGAGCAGAAATCTGTTTTTAAAATGTTTTTTTGTAGGAAAAATCAACTGGGTATGCCAAAAAGAATCTACAGTATGTGATTATGTCAGTCAATCAGTCATTTTCTACCTCTTGTTCCCGTTAGGGGTCGCGGGTGACTGGAGCCTATCCCAGTTATGTGATTATGTGTACAGCGCAAAAAACAACAGGTAATTTATTGTGTAGGTCTTCTTTAATTAGTGAGCTTTAGAGGCTGATTTTGTTACATCTGGAGAGAGCCAGGCCAGCTGTTTACCCTGTTTGCAGCCTTTATGCTAAGCTAAGCTAACTGTCTCGTGCCTCCTTGACATGGCACCATGACATGACATAAGAGCATTTTCGATCTTCTCATCTATCACTCAGTAAGAAAGTTAATAAGTGTTTTTTTCCCCAAAATGTCCCAAAAATATTCCTTTAACATCAAAGCCCCAATATTGTGTCATGGTATTGAGTTGAGGCTTGATCTTGTCTGTAGCCATTGCAGTGAATGGAGAAACTAATAACCATGGGATTGGTCAGTTACTGTATGTTAATATTTAGAGCCTGTGGAAGCCAGATATCAGTAAATTACTTTTAAATAACTAATAAAGATACTCAGTACTCAAGAAAGCTTTTCAGCAATTAAAGGCTTAAAACAATTTCTTACATTTATAGTTACAATGCCGCTACTTTTATTTCTAAATGAGTAATGGTTATGTACCCAAGTGGCGATAGTATACAGCTACACTACACACCTTCTAATAACAATGTTAAAAATTTGCTTATAGACATATCAGCGTGCTTAAGGTGCATGATTACATGTTGCAACAGAGCAGGTTAGCATCAGTTACCATGCCAATTACACTGGTTAACAGTCAACCATATGTCACCTGAATGCAAAGCCTGAATCAAGCCAACAGATATCTCAAAAACCCCACTTTGTAATGAAGGCCACTGGACAATTTTATGATCAGTTGATAAACACAGAACTGTTCAGTTATATATATGAATGTACCAGTAATATACACGGTCAAAACAATGCTGACTGGACCTTTAGTTAATAAACAAATCAAACCTATGACTATTATTACACCTAGTATCATGCTTATGAAAAGTCTACACCCACTGTTGGATTTGCCACCATCAGACAGCAGCTCCTGTCGGTCGGTCCTGCTGCAGGTCAGCTTTACCTCCTGCAAATCAACAGCTCCCACTGTCTGCACAACCACATTAAAAACATCTTGTAGATAAAAACTGCTGAATTGACTAATGTAATTCATCATTTTAATTGTTAACGGACTGTACTTGTATAGGGCCTTTCTAGTCGTCCAACAACTCAAAGCGCTTTCACATTACATATCACATTTACCCAGACACACACATTCATACACTGACGGCAGGAGCTAACTGCCCATCAGTACAAATTAAACTAACCATTCACACACACACCGAAGGTACAGCTTTGGGAGCAATTTGGGTCTCAGTATCTTGCTCAAGGATACTTCGTCACATGGTTGGGGGAAGCCGGGATCGAACCGCCAACCTTCCGATTGGTAGACGACCCGCTCTGCCACCAAGCCACAGCCGCCCCACAATGAGACCACATTGTGACCACAATGGTAATTTTTCCTGTCTTGACTTTACTACACAGCTAATTACATAGTTTAATGGCAATAATTTAAATTGCACCATTCACCAATTCATTAATTAATTTATACATTTACTAAGAGTGTGTTATGTGGTGTCCATCAGGAAAATAATGGCACTCTTAAACATAGTAGGGAGAAAGGAGTGTCTTACTGGAGATGTGCAACTATGCTGTCATAAATTTTTTAGCAGAATGGGCTGCCACTACTTAGATATAACAGCAAAGGTTGTGATGTTATCAGGTCGGATTAGGCTAAGGGTGCTTTGACATCTGTAGTTTTGTTAATTTGGTCCAGACCAAGGGCAAAAAATTATACATTGTAGCATTTTTCAGTCGTTACGGTTTCTTTTCACACAACACTGTTTGCTCTGGTCCGAATCAGTTCATGAGTTGGTGAAATGAACCAAAATGCAGAAAAACAAGTCATGTGACAACATCCACATCACTCATTGGCTTGATGCGTCTTTGAACGTATTTCCTAAACTGCTCTTTGATTGGTCAGAATTTGCATGAGGGAAAATTCCAATGGAACTCCCCGAATAAACAAAGAGAGGAGGAAAGACAGCAGATAATACATCGCTGATCAGATGCGGCTTGAAAAGAATATTTTAATGCACTGCAAACAGCCATGAGGCTATGTTGCTAAAATGCGAACTGTCAACAAACACCTGTTGCATAATGCACAGTGCAGCTGACTACGGCTGCTGGTTTAGTAAAAAATGTGCAGTTCTTCCAGTGGTTGGGTCTGTTTGAGGTCAGATCACATTCTCACCACAAACGCACCACTCCAGAATTTGTTTAAAACATACCGAGACGACGCTTGTTTGGTCCACTTTGAGCTATATTTTAACGTCAGCATGCTAAAGTGCTCACAGTGACCATACTAACATGCTGATGTTTAGCAGGGATAATGTTCACCATCTTAGTTTAACGTTTTATCAGGGGCAGATTTAGTCATTTTGGGGGCTACGGCCAACACAGGCATGGGGCCCTCCAAATCCCTAATCCTAACCCTAACCCCTAACCCTTCTGATGAAGCCTGAACGGCGAAACATCAGGATTGCACTTATTCTCCTTTTTCAAAGGAAAAAACTCTTGGAGAGAACTTCTTTTACAAAGGCTCTATGGACTTCAGCATATGCTAATGTATTTTGTGTCTTTTCATTGATAAGTTACCGCTGTGAGATCTGCTACAAACAAAGTAAGATGTGATACGGTGATTGAGTACCCGCAGGTGCGCGTTTTCCACACCGTGGACAGATCACATTTTTCTTCCTGACAATCTGATACCCTCAAGCCGGAGGACATTACACTTGATATCCTTTCTTGAATTGGAAGATTTGTTTATTTATTTTCTTTCCACATTTGTTTTTTGATACAAGTACTTAGATTGTTTGATACTTTTCTCATATATTAATTGTTAAATTTCTTCTTGCAAAGACTCCTTAATTTTTTTTCTGCAATATAATGTATATTAATACAATCTAAGAGCTTTTTTTGGATTAAAGACTGTTAGTAATTGCACTTTATGAAATACAATTTTAAAAGAATTCAATAATTTTTTTTTTAACTGACTGTTTGGTATTGGGTCTGTTCTAGCACTTACAGACATTTTTTGGAATCAGACCCTCTAAATTCCACCAAAGTTTGTACATTTTTTCGAGATACAAAGTACCCACCAACATCGTTTTTAAACATCTCCTTACCTTGTTTTTTCCTTCTGATTTTTTAAATTGCGTTTGTATACAGCGCACTCTTTTGTTTATATAACAAATTGTCCAGTTTTCGTCATTTTTCCTTACATGTATTTTTTCTTAAGATTATTTTTGTCCCCTTGCCCTTTTTTCGTCTATTTCAAAGACACTGACATCCATGCTTTATTACATAAATCGAGCTATCATCCTTGCCACACCTATAGGGGCCTTATTAAGTCACAGTTGATCAGGTTCCATAGGATTTGTACTTATGCGCAGAATGTTGAGCTAGCTACTGAGACTCTGTTTGCTGCCCTGAGACCTGGGGGATATTCAGCTCGTTTTTTAGGCATTTAAAACAATATTATGTTCCAGGCGTCTATTGAATACGTAAAGAAGGATAATATAACACCAGTGGTCCCCTTTGGGGTTACATTTTCCCAACAAACTTCCCTACTTAATTCATCTTTTAAAGTTTCCTTTCAGGAAACTCAAGAGGATTCCAGCTTATAGACGAAATAAAAATCTTAAAGACATGCTAGTCCGGACAGTTTTTAAACCATTAAGTGACTCGATGCCTAGAAAAACTGGTGGCAAAAATCCACATTTTGTGCAATGTGCCTATATAGAGAATCCTTATTCTAAAATAGGGATGCCTATTTAGAAAACTTTTTTACTTATCACTACAAATGTGGTATGTGCCATTCGATGCACTGCCTGTTCCAAAATCTATGTAGGAGGAAAAGGAAATAGCTTGCGAATTAGAATGTATTAACATATATATCACTTGCATAAAGATAATAAATCTACTGTTTTGTTTTGAGGTTTGAATTAATATCTTGTTGGTGGTGAAAGTAATCATGATTGGATATGCTTAATTTTTTTGTAATCATGTTGAACATTGAAGTCAAGTTTAAATAATCATGTCAGTCATTGTCCTTTGCTAGATGTACAATACAAACTGAAGTGGATCACTTGATGACTACTAGTATAAAAAGATTTTATCAGTTAACCAAGATGCCAAACAGAACACCCTGGTAGGACGCAATAGGACTCCTCTTGAGTTTTGTTGATTAGTTTTTATTTTTTAGAAATGTTTAAATTGCATGCAAATATTTACAGTGTGTTTGGTCATTTATTTGGACCTATGAAATAAAAAAATAAAAAAATATAATTTAATAAATTTACAAATCCTATGAATTTGGATGAATAGCACTTATATAAACACTGATACTCTTTGCATGTTGTGTTAATTCTTATTTGAGTATAGCACTTATATTCCCTTTTCTTTTGTATTGTTGCCTAACCCTAACCTGAGTTTGATTCTGTTCTTTAGGTGCCTAACCCTAAGCTTGGCACTCAGTGGATGGCTGTCCAAATCTAATTTGCAGGTTGGTTTTAAAGATAATTTCATTCCCTTTTCTTTTTGTTATTTTTTTATTAATAATATTTTTTCGTTTTATCTGGACGAAAATTAAAAATTAAAAAGACCTGTGCCAGTGCAGATACATGGTGCTTTCAGCCATGTTGACGATCCCCTAACCGAACCCGTTCTTCACCCCTTTTCAGTTCTTACCCTAACCCTAACCCCAAATTGGAGTTTGTTTATGGTCTTCTGTCTTCTATCTTGTGTTACTAAAGTGAGAAGATAACACACAAGACAATAAGAGGCCAATTATGCAGACACAAAAATAACAAATATACTGTAAATATATCATAAATATCCATTCATCAATCCATCTTCTTCCGCTTATCTGGGGCCGGGTTGCGGGGCAGCATACCGTGGCGTTCCAAGACATAACGAGAGACATAGTCCCTCCAGGATGTCCTAGGACTTCCCAGGGCCTCCTCCCGGTTGGATGTGAAGGAGCAGCGGCCCTACTCTGAGCTCCTCCCGAGTGACCGAGCTCCTCACCCTATCTCCCAGCCACCCTACGGAGCAAACTCATTTCGGCCGCCTATACCCAGGATCTTGTCCTTTCGGTCATGACCCAAAGCTCATGGCCATAGGTGAGAGTAGGAACGTGGATCAACCAGTAGAAAGAGAGCTTCGCCTTGCAGCTCATCTCTTTCTTCAGAATCGAACTGTGAGGCGACAGTGCTAATCACTGAGCCACTGTGCTTCCAGTGTGTTCAGAACAGATATAAAATACTTATGCTCTCTGCTGTGTTCGGACAAAACATCGTAACAGTTCTTTTCTAGCATAGCCTTGTTAGTCATTCCTACAGTAGGTTCAATTAATCTGCTTTTAAACATGAAAGTCTAAAAGTGGACAAAGAGATACACTAACAACCTACCTTTGATAACTGGAGCGACACCATCCCACAGATCTCTGATAAAATACCGGTAGCACAAACTGGAGCTCTGGACTTTTAGAGCATAGAGCACCAATTACCATGACAATGACATCATTAATGGATACTCAGTCTGACAGACTGCTTAATTGGGACCAGCAGCGGATAAGGCTGAGGACTAAATAAAAAGTCCCCTGTCCTTCACTGGTATTGCCAATATGGAGCAGTCATTGGTGAACCAATCAAAGGTTCATCACATGTCACATTTAAAACAGTCCCTCACGCTGCCAGCCAAGGCCAACTGATGGCTCATTATCCTGCAGCTGAAAATCGCAGTCATCCTGAACAGAATTTCAATTATGCACTTCTTAAAACACTCTACGGATTAAAGATGTTACAAAAGGCCACTCACTGCAATCAGGCTGACTGATTAGCTTTTCATATTGAGGATGAAAGCTATGCTTCTAAGTGGATTGAATCCTTTTTCTGTGACTCACATGCTGGTCATTTGTGCTCTCGTCTACCTTTCCCACATTTCTGTGCTGAATTTCAATAATGGAGCGCAATACTAAAATAAAGTTCCTCGAAACAGTAGGGAAAACTTTAATCATCATCTGATCATGTCTTTGACTGCAGAAATCATGTGTCTACAATGTACAGTACAGGCATTTTCATAGACAGTGATGCGTAGGAAACAACCCAGTCCAAAGCCCTAGTCCTCCCACAAAGACAAAGCACTTAAACACAACAGTATTCTGATTTATTGTTACAGTGAAATTGCATTTGGGCATCACAATGTCAAGTGATCCCACTGCATTTGCCTGTGGTGTAGGAATTGTATAATTAATATACATTTATTTTAATTAAATGTTGGAATTTACATGATCAGGCCCATGTGCTTTAATTGTACCCCAAAGTATAGACATTGTGCACATGTGGGATTCATTAGAAGAAGAGAAAAGTATATGTACAATGCCACTTTCAAGACGTTAAGCCAGTTGAATACCTCTGGAATCTAAACTAAGCTGGCAGCTAGCTGTACTTGTGAAAAGATTCCCAGTGCTCATTGAAAACCCGTTTCAGCTGCATTTGTCAGCCATCCATCTCACACTTTTGACAAAACAGATGTGCTTAAGTGTAATTAATGTGTAATGTAAAACAATATGGTCGTCTTCACCATCTATAAAACCGCTCACACTATATGCAAATAACTGCAAAATGAAGTTTCTTTTGAAACATAGCGTTAGTTCAGACACAGCACTGACGTTGTACTTGTATTAGCATGAGCTATTTGTGTGCTTCACAATGATTGGGTCACTCACAGCTGTCACATCTAACTGTATAACTGTTTGTTATAAATGGTTAATTCCTTGACATAAATGCCTCTGACTGAACCTAAGTAAATGTGTCTGGATTTTTTCATTCACTGTGATGGACAGCAAAGATCATGCCGAACATTAGGTTTACAGTAGAAATGGTTTGATTACAAAATGCACTATCTGATGTTACTGAAATGAACCGGTTTACTAAGATATTGCTCTGTTATCTTTTAACGGTCTCCACCAGGAACTTGGTGACAAAAAATGCATTTCAGTACACTTGCCGCAGCCTTCTGGATCAACTGGAGAGTCTTAAGGGACTTTTTTGGGCAGCCTGATAATAAAAAATTGCAGTAATCCAGCCTTGAAGTAACAAATGCATGGATTCATTTTTCTGCATCATTTTGAGACAGGAAGTGCCTGATTTTTGCAATGTTACGTAGTTGAAAAAAGGCAGTCCTAGAAGTTTGCTTTATGTGGGAGTTGCCAGAAGGATAGATCCTGATCAAAGATAACTCCGAGGTATCTCACAGAGGTGCTGGAGGCCAGGGCAATGCCATCTAGAGTTACTATATCCGCTGCTAGTGTGTCTTGGATGTTTTCGGGTCCAAGGACAATAACTTCAGTTTTGTCAGAGTTGCAGAAAATTGCAGGTCATCCAGGTTTTTATGTCGTTAAGGCATAATTGGGTATCATCCGCATAAAAATTAAACTTTATGGGGTGTTTCCTAATAATATTGCTCAAAGGAAGCATATATAATGTAAATAGAATTGGTCCAAGCACAGAACCTTGCGGAACTCCGTGACTAACTTTGGCGTGCTTGGATGATTCATCGTTAACATGTACAAACTGAGATCGGTCTGATAGATAGGATTTGAACCAGCTTAGTGCGGTTCCTTTAATTCCAATTAAATGATCCAGTCTCTATAATAGAATGTGATGGGTCAATGGTGTCGAATGCAGCACTAAGCTCTAACAAGACAAGTACAGAGACAAGTCCATTGTCTGAAGCAATCAAAAGGTCATTTGTAATCTTCACCAGCGCTGTTTCTGTGCTATAATGCACTCTAAATCCTGACTGAAAATCCTCAAATATACTATTGCTATTTAGAAAGTCACATAACCGATAGCAACAGTTTTTTCAAGGATCTTAGAGATAAAGGGAAGGTTTAGCCCCAAATAATTATCCTCTTTGACTGAAGATGGCAGTGTTGTAATTGTGTATATTCATTGAATGTAACAGAGTGGAGGCAAGCCCAATCAGAGAGGGTTTACAGTAAAATACTCGGTCTATTTGGCTGACAAGTCTGTGTCAGGGTTGCCAACAGGCCGGCAGACAAACCAAAGTAAAAGGCATATATCCAAACAGTAGGCTAGGCTAGGCTAGACTAGGCAGAACGAACCAACTCCATAATGATGATGACAAATCAACACAGAGACAAGGAAACACACAGACTAAATACACTCAAGGGAAGGGGAGAAAACGAGGCACAGGTGGGTGGGGTGATTTTTGTCATTTTATTTTGCTAATTTAATGGTTTCCCTCCAAAGAGTGAGTGATAGCCGCTGTTCAGCTACAGGCGCGAGCGCAAAGAGGCCAGAAACGGGAGAAACAGCTGTAGAGCCAAAATATTTTCACATCTAATTCTGTGAATTAACTGTTAGGATTTATTTCGATCAAACCAGAGTTGGTGATTGTTATAACAGTGGAAAGACTAACCAAGACGGTTTTGGTGAGTTTTACTTTATTTCTGTCATGTTTAAATGAAGTGTGTTTTACAATGAGTAAAACGAGGCAATAAAGCTGGTCTTGGTTTGGTGAAAGAAAGAAGCTTTCATTACGGTTTAAAACAAAATGGGTGTGAGAATATTTCCCTTCTTTAGCGAACATTTCATCCTGTCCGCTGGACTCCGTGAGCATGTGTGGTACAATGAAATGTGTAAACAGACCAGCTCAGCAATAACAGCACTAGTCATAAAATAAAAGAGTAGCCTATGCGTTGAAACATTTGAAAAGATGATAAGGTAACTATTCATAATACTTTGATTAACAATAATCATAATCATAATACTGCTGAAATAAATGTAAATTTGAAAGTGCCTTTCACAAACTCAAGGAAACAATGTACAGTGTAAAAAAAGTTTTAAAAAGAAGACTAAAAACATTGTCTGTCAGAGGCTCTAACGGGTTAAGATTGTTAGAGGGACGTTTGAGGCATCTCCTAAATCTAGAGCTAATGTGGATTCCATATACTACTACTTCATGGTAAATACCAGTTTTGTGGTGTACTGGGTGTCCGTCATCATTTATGCATGCCAACAGATAAGCATGGACAGTTTTGATTGGTATCTGAGCCATCTTTGGTATCAGTTCCCCTGTACTGTAATTACATTATCTGTAGTGTGTAGTATACAGTATAGCATAGATGTTGTGTTAGGTTTATAAAGTATTCTTTAGATAAGTGTAGGAATACAAGTTTCATGTTACTTCATTCTGTTATTGACCAGCACAAAATATATTGAAAATTAAATGGCACACTAGTAAGTAGTAAAACTGTAGTGAAGAGCAGACTGTAGGTCTTGAGAAAAGTAGCTAGTATATATTAAATTTCATTTTTAATGTTAGTATCTGTTTAAACTTCTCAGGTCAGCCAGAAACATGAAAGAAAAATACAATACAATGCAGAAAAATGAAATGAAATTTAGGCAGAACAGCAAGGTCGACCCAAAAAAATATCAGCGGGCGATCTGTGCGCACACACACCTAATCCTCGTCTTCTTTTTCCAATTTACTCCGTTCCATTCTTTTTCACTTATTGTACCTCACATCTGTCAAACTTAGACTAAAAACATGGACAGTAAACATTTTTTAGAATAGGAGTGCTTGCAGTCGCTCTGTGTGTATTCTCACTGTGACCAATCTGCACTATTGCAGGCTTTATTTTATCTTTCCAGCCAATTTGTCCGTGGGGGATTTACATGGAGCAGATATGGGCTGCAATTTGGGTCCTATTTGGTCATTAGGGTGCTATTTTGCTGCTCAAATGTCCAACCCTTAAAAATAAGTGCAGTTCCTTATATATCCCCTGTGTTCACAGGACTGCAAGTATGGAGCCCCAAAGTTTTCACTATTAAATAAATATTAAATAAATAAATAATTACATTAATACATATTGTAAACTATATAAATGAAATATGTTATTTCATCATTCTTATTTTCACAATAGCGTTTTATAGGACTTTTATTTATTTGATAATATATTTTTAGCCTATTTCACAATGCTCCTTTTCAAATATCTCTTTTTATTTCACAATAGCATTTTTCCCAATGACACTTTTGTTTCATGGCACTTTTTAATTTCATTGTCACATTTCATAATATCACTTTTAATGAGAGTTTTGTTGTCACTTCTCTCAGCTTTCAGTCAATTACACACTGCTGCCAGATTTCGACAGTTAGCACCTGTTAGCTAGAGCAGCAACAATGTAAATATGAATCAACTATCCAGCTGCTGCTGTTTACAAACAGATTACACAGACACAGAAATTAAAATCTCCTTTAATTTATTCAGCTCTAGCTAGGCTGATTTGTGAGCTTGGATTATTACTCGTGTCAAAGTGAAGAGCCAGTGATAGCATTGTTAGCTAGCTCTTGTTGGCTAGAGTGACCACAAAGAAATTCTGTCTGTCTTTTTGGTCTTCACAGAGTTGTGTCTTTCTCGGAGATCTTAAGAATCAAAACGCAGCCAAGGTAACTCTAAGAAATTGGAACTCTGCACTTTACATTGTACTGGACTTGCTGACATCCTTCTTAAGTTATTCCTGTGATTCCTTACGGTTGTATTTTGTATTTTCTTATTCTTGTATTTATTATCTCGTTGTGCTTTTAATTGTGTTATATCCATTGTGCTGTCCTGTTTGTAGTATTGAATGTATCTCTGTTTTTACAATCTTGGTGCAGAACAAATTCCCCTCAGCGCAAGAAAGGCTTCAATAATAATAAACCAGCTAACATTAGCTGCTGCTGTTGCACCTTGATGTTGCATAATAATCCAAGCCCACAACCCAACTGAGATAGTTAGCCAGGTGGGTAACATGCAGTTGATTAAACTATAAAATTAGATGTTTTTTCTGTGGTTGTGCACGTTTATTTACAGCAGCAGCAAGCTAGTTAATTCAGAATTACTTTGGCATAGTTGTTGCTCTAGATAACAGGAGCTAACTGTAGCTGAAAACTGAGATGGCAGTGACATTATGAAAAAATTGTGTCATTATGAAAAGGGACATTATGAAATAAGACATGAGATGAATAATAACAATAAACACAAAAAACGTAGAACACACTGAACTTTACATATAGTATATTCAGTTAGGCTACTATTCAAATTCAGTCATACAGTCATATCTTGCATCTTGTTTTATTTCGTCATTCTTTAAATTGTCATTTTTATCTCATAAAATATAAAATTAATTGATTGCACAATGGCTTCACATCTTTTTAATGTGCCCAATGGAGGCGGGTCCAATAGGCACTTGGGGAAGCATAAATAAATAGTGTCCAATTTATCTCTCTCTTCTCTCTCTCTCAAAAAAGCCAGGCTCTCAGCCCTTGCATGGGCAATGCGTTCTCGACATCACTATCGATGTTCTTCTAGGAAGGTTCTAGATTGTTGCAGAATGTTGCACTCTATTTGTTACGAGTTAATTTTAAGCATATCTAACAAAACAGTGGTTTAGCTGTTTTGAAATAAAAAACGTCTATAATGAAATAAAAATTATGCTTTCATGGAAATTAGTGATGAAATAACATTTCAATGAGTTTTAAAAATTTCTTCAAGTATGTCACCATTGTTTTGGTTTATTTATATATTTTAAGCTATTTATTCATATGACAATTAATTTAATAATTATTTTTTTAATTTATTTAATTTGGAACACCACCAATTCAATAATTGGAACACCACATCCAAGAGAGTGGTACCCAGTTTTAGTTATAATGTATTTAAAATAACTTTTATAGAAATGGATACCATTTAATCTTTCAGTACATATACATAATCTTCAGTGTTGGTACAATCCATTGAATCACATCTTTTCAACATCAAAATGTTTGCTGGGATCCATTGGTGTTTGGTTCTTTATCTAGAGGCTCTTGATTTTTTTTAATAGTGGGTTACAGAATGCCACTGCTATCCACAGAGGAAGACATAAAGTGTGATTGTATTTTATGATACAGCCAATTAAAAATAATGATCTTGGATTAACATATCGAGCCACTCTGGGAACACCCACCACAGTGAAAATGGAAAACCTGATTAGGATTCACCCATAGCTGCCGCCTCATCTGGCCGGCTGCATATCAAAGGGTCACTTCTCTGCAGGTTTTATTGTGTGTTATTTTCTGGAACTGAAGCATTTTTTTTTCACAGCTCAACCTTTTCTGTTGGCCTGTGCTTGTGTAGCTCAACCTTTCTGCTTCTACAGCCCTGAAAACTGCACCGCAAATAAAATAAAAGCTGCCATAAACACATAGACTTTTTTACAGTGTGGAAAGAGAGAGCTGGAGTTATTTACAGCAGGATACAGACTGCGTCCAAGTGAAAACCCATATTCTCTTTGCAGTTCCTGGGCTCGTATCTCTTGTTATACTTCCAGGGTGTGTTGTCATAAAACATTTCAGCATGGAGGGTTTATGGGCTGGCTGGCTCTCTCTGTGGCCCTGGCTTCTCCTGGCATTTTATGACTGCTGCTGCCCAAAGATATGAAACCAAAATACACCTGACAAACCCAGGGACTCTCTGACGGTTGTCCCACTCTGTCTGTTGATTGTTCTCAGCTGAAAAAGAGAACGATCCATCAACATTACAAAGTTTTGTGAGCATAATGTGCAGTTGTGGTCTCTTCCGAATTAATTTCTGCTGTGTGTGTTTTTTTAAATTTACAGTTTTGCTTTATGTGTTTTGGCTCAGGCAATCAAAACAGCATGTAAACATGATGATCAATTTCATATTGATATTGTAATGATCAATTTCATATTGCGCCTCCCATCTTAAATGGTTAAAAATGATGAAAGAAGCCCATGAAAGGTGAAAATAATTTCATTGTTGCAAATAAGGCTGAATAATTTAAGGAAAATAATTAAACTAATTGAATTTTTTCTGTCCAATATTGCAAAGGTGATTTAAATACTTTAAAATAAACTTCAGAACAGTTTTTTGGCTAACTTAGCCTACATTTAATAAAACATTTATTGACATATATACTAAAAATTACTTTAAAAACGTGGTGGCAAAAGTGGTTTTCAATTAACCGAAAAGAGCCCACGTAACTCCTCTCTTCATTAGGTTACACTGGCTCCTTGTTGTCGCCCGCATCAAGTGCAAAGTGATGCTCTTGGCCTACAAGACCACCACTGGTTCTGCACCATCATATCTTCTCTCGCTAATACAGACCTACGTTCCAGTCAAATCCCTGTGCTCTGTAAATGAATGACGTCTGGTGGTACCATGCCAAAAAGGGAAAAAATCACTCTCGCACACCTTCTCTGGATCTGTTCTACATTGGTGGAATGATCTGCCTGCTCCTACAAGATCAGCATATTCTCTAGCCACCTTTAAAAAGCACCTGAAAATGCATCTCTTCCGTAAACACCTAACTGACAATCACTAACTTCTACTTCCTTTCTATCTCTTTTGAAAAAAAACTTCCTATCCTTAGCTTTTTATACTGTGCTGTGCTTTAACAGACTAGTTTTTTGATGCACTTATGCATTTTGTTACCTTGTGTTGTTATAATTGCTTCCATTGTCTTCCTTAAATGTGAGTCCCTTTGGATAAAAGCGTTATGTTAGCTAAATGACTAAATGTAGACGTAAAAATGTCAAATAATTTGGTTTACAGAAGCTACAGTTGTTCTTAATAATGTTGTATTGACAAACTGCTTGTAAACTGCTCTAAAAGTGTTTTAATGTGTAACAGAACAACCCCTATTGATATTGATACAGTTGACAGCTCTACACTGTACCTGTGGGAGCTAACGTTAGCATCACTGACATAAGCAACTTCACAACCCTAAAACCTAGGATACCAATTCAGAGCCTTTAATATGATTAAAACCATGGTACTATGATATAATGTGCTTAAAGGTGCAATTGATAACAGTTTTATGTAGATAAATAATAAAATTTAAAAAAAATACATCGACAGACCTTTTGGAAAGGTTTGGAATAGAACTGCTTTTCCTAAAAAAAATATTATTGTGAATTAGTCATTTAAAAATGTTGACGCTACCAAAATGAATGTTTTGTTTGTCTCTGTGAGCTATCTGACATTTGGTTTCCACTTCTAACAAGGCTTGTGAGTCAATAGTATAACGACATTGGTAATACTGGTATCTCTGTGAAGTCAGAGAGTAGGGTTGCCTTTTAGTGTGGAAAAAATGGAAAGAAGTTGTGTTTGACGGTAAAGGCGCTTTTCCACTACACAGTACCAGCTCGCCTCGAATCAACTTGACTCACCTTTTTCCACTGTGTAAAAGTTATATCTGTAACTGCTTCTAGGTACTTTTTTTCGTATCAACTCTGGCGAGGTTCTGGCAAGCTGATACTAAAATGTGACATGAAAACACGGCAGACTGCTGATTGGTCAGAGAGAATCGTCACTATTCACTGACTATTCATATGGTGCATCCATCATTGCACGCACCAGATGGAGTATCCTGAATAACCCCGCCATTTTAAAATAGTTTGGCCAGAGATTGCATGATATACCTGGTTAACTGCAACAATACCCATTAATATTATGGCAACTCGGAAGAATACGCCATTGTCAAACGAAACAACGTTTGTCTTCTTGCTGTGAGAAAGAGCCACATCCCGAGCATCAAAAACAGCATACACTTGATTTCCTCCATTGTCCTGTGTGTGTGTTTGTCGTGGCAGTTTCCTGCGGCGTTGCTATGACGACCAGGTCCTATTGTGGAAGGAACTATCTGCAATGGAAAATGGAGAGAAAAGCGAGCCAAGGCAGGTCGAGTACAGTACCCGCCAGTGACATACGGAGGAGAAAGACCAGGGTGAACATTGGTTCAGCTTTTTCCTGAGTCAGCTAAAGGAGCTTTAAGTGTTAAAAATCCGGAAAGCTAAAGCTATGGCTTGCTAACATTGATGTTAGCTAACTGGGAATCTACATTGTAATCACCAGAGCTACCAAGTCTCATGCATTGACCGTGACACTAACGCCACACGTCCATTTTCTCACATAGCAAAAATTAAATTTATAGGCTACTTGAAAACAGCACGAAAAGTGCACGGACAAACAAGACAGAGTATCAGCGCACAGCAGCACCCTGCAGCAAGGACTCATTCAGACCATCAGGGGTAAAGCAAGAAATATCCACAAATCTATTATATTGTAATTTTCTCCCATTCATGCCGCTCAGAGTAATTTTAGTCAGCGGTGTCTCTGGGAGCAACACACCATCTCCCTCTCACCGATACCAAATCTCACTCCAAACTAAATTGAAAACTTGGCGGTCCTGGTAATCACTACAGCAAAATAAGTGAAGAACATGATGGTAATCTTAGGTATGAGTATGATCAAAGTGATGGCCCATTGACCGCCACACTTACCATACTGAAGAAAAAGCGCCACTTGACTCCAGCTCCTGTCATTTCCAGCATCTTGGGTTCACTTTCATCAGACAGGTGAGTATTATAAACAGTATTTTAGCTATCTATCTGCATTTACGTATCACATAGATTCTTATCCAAACACTAAGTCAAAGAATCAGACTGGCAACGGCTGACAAGTTATATTAGCACATTTTAGCTATTTTAGCTTGATTGTCCAAACAACAATAACCCATAAAATTACAATTTGGCATATCTAAACAAAATCAACAACAACCACTGACAGCCATAGTCAGATCCTGGCAAACCCCCATACGGGAGATACTCGACCAGCTCTCCATTTAAAGGGTCCAAGCCTTAGACTTAGAGTATTACCCTAAAGTATTGACTAAGGACTGTTTATGCTGGTGGTGAGTAGAAACGCCTAGCTTCTAACTGCCTACTTCCGAGCGTCTACTATTAGCCCGTTTACATCAGTTACCAATATCAGCCGTGCTTGTTAATGGCAGCTCTCCTCTAATTGACCTGGGCTCTTGTTATGGTCCTATGGTGGGTTTTACTGACTCAAATGTGAGCCCCAAGGGACTGTTAATTTCATTGGCTAGAGTAACCTGTAAGAAGCTCTTAAGATGTTATGCACACAACAACCTAAGTTTTTACCCCCATCAATGAACTCATATCAAATGTACACAATTTAGACTTCAACTATAGTTTGATTATTTATTGCAATAAGCTTTAGCAAGGGCAGTAGTAAGAAAGCTCAGTTCAGATTTAAATTCAAATAAATCATACAGTAAATACACAGCTGAGTCTTAATTTCAATAGTTATCTGTTTCTGTAAGATGGAGAGAGCAGAGTCTGTCTGGCCGGAGCGACCCCACTCTTCCTGTTGACAGACCAAGTCTCCGATGAACAATTCACAGCTCCGTCCAAAGCTCCCAAAATGTTCTTAGAGTCTCACGTCTATTTTTCACAGTGTGAGAAAAGGAACTTAAGTCTGAATTTGTGATTCTCTGTCACTGGAATAATTGGTTAATCCTTTGAGTGCTCAAGTCTTCTGACAGTGACAAAATTCTTGAAATCCCTTTTTGTCAATGTTACTGCTCACGATTTGTCTCTTATGACTCTTCAGATGAAAGGGCACAAGGAAATAACCCAGTTTCTCTCTCTGTCTCCCTAATTTTTATCATTCAGTGTGACATACTCATGTTACACACACTTTTGACATCTCATAGCACATACACACATTTATGGCAGTTGACCCTCTCATGTTATGACTGCGTCCAGCATTCTAACTCATAACAGTCACTAGGTCTTACAGTACTACATTCATTTAACTGTGCTTCAGTTTGTCAGACATTTACCCCTCTCACCTCTAGTAAACACATGAATGTAGTTCTTAAAACATTCTTATTATAATTTCTTATGATTAATATTGATTATTTTCACTTCCTGTTAGCAATGCAGTTTAGCTAATTCTTTATTGTAGCTATGGTACTGATTATTTTACGTCATACGATGCAATTATGCTCCAAGCTAGGGCCTAGGGCCCAAGAAAGTATTGGGGTTGCTTGCGGTTAACCGGGATCGGCCACTCTTCTATTACCTGGATCTTAGCAGGATCGGCTTTCATCTGTCAACATTCCTAAATGATGCCAAGAAACAAGACAGACTGGATGTGGAATGCACACTTTTCTGCCTTGACAAACAATCTATTCTCAAACAGTCTGGAGAGAACCTAGTGAACACGTGCAATATGCTCAGGCAAGGACTCCAGATAAACAAAGACAAAGTGGTTCAAGAAGTCCTGGAGAACGTCATTTATCAAGGCCTGAAAAGTTGCTGGTGCCTAAGTAAGTCCAAATGGCTAAACCAAGTATTCAAAGTGTCCGAGAGAGGTGTTAACGCCATCTTCCACTCGTCGCCCTCCCTAATACGCACAAGATGGTAGGCGCACCGTAGGTCTAGTTTACCCTGCAGCAAGGGACTCAGCGATGTATTTTCTCCCTCTTTCTTCTCCACTAACCCACACATCTTTACATGCACATTTACACACCCCAAATGGCCCTGATAAAGTGGTAGCATAGCTAACCAGTTACGCTGTGCATTATCCTGGGAGCAGATCAGGGCCCTGTACCATGAAGGTAGTTGAACAAACTCAGGGTTGCAGGATTGGTTTTGAGTTGACAAAACCAAACCAATGCAATCAGGCTTTATTGGTACCATGACGCAGCTCATCAACTCAGGCTTTGATCCTTAAGCTATGATTAATTCATGCGCGCATGCCACATTAAAGAGTGACGTCGGCATTAAACAACCAATCGCGTTCGATATGGATTGAGCGAGAGCTGTATATTTTTCCATAGAGGAGCAAGAGCTTATTCTTCAGAAATATGAAGAATACAAAACGTTTCAAGCACGCAGTAACACTGTCTCTGCTGGCAAAGCAAGAGAAGAATGTTGGATGAAGATTTGCTGATTGTATTAATGCATAAGTAAAATCTGCTTCTTACAAAAAAATAAAGTACCTGAATGTGAACGGTTAAATTGTTCATATGTCACCCTATCAATATATCTTACCGGTAATTTTATAAAAGCCCTCTTTTATGGACATGGTCGATATATGTCCAGGCAACACAATGAACAATGCAGTGCAAGGATCACCTTGCCAATGACTTTTGTATGTACAAAGTATGTAAGTATGTACCACTTGCAAAAAAACGCAACGCAATACAGACCATTTGCCGTACAGTAAGCGCATGGCTTCGACGAGTCACATTTGTTATGTGCAGCTCAAGAAGTTTGCAATTATAATAGATTACTTCTGCAGAAGATCTGTATCGTTCATACAAGTACCTATCAGGAAAGTCAAGGGGATTTTGTCCCTAAAAACTCTCTCTACGAAGTGCTCTTCTAACAATTTGCGTGGAGATGTCCACAGGATTTGGTAGAAAAGGTGAAGCCATTGTCACAGATGCTGGGTATTAGTTACGTCATCTATATATATATATATATATATATATATATATTTTTTTTTTTTTTT
>CM022477.1:24000738-24025042 GCA_011952105.1 Coreoperca whiteheadi | reverse complement strand
TTTTTTTGCTTACAGCTGATTGGTCAAACTTAAATCTGAGATCTCGAATCCAGAACACAACCTGCCCTGGAGCAGGTTAGCCGTCCAGCGTAAGATACCATGGCAACAAACACTGATTAAAGCCAATCTACTTTCATAGTATCTAAACCCAGGATTAGCACAAACTAAGCTTAAACATATATGGCTAGCCAGCTAAACCGGCTTCATGGTACAGGCCCCAGGTGTGGTCTCCCCTTTTGTTTGGGCACTGTCTCTTTTACCCATGGAGGTTAGTCTCCTCGCAAACCGCCCCCATTATCATATATTTTAAAGAGCAGTTGCCTGTGGTTATTGTGTGTATTTGTTGTGATAATAGCTGGTTGCGATAGTCAGTGCTCAATTTCACCCTTCACTGACCATTATTAATGTAAGGTAATATTTAACAACATTTTTAGGTGGACAGCCACCTCTGAGACTGTTTTCACATTTTGTTATTGGTCCCTGATTTCAGGGTGGTGCCTCGTAATTATTAATCTGTATTAATAACTTTATAACATTAAGAACTTTATTAATATTAATAAATATCTTTGATATTTCTGCTAATAACCAAACCTGCCCGACCTGAATCCCAACACTGCTATTTGTTGGATTGTCACCTTTCCTCATGACGTCGGACTTGTTTGGGATGCTGATTTATTTAATCTACCACTTCCTCATTTGCTTCTCAGCAATGTGATCGGATTGCTTCCTATCAGAAGAGATAATAATGATAATAATAAGCTTTATTTATATTGCACTTTTCTTAACAATGTTACAAAGTACTTTACAAAAGAAAGTAATAATAATCATAGAAGGTGGATAAAATGAGTATATTGTCAAAGAACACCAGCAAAGAGGAAATAAAAACAATAAAATAAATAAGATCAAATAAAAGCAAATCAAAACAGTAAAAACTATAAAAACATATCAAACATTTCCAAAGGCTTTCACAAAAAGAAAGGTTTTAACAAGAGATTTAAAAGTGGCTAGAGACTTAGTAAGCAGAGAGTTCCATAGTGTGGAGTCTCCAATGGCAAAGGCCTGATCACACTTTGTCACTAACCGTTTGTTACCAGCACGCCAGGCTCCACCCTCTATCAGCCACAGCGCACTCACTCACCAGAGTACTAATCACACACACCTGCACATCATTCACACAGCAATCACCACACAGTACTTAAACACCCTGCATTTTGTGGCTCACTGTCCAGTCTCGTTGCAGGTAGCGCAATCTTATGCCTCCCGCACGGACTCCTCAAAGATCCTTACCTACTGGCTCATGCTACCCATGCTTCAGAAAGTACATCTCCCAGCCTTCCCGACTCCTTGTCTCCTGAGCTCCATGTCGACCTTCAGCAAGGAACTTCCCGGGCTTCAGACCCCTGCGCCAAGTACGGCATCCCTCCCGTACTCGGCTAACTTCCCCTTCCCGGCTAACCTGCTCTTAGTCCAGCCCTGCTCATCGTGTGTGTTCAGAATAAAGACTAAATTACTCACCACTCGCCTTGTCCAGCCTGTGTGTGACACCGTTAAGTGGGAGTAACAACCGGGGCCCTATCTGTGGATCTCAATGGTTGAGAGGGTACATGCCAAGTCAATAAGCCGGATCTGTAGTGAGGAGCAAGATTATTTGAGGCCTTAAAAGTGAGCAATAAAATGTTAAAAATCTAAAAGTGAGCCAGTGCAGGGAGGCAAGCAGAGGGTTGAAATGCCTCTTTGTCCTTGTAATGAGTCGAGCAGCAGCATTTTGTACTAGTTGTGGATGGTGGAGGGAGCCCTGGCTGAGACCGGAGTTAAGTGCATTACAATAACCAAGCTGAGAATAAATAAAAGAATGTATAACTTTTTGTAAATCAGCAAATGATAAAAAATTACATAATTTTTGAGATTATGTTTAGCTGGAAGAAACATGACTGAACATCATTTTTAACTTAATCTTTGAAACTGAGGTTAGCATAAAATATAACTGCAAGATTACTTGCAGTCTGATTAATATAAGTAGCAAGAAAGCTGACAGAATGTGGGTGACCAAACAAAATGACCTCAGACCTATCAACATTACATTTTAGAAAGTTTTGGGACATCCAGGATTTGATAACTGAGAGGCACATTGTGAGGTCAGCAAAGCTGCTAGGATTCGTGGGTTTCAATGGCATGGGTATAAAAATGGTAATTTACATCATGATCTTGAATAACCTGGGCCAGGGGCAGCATATGCTGTATATAGAGAATAGAAGGAGGCCAAGAACCGAACCTTGAGGGACACCTGAGCTGTCAAGGATGTAGAGTTACCCAGAGTGACCAAAAATGTTGGAGAGGTATGAGCTTAGTAGACCAAGAGCGGAGCCCTTGATCCCTAACCAAGTCTCCAAGCGATGTAACAGTATACCGTGATTGATAGTTTCAAAGGTGGTACTTACATTTAAAATAACTAAAATTAAGCAGTCACCTCTGTCTGCTGTCAGTAACAGGTCATTAGTAACCTTAAGAAGTGTTGTCTCGGTACTGTGAAGTGCTCGAAAACCAGACTGGAAATAGTTAAATGCACTATTATTGTTCATAAGAGATATTATTTGAGATGCGATTGCTTTAATTTTTATATTCCAAGAATATGTGGCTGAGGATATTTAATTATGAATTCACCTTTCTTAAGAAGGGGTTTTCAAACTTTCAAACTTTCACATCCCTCATTTTATCCCTGCACTTGTCACATTCATATATATCAAACTGGACTTTATATTGTGCATTGTATTCAACCTCCACTGTTACATAATTTAATTATTTATGCACATATGACATTTAATTTTTGCTCTGGTCAACTTTATATATTTCATACACTTCATGTCTTTGTCCATAGCACAGTCCATATATCCTTTGTAAAGTCAATATTTCATTTCAAGTTTTATATCACATTTCAAAACTATTACTGTTCCAATCTGTAAATAGATTTTAAAATGTCAATTTAATTTTAATATTACTTTGTTTACTTAATAATTATTGCCTTATTTTTGTCTATTATTGTTCTTCTGTGTTGCATTTAATTGGAGCAAAGGCCAAGACATAATCTTTGTATGCTTGCATTGCTTTGTCAAGATCTTAAGTGTTGGAAACAGAAAAAAACATGGAAAAGGACCCAAGCGCAGACAGAGGTGGTAGGATGATGAGTGGTGGTTTATTGTCCAAATTGTAGATGTAATCAGCAAAAACAGGTTTACATGAGACGAACAGATAGCTGACAGGCAAAAATCCAAGACAACAGGCAGGCAGAACCAACACACATACAATGTTGGAAACAGGAAAAGAGGATCCAGATGCAGACAGCTCTGATGATGAGTGGAGTGTTTATTTGAAGGTTCCAAGCAGGTTCCCTGATTGGGAACAAGACGCTGCGTCAGCTGGCGCTATGGGGAATGCAGAACCAACTCCGCCATGCTGAAGGGATGCCTGTCTTAGTGTGAAGCCACCAGGGGCACACTTCAGGAGAAGAGTGCCACTGACCCTTGTTACGCTCCCATCCCTTTTTTTTGCTTGTCCCTCTCTTTCTTTTCCCTTGTTTCCCAGGTGTTCCAGATCCCGATTAGTGGGTTGGCCTTCCCATATTTAAGGGAGCCTGGAGAAGGAAGGAGGAGACCAGGCTGTTGTTAGACTGCTTGAGCTGCAGTTGTGTTGTGACTTGGGGGGGGGTGGTTATCTTTCTGTGAGGCTGGAGGGCTGGTAGCTGAGTTTTCGTGTTTTTTTTGTTTATTAGTTTAGTTGGGCACAGTTTTGTTAGGTTAGGGGAGGGGGTTCTGGGTCTTACGGCCCATTTGATGGCTGGCCCAGGCCTCCTCTACTTTATTTTCTGTTCTGTTTAGCCAGGCCTCTAGACTCAAGTTGTTTTGGGTGATTGATGTTAATAAGTAAATACATTTATTTACTTTAATTTTGGTTCTTGGGTATGGCATCCTTTTCTCTGTGTGTTGCTGGTCGCAAATTGAGCCAAGGTTGTACCGCGGCCCTAACACCCTGGATTATTTAAGCGGTCTAGGCTATAGAACCTCATGAAAGTGTGAGGAGAGGGCCATCCAGCAGCATTGCATATATCAGAGAGGGGGGTTCCCGACCACCAAGGTCTGGAGGATGCCACACTTCGTGTGGAGAGGGCTCTTATCAACAGAGGTGAAGGCAATCCGCGCACCTCATAAGCCGTAGCGAAAGTCTCAACAATCCACCTGCTTATGGTGTGTTTGGTAGCCCTTGCGAGGGGGCCCGAAGCATACCAGCAACTGGTCCGAATGAGATGTCCTGTGGACATAAATCTCGAGGGCTCTGACAGGACAGAGAAGTCGCAGCCTACTGTCCTGTTCTGCCAACACTGAAGGAGGATGGAACGCCTGCAGGGCCATCGGCTGGGCCACCTCAGTGGGTACTTCGGGTACATCCTAGCCTGCCTAGGATGCAGGATGGCTCTCACTGCGCCTGGAGCGACCTCCAGGTAGGCAGGAGCCACCAACAGGGCCTGCAGATCTCCTATTCTCTTGAGAGAAGTCATGGCCAGCAAAAATGTCAATTTTAAGGCCAGATACCTGTTTGATGCATCGTCCAGTGGCTCGAAGGGTGCTGTGGTCCTTGAGGTCTGGAAGAAAGTGCCGTAAGGCCAGCAAGACCACTCTCATCTTCAGGCAATTAATGGGCCATTGGTGCGGCATCGACCACAAACCTCGGGCTGAGCGGCCGTCCTTTATCAGGCGAAAAGGATTGCCCCTTGGGGAAAATCCTGTGGTCCTGAGCCACCACTGCAGGTGCCTCAAGTGCATTAACCCAAGCGGAATCACAGTGGATGCTGCTAACAGTCTTTAAAAATTTAGGGCGCTCCATCACCTGTGTTTGCGCTCGGTCGACCCTGGTTTCCAAGATCCCTTGGAATCTTGGGGGTCTGGACCAGAACTGAAGTCTGTAACCATGTTGGATGGTGCACAAGACCCAGTGCGACACGCCAGGTAGGACTTCAAAGCGGGCAGGAAGTACCTAAGGGGGACCAGCCACTCAAATTTTATTTTATATTTTGAGCCTTCAAAGTGTTTTCTGAAACTACGTCATCGATGGCTTGTGTCCATGAAATGAGAAAATTAAAACTTTTGGCATAGAGATAAGCCAAATACATTGTGAACAAAAACCAGACCGTAGAGTGAGATATGTCAATATGAGGATTCTTCATGGCCCCTGCTTTGAGATACTGACCTTTGAACCTTCACCTTGTTTGGTTTTTGCACAACAACAGCACAGTAATGTGATAGTTTCATAACCTGCATGAGTATGAAGGGCCGTCATTCTTGCGAGACAGGCTTTGGCGGGATGCCGTTATGGGTGCGTGGGCCCTCTGAGGGTGCCTCCTCCTGGGTTAGAGACAGCTTCCCCATGGAGCCCTTGGGAACTCGGTCTTTTAACCCCTCGGGGGACCAGATGGGATTCAGGGACCCCATGCCTTCTGGCCTGCAGGATGCGGCGGGAGTCATGCTCTCTACGGAGGTCCATAGACATTTTGCATCGGTTATTTCCTGTTGCACAGGCACTTCAAGACACCGACAGAGTATCTCTGTTTATATCATCCACTTTCAGCAGTCATGAGGAGTTCCCTCTCTTTAGTGAGTTCTGTAGATACAATGGCTCAGGTTACCTCCTTTCGTATGCATGCGTCAGGTCACCGAGGCTGCTCCTGTCAGTTCTGACAACATCAGCCGCGAGAAACTGGTCCCTCTGAGGACTTTCCTGCACACTGGGGTGTTGCAGTGTGTCCTTCAAAAGGGTACAGACTCCAGTTTGGGTCCCGTCCTCCAAAATTCTGAGGGGTTTTGGAGACGTGAGTGGACCCTGCTTTAGTGCAGGTTATGGAGCAGGAAGTACAAAGACTTCTGGCAAAAGGGGCCATCACACACGTTCCCCACACACCGGGCACACCGGGTTCTACAGCCAGAATTTTATAGTTCCAAAGAAGGATGGAGGGCTGCGCCCCATTTTAGATCTTCTTCCAGTTCCAGTGATGATCCCTATGATTGTGAACCAAATTCAGTCCGAGGACTGGTTTGTCACGATCCTTCAGGAGCACCAAAAGTTCCTGCACTGCTTTTGGGGGACAAGCGTACCATTATCGAGTTTTTCCGTTTGGCGTGGACCTATCTCCTCCCACTTTCATGAGATGTATCGTTGCCACCCTGGTGCTGCTCAGGCTCAATGGCATCTCAATTTTTTATTACATCAATGACTAATACTAATATTTTTCTACACCAAATATTCTATGAGATATGCTAAGGTTGACTGTCATCAAACAATGGTTTTGAGAAACAGGGCATTAAAGATAATAATTCATATTGAGCCATTTTCCACATGGATTTAAACACATTTATTAAGACTCAAGTCAAAATTACCGCATTTTTTTTGGTCCAAATTCCTACCCCACATTTGCATATATAGCCTGCATACATGTGCACATGACCACGAGCACGTGCACATACACCGTACAGTAGGCCTAGGAGCCCCATGTAGACAAGAATCCAAAACGTATGGAATACAGTTGATAAAATATGAACCAATTTACTGTACATATAATATATAATAGTGTGTTTAAATATAAAATTAAGAATATATAATGACAAAAATTAAATAATACACTTATATATATTAAATATAGACCCATGTGCACACAGGTACATGCACTAACTTACAAGTCCATATCAAAACCATAAAAAAATCTATACTAGAAAATGTATAAAATATGAACAAATAATATGTAAGTATATTATAATTAATTATATGTACATAATATGCACTTCACTTGTTTTATATAATAGACTAATGCGGAGTAATTATATATAATTAAATATAACCACTTGCACGAAATTGAGCCCAATTGTATTCATAATAATGTAATATAATCTAAATTAGTGTAATTTAATGTAATAATACAGAATAGATTTCATATTATTTAATATTTATTTATTATTATTTCATATTTAAACACCATCATGTGCACTCACATGTCCACATCAGGTAATCGCTCATGACCTGCACTGGATCTGTAAAAACAAGAATGAACAAAGACTGATTCACATATTATACTATTATTTTGTAGTCACATACAAGACACATTCATATGTATTTATGTATCATTGTGTTATTCTTGCATTATTTACAGTATTTTGTGTCATATTTCTCACAATCTGAGGAGGTGACACTACAAACAATATATACTGAATCTGTATAAGGAGCTGATCTTACCAAGGAGAACCAGATGTTTTTCATCTACAAAATGATAGCATAAAATTAAAAATCAAGTCATCACAAAGAGTTTAGGCTGGCTAAATCATGTTGAATGATTGTTGAATGAGGCCTGATCATTTCCATATTAATATGGACCCATATACAGAAACATAACCTATTTTCACCAGAGTAGTACTAGGAGTAGTGTGGGACTCGATTACGATGCGGGCACACATGTCTCCCGCATGAATCCTGTCTATCCTAAGCTTTGTGAAGCTAGGCCAACAGCTCACTGCAAGACATTTTCAATGACTGTTAGGGTTCATGGTGGCAGCGGCCACCAGACTAAACTCTAGAGCACCACCTGAATCCAGTAAACTCCCCAGTGGCATTGGTTCTGGGCTTCCTTCAGGGCCGGTTTTCAGCCGAGCTTTCCCCCTCTACACTTAAGGTGTATTTGTGGATGACAGCTTGCTGGGAAAGTCCCATCTTGTTACATGTTTATCTTTATGGTACCTTAAGGATGAGGCCGCCAGCTCAGGTTAGGGTTCCAGTTTGGGACCTAGCCGTGGTGCTAGAGGGTTTGTCCTTGGCGCCCTTCGAGCCCTTGGATGATGCCTCGAACAAGTGCCTAGTCTTAAAATTGGCATTTTTGCTGGCCATGACATCTCTCAAGAAAGTAGGAGATCTGCAGGCCATGTCGGTGGCCCCTGCTTACCTGGAGTTCGCTCCAGGCGCAGTTAAGGCCATCTTGCATCTGAGGCCGGGTTATATACTTGGGGTACCCACTGCGGTGGCTCGGTCGATGGTACTTCAGGCGTTCCATCCTCCCATAGCGTCAGCAGAACAGGATAGGCTGCGGCTGCTCTGTCCGGTCAGAGCCCTTGAGTTATATGTCAGGAAGACATCTCAGTGGTGTAAATCAGACCAATTACTGGTATGCTTCGGGCCCCCTCGTAAGGGCTGCCCGACTACCAAACCCACAATTACCAGGTGGCTTGTTGGATTGCTATGCCTTACAAGGTCCGCGGTTTGCCTCTTAAGGCTCACTCCACACGTAGTATGGTGTCCTCTCGGGCATGGTGATCGGGTACTTCCCTCCCTGATATATGTGGTGGTCTTCCCCTCACACATTTGTGAGGTTTTACAGCTTGGACTACCCGAGTAAACCGGGCTCCCAGGCACTTTTGTCCTGATGTGTGCCTATGCTTTACACTCGGGCAGGCATCCTGTCAACATGGCGTGGATGGGATTTTTTCCCCAAAGTGTCTTTATCGACGCAGTGTTGTAAGTTCCCTCGAAAGGGAACTTCTCAGATTACCTATGTAACCATGGTTGCCTGAGAAGGGAATGAGACGCTGCATCACTCCATATGTGCTGATGTTGCACCAATCAAGACTGGGCTAGGTTGTACAAGAGATTCAGATGCGGTAATGCTGGAGGCGTTCCGCAAAGTGCCATTACCGACGCAGCGTCTCGCTCCCTTTTCAGGGAACCATAGTTACATTGGTAACCTGAGATGTTCTCTGGGTTGCTTCAATAGTTGATTGAACTCTTACTTGCTTGAACAGTTTTGACTTTTTAGTGTACATTACTATATCAGTACAAGTAACATCACTTCGTAATTTCAGTGTCTTTGCTTTTCGCTCGCTATGCTCCGCTTGTATTCATAATAGGCCACATCTCTCTAGCCTTAGTGAAGAAGGTGGGACTTGGGTTTACACCAATAGCAACCCATTATTTCACTTTGAACCAATAATCTTATTTGTTGTTATGTTTTTCCTAAGAGAGCGTTGCAGGGATGATGTTTTTTTTGTAGGTCAACCCAGAAGTTAGCATCGCTGTGGTTCCCTCAGCAAAAAGCCAAAGGGAGTTTTCTATTGGATTTTGCATGTTTGCAGAAAATAAGCTATGTGGAAAACAAAAGTTTATGACACTTACACATTTTAATCACCAAAATAATCTTCACAATTGAACACCAATGATTTTTGAAGCGTAAAGCACAGCACAGCAGCGTCTCTACTTCCTACGCAAACTGAGAAGGGCTAGAGCCCCGGCCTCCATCATGTGCACCCTTACCCTTTTAGAGGCACCATTGAGAGTATTCTGACGAGCTGCATCACTGTGTGGCATGCAACGTGTCCTGCGTTCCCGAGTCTTACCACTCCCTCTCCCTCACTAAAATACGAAGAAATGCCCCAGTCATTTGGTGCAGCATTGTTCTGCTCATAATCTCACTCAACACTGAACTGATTTCATTTCACTACCTTTAAGTCAGTTAAACAACAGAACTGTCCATTGTCACTTTAATCAGTCTGAATAAGCTTTTTGCACTATTTTATCTGCACTGCTTCCCTACTTCACTTGTTTGCTCTTCATCTGCCATGTGCCTGCGCTGCTTTATTTTAACTTGTATACTTGTATAGTTGTATAGTTGTTGTCCAACATACATATAGTTGTATAGATTTCATATTTATATTTGATCTGTATCTATTTGGATTTTAAGCTCTACTGTTAGTGTTATTTGTATGAACCATGGGTCTGAGAGAGTAACGTAACTTTGGTTCTCTGTATGTATTACTATACTATATGTGGAAGTATTGACATTAAAGCAGACTTGACTTGACTTGAAATGCTATCGCCAGAAGTAGAAAACTAACGTTAGGCTATAAACGTACTACACCACGGTCGCATGACTTCAATGTCACTTCCACTATGCTTCCAACTTATAATGTGATTTTGCGTGCTTACCTCTTCTACAAAAGCCTTTCCTCTTAGCGTGACCTAGAATATGTCATGGGTTTGATATAAGTTTTGTTATTTTGAGGATGTCTGTCTGAGGTTTCTGTTCTATGTGTTCATGTCTTAGTTTGATATTGGTTGTTCAGTTGTGTTTTGGTTTCATTACTTCCTGTTTTACTTTGTATTTGTCTGTTCCCTCATGTGTCTGGTGGTGTTTCTTCCTGTCCCTGGCTTTCCTGATTGTTTTCACCTGTGTCTCATGCTGCACCTGTGTCTCGTTGTCTCCCCTGCTCTTGTGAGTATTTAGAGTGTGTGTTTCTCTTGTGTCCTTGCCTTCGGTGGCCTTTTAGAATTTTGCTTTTCCCTTGGTTTATGGATTTTTGTCTGCCTGTTAGTCCTTTTGGATTTATTGCTGCCTCCAGGACATTTAATAAACCCTACACTTCTCAACTAAGCAGTCTGCAACTGGGTTCTCCCTCTCTTCTACTCCACACTCCTGACAGAATACTTTACAAGAGTGCGACTATAAACCATGGCTGTATAATACATCACACAAACTTGACACAACGAGGCTGTAAAGGCGGTCTAGTGAGTAGATGAGTTTTCGTGTTCGCCATGATGACGTTTAATGTCCCCATTAACCTCTGTAATCTGATTTAGCCACTTGTTAGTAACTGCCTTTTTTAAGACACATAAACGCAAAATGCAAGAGTGAGGTGTTTACTGACGTATTTTATGTCGTAGAACAGAACATGAAAATCTTTTGAGCTTGGGTTATTCACAAACCTTATTTCAAGCGTCTAACCTAAACTTAATTTAAAAACCCATTGACTGGGAGACGTGAGAACCGGAAGTGCTAAAATGCTAGCTCATTTCAGGGTTTTAGATCTTTTTGTAAAAGTGTTCCTGAGGTTTACGTTACATATTGTAAGACCAATTGGCATCCACTATATCAGTTACTATCAGAAGTTCAAACCTTCATGATTTTTACAGAGTTAAAGATTTATTTTGTGAGCATACAAAAAACTACATCTCCTATGAAATAACTGAGTGCTGTAGCGCAAGTACTTATGTCATTATGGTTGGTTTCATCCATATCCATCCATCCATTCTCTGAGTATTGTAGGAGTTGCTGGGATTTGAGACCGGTAACGTCTCACCTCTGTATGGCCGTTTATTCATACACACACTGACATTGCCCAACATGGTGGTGACACAACATCCGCTTTTACACCATCCGGCGCTGCTGTTGCTATGGTTACCCACAGCCACCTTAAAGGGAGCAAGTCAACATTACACTGTCTACTGCATGAGGATAACTACCCAGTAAGTGCTTAACACCCACTAACAAACAGGATTTTGTGAATTATGTCCTTTAGTCCATGTAGGGTTCGCTACAACAAATTCATTCTGTTATTCAGAGTTGTGTCTGGCCACATAGTAAAAATGTTGTTTTTAGCTTGCCCCCAGCTGAAATGGACTAGTCAACACATCCTCTTTTGTTCCTGTCCTCATACTATCTCTTCCTGGCTCACCTTTTGCAGAGGCGGAAGCTTGTAATATTCCTGCTGATATTATCTGTGTTATTATAGGGCTTCAGCTGTTAGATAAACACATCACCCTGTGAAGTATTCAGCACAATGGTTCTGCATTCAGTGAACTCGTGCATTGTGGTGACTGATTTGTGTTTTACAACTTTATGATTGTTGGAATCATTTGCGCTATTAACTAGTTGTATAAAGAAACCATTCATTAGATGAGCTGCAGGAGGTGGTCATGTTCAATGTCAGTCCAAAACATTGTGAAGTGGTAAAAAATACACATTAAAGCAACACTCAGCAAGAGTTGCAGGTAAATATTCACTGTAGAAAAACATTGAGGTACCATTAGCGTGGTTTTGAAACCACGATTAGGGTTAACAGCTTGCTACCATCTTGGAGACAGAAAATCCAAATTTGGCCAAAGGGCAGGAAGTCCATGATATGGGGACTTGAATTTACTGCAATCAGTGTGAAAACACACTATCTTGTGGAATTATAAAACATTGTTTGAGCAATAGCAGCAGCAATGTTGCTGCAAGTTACAGTAAGGTTGTTATTCACAGTGGCGGTAATGACACCCGATTACGCCAATCGGAGGTCACTAAAATGAATGTTGAGTCGGCTTGTACAAATGCAAAGACAATGTCGGACAATGTTTTCTCTGGGCCTCTGCCAAATCTGATCAGTGATGACATGTTTAGCCGCATGTTTTCATTCCGTCGCTGGTTGTCGAGGTGGTGTCTAGCAAAGGATGTGAGCTTCGTAGATAATTGGCGGACTTTCTGGGGAAGACCTGGTCTGATTAGGAGAGACGGCATTCATCCCAATTTGGATGGTGCAGCTCTCATATCTAGAAATCTGGCCGAATTTATTAGTGGACCTAAACCATGACAACCCAGAGTTGAGAACAGGAGGCAGAGTTGCAGTCCTACACGCTTCTTTGCGCTTCCAGAGCAGTTACCCACCCATAATCCCATAATGACGGTGTCTGCCCCCCGGCCCCTGAAATTTATAAAAGCAAAAGCTAACAGAAGAGGAGTTATACATAATAATTTAACAAAAGTTACCACAGCAGAAATAGCACCTCAAAATAAGAGAATTAAATGTGGACTCCTAAACATCAGATCTCTGTCATCTAAAGCTGTACTAGTAATATCAGATTATCATTTTGACTTATTTTGTCTCACTGAAACCTGGCTGGGTCATGAAGAATATGTTAGCCTAAATGAATCCACTCCGCCCAATCATATTAAAACTCACATTCCTTGAGGCACCGGCCGAGGAGGTAGAGTTGCAGCCATCTTTGACTCAAGCCTATTAATCAACCCTAAACCTAAACTAAATTATAACTTATTTGAAAGCCTTGTTCTAAGTCTTTCACACGCAACCTGGAAAACATGACAGCCAATCCTATTTGTTATAGTGTACGGCGCTCCTGGACCTTATTCTGAGTTTCTATCTGAATTCTCAGAATTTCTATCAGGTTTAGTCCTTAAAACCAATAAAGCAATTAATGTAGGTGATTTTAATATTCATGTGGAAGTTGAACATGATAGCCTTAGTACTGCGTTCATCTCATTATTAGACTCGATTGGATTCTGTCAGAGTGTACATAAACCCACTCACTGTTTTGGCCATTGACATTGAAATTGAACATTTAACAGTCTTTCCACAGAATCAATCACTATCAGACCATTATTTAATAACTTTTGAACTCCTATTACTGGTGTACACACCACTAGTCAAATATTACTACACTAGATGTCTATCTGATAGTGCTATAGCTAAATTTAAGGAAGTGATTCCATCTGAATTTAACTCAATGCTATGCCTTAACATAGCAGATGACTCTTATGCAAACTTCAGTCCATCCCAAATTGATCAGCTTGTTGATAGTGCTACAGGTTCACTGCGAACGACACTTGATTTTGTTGCTCCTCTTAAAAAGCAGATAATAAAACAAAAAAGGTTAGCTCCATGGTATAACGCCGAAACCCGCAAATTAAAGCAAACATCACGAAACCTTGAAAGGAAATGGCTTTCCAACAATCTGGGAGAATCTTGTTTAGCCTGGCAAGATAGTCTTAAAATATATAAGAAGGCCCTCCGTAATGCCAGAGCAGGCTACTAAAAGAGGAAAATAAGAACAACCCCAGGTCTCTTTTCAGCACTGTAGCCAGGCTGACAGCGAGCCACAGCTCCATTGAGCCATGTTTTCCTATAGCCTTCAGTAGTAACGACTTCATGAGTTTCTTTAATGATACAATATTGACTATTAGAGAGAAAATGAATCACGTCCTGGCCTCAGCTGGTCCCGATCGATCTTCAAGCATAGAGGCTTTGGAGGGAGCCGTGAAACCTGATGTGTACTTGGACTGCTTCTCTCCTGTCGACTTAATTCAATTAACGTTGACAATTTCTTCATCTAAGCCATCAACCTGTCTCTTAGACCCAATTGCAACTAGGCTTCTTAAAGATGTTATAGACCTATATCTAACCTTCCCTTTATTGCAAGATCCTTGAAAAAACTGTTCCTATTCAGTTATGTGACATTCTAAATAACAATAGTATATTTGAGGATTTTCAGTCAGGTTTTAGAGTGCATCATAGCACAGAAACAGCACTGGTGAAGATTACAAATGACCTTTTAATTGCATCAGACAATGGACCTGTCTCTTTACTTGTCTTGTTAGATCTTAGTGCTGCATTCAATACCATTGACCACCAAATTCTATTACAGAGACTGGAACATTTAATTAAGCTGGTTTAAATCCTATCTATCAGACCGATCTCAGTTTGTATATGTTAATGATGAATCATCCGAGCACACCAAAGTTAGTCACGGAGTTCCGCAAGGTTCTGTGCTTGGACCAATTCTATTTACTTTATATATGCTTCCTTTGGGCAATATTATTAGAAAGCACTCCATAAAGTTTCATTGTTGTTATGCGGATAATACCCAATTATATTTATGGATTAAGCTGGATGAAACTGATCAGTTAGTTAAACTTCAATCATGCCTTAAGGACATAAAAACCTGGATGACCTGAACTTTTCTGATGTTAAACTCTGACAAAACTGAAGTTATTGTACTTGGCCCCGAACGCCTCCGAGATTCACTGTCGGCAGATATAATTGCTCTAGAGGGCACTGCCCTGGCCTCCAGCACCTCTGTGAGGAACCTCGGAGATATGTTTGATCAGGATCTATCCTTCAACTCCCACATGAAGCAAACTTCAAGGACTGCCTTTTTTCACCTTCATAACATTGCAAAAATCTGGCACTTCCTGTCTCGAAATGATGCAGAAAAATTAATCCATGCATTTGTTACTTCAAGGCTGGATTACTGCAATTCAATATTATCAGGCAGACCGAAAAAGTCCCTTAAGATTCTTCAGTTTAATCAGAATGCTGCGGCACATGTACTGACAGAAACTAGGAAAAGAGATCATATTTCTCCAATATTAGCTTCTCTGCACTGGCCCCCTGTAAAATTCAGAATAGAATTTAAAATCCTCCTCCTCAGCTACAATGCTCTTACTGGTCAGGCACCATTGTATCTTACAGAGCTCATAGTACCTTATTATTATTATTATTATTATTATTATACCCCACTAGAACACTGCGCTCTCAGAATGCAGGGCAACTTGTGGTTCCTAGAGTCTCCAAAAGTAGAACAGGAGCCAGAGCCTTCAGCTATCAAGCTCTTTTCCTGTGGAATCAGATCCCAGTTCAGGTTCAGGAGGCAGACACCATCTCCACATTTAAGAGTAGGCTAAAAACTTTCCTCTTTGATAAAGCTTAGAGTTAGGGCTGGCTCAGGTGAACCTGAACCATCCCTTAGTTATGCTGCTATAGGCCTAGACTGTCGGGGGACTTCACATGATGCACCTCTCTCTTCACCTCTGTCCTCTTCTCCATCCGTATGCATTCTCATCCCATAAATGCATGTTACTAACTTGACTTCTTCCGTCTCCTGTAGTTTTGTGCTTTCTCGTCCCTCTCTTCTTTCTAACTGTCACTTTCAGAAGGTATTTCAGCGTCCGGAGATGTATCCGGATCTGTGACTATGGCGACCTGCTGGGGCAGTGCTGCTGTGTCTATGGTGCAGGGGAGTGGCTCAGGTCCTGCTCATTGGCCTCCACCTGAAACTGCTTGGTTGTCCGTCTGGACCCATCATCTTCCCTTATGTTTTACATCCCACACTTTTCATCATAATTATATATGTATATATATACTACAATTTTGCCATTGTCATCATAATTATATATATTATGATTTTTATGCTATGAATCTATTCTGTACTTACGACATCTATTGGATGTCTGTCCGTCCTGGGAGACGGATCCCTCCTCTGTTGTTCTTCCTGAGGTTTCTATCATTTTTTCCCTGTTTAAAAGGGTTTTATGGGTAGTTTTTCCTTATTCGAATCGAGGGTCTAAGGACAGAGGGTGTAAAGCCCTTTGAGGCAAATTTGATTTGTGATATTGGGCTATATAATAAAATTGAATTGAATTGAACTGAATGTTCCATCTCTATTGGAATTGAGCTATGCAGCAGCACTTAGTGGCCCTTAAGACAAAACACCTCTGAATATATGCTACAATTGGTAGAGTAAGTCTCAAGTAAGTAAAAAATAGTGGATCAAGCAGCTATAGACAATTTCAACCAAACAAACAATTCTCATTTTGTCACTTTATTTAGAACGGTTTTTGATGTTGGTGCAAATCATCGTATAAACATGTATTCAACATAAGAAATAGTTGCTGTCAATTGATTCAAAGTACTTTGGAGAAACTGGATAAAGTCATTCAAATTCACAGTGGTGTCACTATTGAAGTTTTCCTATTGAACATTTTCTGTTATTTTGTCTATCTAACAAAAGGCAGCTCACAGCCAGTGTATCCCTCCACTTGTGTAACAAGTCGTCCCATTTGACACTCCTCTCCATCTGCCTGTCTCCCCTGTTAACGCTTATGAATATCCGACAACTCCTTGGCATTAAAGCCACGGTGACATCAACCAGGAGGAGCAGAATAATAGTCCCTTTCCTTTCCTTTCCTTTTACTCAATAGTAAAAGTCATTTGAAGCTGTGGGTCTTGAAGAGGCAGTTCAAACAGAGGCTGGCCATGGCCTGGTGTTTGCTCTCCTCTGTCTCCATCTTCTCCCCTGCTCTCCCAGGACATCAAGGGAGATTTACTCCAGCTTATCTATAAAGGGCCAGGATGAGCCTCGGCAACTGAGCGAAACAATTACTCACAGCTGCTCCCTATCTGTCCCACCGTGAGCAATTTCACTTGAGCGGCTGACGCCAACACTTGCTTTCAGACGGGCACCAACACGTCCACAAATACGCCAGCCGACATACAATACAGTCCTCACAAGCCAGTTAATCAGTTTGTCCTACTGACAGTAGGTCACTCAGTGTTATCATTTTCACTTTACCAGCCATTACTGATGGGGAAGTAAAGTTCAAAATTTTCGGAAATACACTAATTTTCTTTCTTTCATAGAGTTGGGCTGGAGTCAGGACACAGTTAGCCTAGCTTAGCAAAATGTGAAATGTGAAAACAACAATTTTTGGTTTTGAGGGGGAGTTGCATGCTGAAATTATTTTTGATGACCAACTGCCGGATGCAGTGACTGTGAGCGGCTTTCTGAAGTCTTGTCATCACAGTGACATTACCAGGTTTGGTATCAGCCTATACAGGAACAATAAATATAATTTAAATATACAATTTCATAGTATTTCTCATCTTTGCTGAGCAAGAGTTTTGCTTGTTTCACCCATGGATGTATTGTTTCTGCAGTTTAGCCACATGTCTTCATTCCCTTGCTGGCTGTCGAGGGGGTGTCCAGCAAACGATGTGGGCTTCGTAGATAATTGAAAGACTTTCTGGGGAAGACCTGGTCTGATTAGGAGAGAGGGCATTCATCCCACTTTGGATGGAGCAGCTCTCATATCTAGAAATCTGGTCGAGTTTATTATTAGACCTAAACCATAACAACTCAGAGTTGCAGTCCTACATGCTTCCAGAGCAGTTACCCACTCATAACCCTATAATGATGCTGTCTGCCCCCCGACCATTTCAATTAATAAAATCAAAAGTTAACAGAAGCGGAGTTATATATTAAATACATAATGCACTGGCCGATCAGGTGAGGCCTATTAATCAACCCTAAACCTAAACTAAATTATAACTCATTTGAAAACCTTGTTCTAAGTCTTTGACACCCAATCTGGAAAACACGACAGCCAATCCTATTTTTTATAGTCTCCTAGTCCTTATTCTGAGTTTATATCTGAATTCTTAGAATTTCTATCAAGCTTAGTCCTTAAAACAGATAAAGTAATTATTGTAGGTCATTTTAAAATTCATGTGGACATTGAAAATGATAGCCTTGGTACTGCATTTTTCTCATTATTAGATTCAATTGGCTTCTGTCAGATTGTAAATAAATGCACTCACTGTTTTGGCTACAATTGTACTTTTAACAGTTGTTCCAGAGAATCCTTCATTATTGGACCATTATTTAATAATGTTTGAACTATTACTGGACTACACGCCACTAGGCAAATACTGCTAGACTACATGTCTATCTGTGCTGTAGCTAAATTTAAGGAAGTGGTTTCATCTGAATTTAACTCGATCTTCTTCTTTTCCTTTCCGCTGCTCCCTTTCAGGGGTCGCCACAGCAAATCATGTGCCTCCATCTAACCCTGTCCTCTGCATCCTCTTCACTCACACCAATTAACTTCATGTCCTGTCTCACTACATCCATAAATCTCCTCTTTGGTCTTCCTCTAGACCTCCTGCCTTGCAGCTCCAACCAGAGATGCTCACAAGTCTCTGGGCTCGAGTCCAAGCCAAGTCTCAAGTCTCTTTATTATAATAAGTCTCTGGTTATAATAAGTGTTGCATCATGTACGGCGACCCATCCAGGCTGTGTAGAACACTGCAAAGCTATATATAAGGAATTCAAAGCATGTAATATTATTTTGACACCTTTCTCTATTAACATAACTAGCAGCTTGGATTTTGTTATATAACTTTAAACAGGCTATTGCAACATGGCAAAAACACCAAGAATGCTATACTTTTAAGATAATATCTGTATTTTGCCTTGTAGCATGAACGCACAGTATAGTACAGACCAAACATTTAGGTTCTGAAGAAAAAGGACTCCCTTGTCTGTTGCTGAATTATAATGAAAGGCTCCTATTGTGTTGGCTCACACCATTTAGTATGTTTTTTAAGCAGTTTGGATTATGAACCATGATTACGTTTTATTTTATTACCCATGTCATTATACACATTTGTGTCCTCATAATCAATATACAAGAACACACACACACACATACACACTGTGTATTACTCACACATGTTTAAAAACATTTTTTTCCCCACTTTTTGAAAACGGGTCTGGACAACAAGGGTTTACATTAAACAAACGCTCATTTATATTTCATAAAGAAAACAGTCAGAGTTAACCTCCCTTAATGTTAGGTAGTAGCTAAAGCAAGAAGCAAGCTAACGGTAACGGTAGATGGTCAGTGCGCTAAACATGTTTACCGACCTGTCAGGGTGCGTTTTCAGATGCCTGATAAAAGTAGATGTGGCTGAGTCAGAATCTTTTATCTTGAGACCGCATATTTCGCATTGAGCGCTTCTTTTGTTTGGGCAGTTGTGTTGGAAGTTTTTAAACCCAAAACTTATGACGAGTGGCACAGCAGCGGCAGGCGCAGTCGACATGATTGTTCATTGTCCTCTCATGTGTGGCCGCGCGCAGCAGATACGAAGCACGTCACGTGTTACGTGGCAGGTTATAGGTACCAGAGGGAGGGGAATAAGAGCGAGCTTATCAGACGTTTCCTAAAAATAAACATTGTTCACGAGTCCCGCAGCACGAGTCTCAAGTCGAGTCTGAAGTAACTCTGTGTGCGACTTAAGTCGCACTCGAGTCCGAGTCTCAAACTCGAGTCCCCATCAGTGGCTCCACCTGCAGCATCCTTCTACCAATATATTCACAGTCTCTTCTCTGAACATGTCCAAACCACCTCAATCCGGCCTTTCTGGCTTTATCTCCGAAACATCTAACATGAGCTGTCCCTCTGGTGTACTCATTCTTGATCCTGTCCATCCTCGTCACTCCCAAAGAGAACCTCAACATCTTCGTCTTCGATCAACAGTAGTCCAATTTCCACTGGTACCCTGTAGGTCAACAGCACCGGTGGCGGTCGTTGTTAACCCAGGCCCCGACCGATCCGGTATGGAAGTCATTGTCATGATTTACATTTTTAATTTGGCATGTGTTTTACGTCGGATGCCCTTCCTGACACAACCCTCTGCATTTATCCAGACTTGGGACTGGCACAAGAAGACACTGGCTTGTGCCCCCCTGCGGTTGCATTATCTGAATTTAACTCGATGCCATGTCTAAATACAACAGAGGACTCTTATGCTAATTTTAGTCCGTCTCAAAATGATCATCTTGTTGATAGTGCAGCAGGTTCACTGCGAACAACACTCGACTCTGTTGCCGTTCTAAAAAAGAAGATAATAAACCAAAGAAGGGTCCATGGCTCCATGGTATAATCCCCAAATTTGCAAATTAAAGCAAACATCACAAAAACTTGAAAGGAAATGGCGTTAAAACAACCTGGGAGAATCTCGTTTAGCCTGGCAAGGTAAGTCTTAAAATATATAGGAAGGCCCTCCGTAATGCCAGAGCAGCCTACCAATCAGTAGTAATAGAGGAAAATATAAACAACCCCAGGTTCCTTTTCAGTACTATAGTCAGGTCGACAGAGAGCCACAGCTCCACTGAATGAATGTAAGAGTGAATGGTTGTCTGTCTATGTGTCAGCCCTGCGATGAGTTGGCCACTGTCCAGGGTGTACTCCGCCTAAGGCCCAAAGTCACTGGGATAGGCTCCAGTCACCCGCAACCTAACGGGAACAAGCGGTAGAAAACAAGATGAGATGAGAAAAAATTCACACGTCCTTCCCTCAACTGGTACCGTTGAAATGTTTTCACCCTAATTAGTACTTCTTTACTACATATGATCAATCTGTCTTTATTAACAGGCTATGTTGCACAGTCTTTTAAGTAGCTGTAATTAAACCGCTTCTTAAAAAGCCCACTCTTGATCCAGGGGTTTTAGCCAACTATAGACTTATATCTAACCTTCCCTCTATCTCTAAGATCCTTCAGAAAACAGTTGTTAATCAGTTATGAGGATTTTCAGTCAGGATTTAGAGTGCATCATAGCACAGAGACAGCACTGGTGAAGCTTACAAATGATCAGAAGTGGATTCATTTCCATGCTTGTCTTGTTGGATCTTAGTGATGTGTTCGACACCATTGACCATCATATCCTATTAGAGAGACTGGAAGAATTAATTGACATTAAAGGAACCACACTAGACTGGTTTAAATCCTATCTATTAGACCAATCTCAATTTGTACATGTTAACGATGAATCATTTGAGCACACCAAAGTTAGTCAAGGAGTTCTGCAAGGTTCTGTGCTTAGACCAATTCTGTTCACCTTATATATGCTTCCTTTGGCCAACATCATTAGGAAACACTTCATTAAGTTTCATTGTTATGCGGATGATACCCAAATATATCTATCGATAAAGCCAGATGAAACTAATCAGTTTGCTAAACTTCAAGCATGCCTTAAGGACATATAAACCTGGATGACCTGCAATTTTCTGATGTTAAACTCAGACAAGCTATTGTGCTTGCCCCCGAACATCCCCAAGACAAACTATCGACGGATATAGTTACTCTAGATGGCATTGCCCTGGCCTCTAGCACCTACTTCAAGGACTGCCTTTTTTCATTGCAAAAATCAGGCACTTTTTTCACCAAATTTTTCTGCGTCATCAAAATGATGCAGAAAAATTTTACCATGCATTTGTTACTTCTAGGCTGGATTGTTGCAATTTCTCATTATCAGGCTGTATGAGTCTGTATAAGTCCTTTAAGGGCGTTTTCACACCTACCTTGTTTGGTCCGGACTTTTGGACTTTTCATTTTGGTCCGAATCAAAATTACACTTGTGAAACCTCCCTCGGACTACGGTCCGGACCAAAATTAACAAAGATTGGGTTCGTTGGTACTGTGAAAGCATCGTCTGTATGGTTTGGACTTTCAGACCATTTACAGGAAGTTCCGGTGGTTTCCGCGTACCCCAAACAACAGAAGAAAACCAAACTACCAGATCTGTCACAGAAGTTCGCAGGAAAAATGAGCCGTGGTAGGACATGGGGAGAGGAGGAGACAAGGTTTTTAATAGAAATATGGTCTGAGGACATGATAAGAAGTCAACTGGAAAAAATGCACAAAAATTCAGGATTGCTTGCAGTCTTCGTCTCCTTTCCTGTCGGCGCTGATAAAATGTTCGCACAACGAGGGCATTCATTTGGCGAATTTGAACTAACGTTAGCCTCAAATGTAGTTGGTGCTGCAGATAGTAATGCCATTGCAATAACAATATGCGTCTGTTCTTTCATCTTGTCAAAGTTACCCGCTGAATTGACAACACGTTGACGTCAGACTCACGGCCGCTAACAAACCAATAAATGTTAAAATTCAGCCCGCATAACTGATGACGACAGGACGCAAGTACGTCTTGTAAAGTTCTTCAGTGCGCTTGCATAATTGCAGTGTGTAACCAAACCAAAACGAACCGAATGTATAAAATGTATCAAAACATGAACTTTGTTTTGGACCTTGGTGCGGACTTTCAGGTGTGAAAACGCCTGACTCTCCAGTTGATCTAGAATGCTGCACCATGTGTACTTACAAGAACTAGGAAAAGAGATCATATTTCTCCAATATTAACTCCCTGTAAAAACCAGAATAGAATTTAAAATCCTTCTCCTCACCTACAAAGCTCTTAATAGACAGGCACCATCGTATCTTAAAGAGCTCATGATTCCCTACTCCCAGAATGCAGGGCTACTTGTGGTTCCTAGAGTCTCCAAAAGTAAAATGGGAGCCAGAGCCTTCAGCTATCAAGCTCCTCTGCTGTAGAATCAGGTCCCAGTTTGGGTTTGGGAGGTAGACACCATCTCCATATTTAAGAGTAGGCTTAAGACTTTTCTCTCAATAAGGCTTATAGTTAAGGCTGGCTCAGGTAAATCCTGAACCATCCCTTAGTTTTGCTGCTATAGGCCTAGACTGCCTGTCTCCTCACCTCTCCTCTCCCTCTCCATCCGTATGTATTCTCATCCCATAAATGCACGTTACTAACTCGACATTTTCTCTCTCCCGTACTTTTGTGCTTTCTCGTCCCTCTTTTATCTCTTAATGTCACTTTCAGCAGGTATTTCTGCCTCCAGAAATGCGGAATCTGGATCTGTGATTGTAGCCACCTGCTGGGGCAGTGCTGCTGTGTCTATGGTGGAGGGTCAAGTGGCTCTGGTCCTGCTTGTAGGCCTCCACCTGGCGCTGCTCAGTTGTCCATATTGATCCACCCTCTTCCCTTGTGTTTTAAATTGTACACTTTTCAACATACTTATATAAACTACAATTTCATCATAATTGTATATACTATGATTTTCTGTTGTGAATCTATTCGGTACATACGAAATCTATTGCATGTCTGTCCGTCCTGGGAGAGGGATCCTTCCTCTGAGGTTTCTATCATTTTTTTCCCTGTTAAAGGGTTTTTTTTGGTTAATTTTCCTTAGTGGAATCAAGGATCTAAAGACAGAGGGTGTCATATGTTACAGATTGTAAAGCCGCCCACAGGGTGCACTGCTTCACCTCTCCCCTTTAATGCCTGCCCTGCTCAGCTAAAACTCAGGTAAAACAGCAGATACTTTTACTGTGATATCGGTTTTGATTTTTTAGCTCAATAACAGTAATTAAGAAACGTAGATCAAAATCAGGATCTCCCACCAACATAGGTATAGATAGCTAAACATAGATAGCTACATTTCTTCAGGTGATCAATAATTCCTAATAATAATCTTCCTTGGCGTTCCAAAACTCCTCATTTGCTGAACGGTGCCTAGTTTATTTCACTGATAACTATTAAAGTTTGTCCACATAGTGGTTTCCTGTGTTTACGCTAGTTAAGACCACTTGCCAAAATAAAACTTCACTTCATCATCTGGTGTGAAATAGTCATTGATTCGCATATTAATTATTCATCGCTGTGTTCATGTAGTTCATTCATGGTTTCATTTATCCGTTCATTTGTGTGTCTAGTAGTTATTTTTTGTGTTTTTTGTAGTCTAGCTGTTATAGCTGTGTGTGTAGTTAGTAGCCTAATTAATAAACTTTTTATTTATAAAATAACTTGATCTGCCTATGTGGTTTGTGTGTATGAAATATTCCAGGCCCTGTACATGAAAAATAACTCTGTAGCATCTTCAGATTGAGAATAAATTGATTATTAATTAATACATTATGAATGACTATTCAATTCAGTTCAATTCAATTCAATTTTATTTATATAGCCCAGTATCACAAATCACATTTGCCTCAAAGGGCTTCACAATCTGTAACATACGACACCCTCTGTCCTTAGACCCTCGATTCGATTAAGGAAAAACTACCCAAAAAAACCCTTTTAACGGGAAAAAAATGATAGAAACCTCAGGAAGAGCAACAGAGGAGGGATCCCTCTCCCAGGACGGACAGACATGCAATAGATGTCGTAAGTACAGAATAGATTTATAGCATCAAAACTATAACATATACAGCCATGATGGCAAAATTGTTGTGTGTATATATATATATAT
>CM022477.1:23970249-23982255 GCA_011952105.1 Coreoperca whiteheadi | reverse complement strand
TTTTGGATGTCTCGGAGATAAAGCCAGAGAGGCCAGATTGAGGTGGTTTGGACATGTTCAGAGGAGAGACTGTGAATATATTGGTAGAAGGATGCTGAGGTTGGAGCTGCCAGGCAGGAGGTCTAGAGGAAGACCAAAGAGGAGATTTATGGATGTAGTGAGAGAGGACATGAAGTTAATTGGTGTGAGTGAAGAGGATGCAGAGGACAGGATTAGATGGAGGCGCATGATTCGCTGTGGCGACCCCTGAAAGGGAGCAGCCGAAAGGAAAAGAAGAAGATCTGGAATCTGCACAGGGTGTTTTATTTTGAAAATGTATCTACTTCTCTACGCCGTTTCTGTGTCTGACTTCATGCCTCGTTTGATCTACTCTGTGTGGCTTGACGGGGCTTCCATCAAAAATAGACTTGCCACTTATTCAGGCTTTAGCTCACCTTTCTTTATGGTTCTTTTCTAAGTGCCAATAAATGTTTAACATGGTTCCAACTGTCTCAATAAGCTTTGCATTGCAGAATATAGCTACCAACTGCTGTGAAGTTTCTTTTTTAAGCTGCTTTGAAGATAAACTCTTTGTGATTTGGGTAACCAAATTTCAGTACAGAAGATTTGGCTGACATCTCCTTCTAGATCGCCACAGCTTCTTTTCCTGTCAGGTTTTTGGGTTTGTGTGCTGTTAGTTCCCGTTATATTTTGAAATATGCTTCCTGTCTGTGATTGTTTACACCTGTGTCATTGGTTACGCCTGTGTCTAGTTGTATTTAATTCGGTGTCTTCCTTTGTTCTTGGTTGGTTCGTCTTCAGTTGCTGTGTTGGTTCTGTCTGTCTGGTCAATTTTGGATTATGCCTGTCTGTTACACTGTTGCCTATTGGGTCTGTCTATCCTGCCTGTACCTGTTTACCACCTGTCTACCTGCTTGTAAGTCAGTTAATAAACATTTAAGTCATCGTCCTCCATCAGCTGTCTACATTTCAGTCCTTTTCCTGTTGCCTGTTTGCCAACCCCTAACATTTCCTGTCTCCCACATTCACTTTCTTGGAGTGGAAGGGGGTGGGTAGGGGTGATAACAGTACTAAAACTTTCAATTTAGGATTGATAAATGTTATTGGTTGCATTTGAAGCAGGAAGTTTTATATCCAATCAGAGTAATGATGTTAACAAATAAATCAGGCAATGCATAGGCAATTTAGTAAAATCCCCGCAGTTGTGGTCTTGACCAGTCTTGAAATAAAATCAAGAGTCCTCTTTGTCTGAGACCGAGACAGGACCGAGTAAAAATGCGGTCGATTCCAAGACGAGACTGATTTCGAAACCAAGACCGATCTCGAGTAATCCAACACTGCCTTGAAGCACTAGCTGTGCATAACAAGGAAGCGGCTTCAGGTTCTACTGCAGAAGTAATGCAGGACAGATGCAGGATAAATGCATGGGGGGGGGGGGTCTAAGAAATTGACAAAGGAAGAGATGATGGATTTGAGGATTTTGTGTTTTTCTCCGCATGACAAGAGTAAGCCAGCCCATGTGAGATGAAGGACAGATATGAACACAGTCAGAATCTCACTATCAAAATCTGAAAACTAGCTGATAAAACCAGCTGAAAACAGCCTGGTGAGCTCCACCTCTCTCTCTCTCTCTGTGCTCGGGCAACTAGATGAAGCCTTTGAACCCCTTCACAGCAATGGGAGCTGAATTCTCTATCCACAGCAGCATGCTGGAAACAGCTACTGGCCCAGGAATCCAGATAAACATATAAGAGGCGCTGGCCGTCGTCAACAGGCACATTCATAGGCAGACAATAGGGCTCTGATCAGCCCAATGATTATGCAGGGCCTCTGCCGTCCTGTCATTGGCAGCCCACTTTCTCCATTCCTATCATTTTAATTAATTCTGTGATATTTCCAAAGTCTGGGCTGTATAGACCCCTAATGAGAAACCTCATCAAAAGACGCACAAACCAGGCAATTTGAGCTGCGGCTGGCATGATACGCTGCACTTTCATTCTCCTCCTCCATCCCCAATTACTTGCTTTTCTTCTTGATATCCAGCAGTGTCCATAACCACAAAGAGCTCTCCTGGCCACCAACAGTACACTTGTATTTGTGTGTTTCCTTTAATTTTTTTTACCCTTGAGGTAAGATGCTTTTTTCTATCTTTTTTTGACTGTTTTTTCTTGTGTACTGATAGCCATCTCATTGACTTTAATCAGCCATCCATCAATGTGACAACGCTCTAAGAATTAAGGTTTTCTGGCACTAGTTAATTAATCTGCCCGCTCCTGTCTGCCTGCACTGCTCAATCATGGAGTAAATAAAGGCAGTCAAGAATGTAATTGTTTGTTTTCTGTGCAGAGTTTGGAAAAAAGCAGTTTTTCATTTCAAGGAGCTGTGAAAGTTGCCCTTTTCACTTTCATTTGCCAAAGGTATCTCATAAAGCAAATGAGGCAGAGGTGTACACAAATGTCACATTTCAGAATAACTTGTTTTTGTACCTATTCCTTCCTCATACAGTGATATCAGCAAATTTGCAATATGCAGAAAAAAATGTTAAAGAAAGTTACAGTCTTGTTGTTGGCAATTTTAAACCTTTGTTTTTTTTACTTTATTATGCATAAGTCAGCATATTGACAGACTCAGCTGTAAAGTCATCAAATCTTAATCAAATCAAAGTGAAATGAACTGATATTACAGTCATAATAACAGACCGTAGGAGTGCATAATGACTGTGATGCTCATGCAGTATAATTACTACATAAGCAGTGATTCCCTAAGGACTTATTCTGCTCCATTTTATCTTTAATTGTAGTATGTGTTAATCAGCATTTGCAGTGCGGGAAGAGCTGTTTACATGCCTGTAGCAAAGAATTAATGTGCATGTGCTCAACTCCATTGCTTTAACTGCCCTGAGAAAGCACAAATTGGGTACAGTATGTGTAAGTTTCCTGAAAATTCTTTGTCTATCTATTAACATACGTCATCTTTTGAATTATGGTAGTTCTGTCTACAAATCTGTATTATTTTAACATATTTCCAGTGGAGGTACCCTAGGTATAAATAGTACCTTGACAATTAATTATATATTTTTACATCACACTCTTACCACTAAATTAGGTAGGTAAATTAGGTAAAAAATGGCATTGGCATTAAAGGAACAGTTCACTGAATAATAACAATGACATTTGACCTTGTAGTTGCTGTCACCGTGACATCATTCTTTTCAGAAAAATGTGAGCTTTCTCTGACTCAAACAAGTAGGGGCAACACAAGGCAGTTCAAGCAAGGCTCCCACTAAGATACATTGTATACTTCATTATAATATATTTAATAATTTTGAACCAGACACAGATTTAGTAACATGCAAAATGCTTGAACTTGGTTTATATACTAAAAGAGTTGTGTTCTTAACTGTGGCATATGGGGTATTTTGTGTATTTGCCCCGGCCCCCACCCCCCCATTGAATGCATTTCCGATTTGAGTAAAAGGCACACAAACAACTGTGGTTTGTGGGGTATAATTTGTAGGCTTGCGCTGAATTCTTCAGTTGGCAGTTACACCTAGAGAGTAAAGCCACGGAAGACCAGCCAAATCATTGTGTTTTTAATTTATACTTTCAGGTGGGTAAATGTCACATAAGCATTCATACAGTTTGTCAGCAATGTGGGCTTTCTATTTAGTGTACCGTTATGTAAATGTAAATGTTCTGTACTTTTATAGCGCCTTTCTAGTCGTCTGACTACTCAAAGCGCTTTCACACTATATATATCACATTTACCCATACACACACATTCATACACTGATGGCAGGAGCTAACTGCCCATCAGTACAAATTAAAATAACCATTCACACACACTGAAGGCGCAGCTTCGGGAGCAATTTGGGGTTCAGTATCTTGCTCAAGGATACTTCGACGCATGGCTGGGGGAAGCCGGGATCGAACCGCCGACCTTCCGATTGGTAGACGACCCGCTCTGCCACCAAGTCACAGCAGCCTCACGATTATTATTATGCATTGTAGATTAGTTTGTAGTTTGTTTGTGGTTTCTGCACTAGCTTAGTATCCTAAACGGGAGTTGGCACTAACTTGCCATTTCCGAGTGGTCGCTGTCAAATTACACCTGTCAAAGGGAGTCAGATGTAACGTTTGCCTGACTCGACTGATACATAAGTGTAGGATTTAAAGTTAGAGTGTTTTGTAGTTTATAGTTTTTTATTTGTTTTATTAACGGTTTTATATTAGTTTCTCTTAATGGTTAACAGACCAAACAGCTGTTAGTTGACTGTTGACTGTTGCCAAGGCAACCAGCTGTAAACAAAGAGGATGAATAAGAGATTATATTGTGAACGTAATTGTTGTGTGACTGTAGATAATAGAATGATATAGAATGAACACTTTCAAAACCCTTATATAGAATTTAGTGTTTTAATAGCCTACTTTTAAAACAGCAAATTTGATGTTTTTTGTGATTCTATTAGCCTATTGATTCATTTACATTTTTAGTCATTTAGCGACTTACATATGAGAACATTCACAAACCGAAGGCGCAGCTTCGGGAGCATTTTGGGGTTCAGTATCTTGCTCAAGGATACTTCGACGCTAGGGGATTGAACCGGTGACCTTCCGATTGGCAGGCGACCGTTCTGCCACCAAGCCACAGCCGCCCCGATTCTAAATGTAAATAGTGAACGCATGGTTACCATATTTTTAAATATGAGCTTTTGATATGATACTGTGATTTTGACAATAAACCTTTATTGTTTTACATTGTCATTTTTATTGTTCCAACTAATTAGTTGGCACCCAGAGAGTTGCCACTGAAGACCAGCCAAATCATTACTTTTCATTTATTCTTTCAGAACAAAAACAAGGCAATTTTATTCATCATTTTACAACACAAGTTTGAGTCCCATTTCGTCCAGACCAGACATTACCCAGGAGCAGCCTTAAGTCCAAGCTGGCCCAGCATGGCTCCTATCCCTGCTCTCTTTCCTCTCCTCCACAGCGCCTGCTGTCATGCCTGCCTTGACCTGGCTGGGTGGATCGTCTCAAGGTCTACTGCTGTTTATCCAAACCCTGGCTTCTTTTTCCGATGACGAGGATGATGTATTTCTGTCAGATGACAAAACAATAATGTGAACTTTCTCTGACCCACACAAGTAAAGAGACAGGGCAACACAAGGCAGTTCAAGCATGGCTCCCACTAAGATACACTGTATACTGTATGATAATGTTTGAGCTTTGTGTATACACCAAAGGAGTTGTGTGCTTACCATTAAAGAAAAAGTTCAGCATTTTGGGAAATGTGATTATTCCTTTTCATTTCAAAAGAGAGATGAGATTAAGAATAATTCCAGCACTCCCCTAAAATAGCGATTTTTGTTTTGTACATTTGTCTGTTTACGGATTTAACAAGAAACAATGTGTTGTGAGTCCGCTTTAGTTGTGTCAATGAGTTTTTAACTTTGAACAGAGCCACGAAAGCGGTTTCCCCTGCTTCCAATCTTTATGCTAAAATAGGCTAACCACGTCCCGTCTTCTACAGAGCCCCCGAAAGGTCACAGTAGGAATTTGTTTTCTGAAATTCCTTTGCATGACCTCGCTTTACGTTTTGCATTCCCTTTGATCCACAGAGAAGGGCTGAGCTGTATGTTTGTGATATAATATAATTTATTATGGAGTAGTTGTGAAGACAGCACTCAAGTGGGCAGCTATCATTGCAGCTAGACAGATAACTAGTGGAGCTGGTTAACCTAGCTCATAAACCGATTGCTGTCATGGCTGATTCTGCTGTGATTATGATTATAGCCATGGAAAAATATAGCTTTGGCCATTAGCGACACATTAGTTTATGAGTGTAACTCTAACTAGATGCAGGGGTTGTGTGTGTGCTGTAAATAGATCTGGTTTTGCTGGCTGAGCATTGTATTGAAGCTATATTCTTGGACTCCTGTGGTGTATTGGTAACACATCTGTGACATCTGAAAGAAACACATGTTCAAATCCTGTGTGGCTTTCTTAGCTAATGTTAATAGGAGAAGTAAAGAGTAGTTACAGTACAGCTACCATAGCCATATTCATTGCATCATAGATTCAACCACAAATGCAGACGTAGTCCAAGCAATAACCATATCCCCAGCCACAGCTTCACCCAGCACAACCAGAAAGGGTAGCTGCAGCTGTGCTCACAGCATGTCACATCATCTCTCCTTCTGTGGTATCTGTATGGTGTTTCAAATGTAATGCAAATGTTATTACAAGGTAATACAAAATTTACTGTGAGGTAACGCAAAAGTATTGTGAAGGAACTGAAAACGTATTGCAAGGGAACACAAAACTTATTGTAAGAGGAAAGCAAAACTAATCGTCAGGTAAAAGTAGTTCATAAAACAATTCCCACCGTGAAAAATTACACATCTAAATAATTCATTGAGACCAAAAATGCATCTTGCAGACTTACATTTGGCATGTTGTGTCCATCCAGCAGCTGCTGGAGTAGCTGCTTGAATGCAGAGGTATTCCTGAATGGGAATTACTGATGTGATTCAACCAGGCAAATATCATGTACAAAGAGCTGTCTCTCCAGCACAGACTGAGGGATCTGCAAATTGTAACACGTGTACAGCCCCTCCCCAGCACATACTTTGCACTCCCACTCTGAGTGGAATCAACCACTGAATCAAAGCCACACAGATCTAATCAAGCAGACAAGACCAGTAATGACTTTTCAATGAGACAGATTATAAATTGAGGGTCACGGTCAAATCTAAATTAAATGGCAAAGTATATGTGAAGGTTGTAAAAAATTCTAAGTAAACCTGGAGGCTTACCATGATATGTATGATATTTATTTTTGTATCTTTATTTTTAGGTTACTGGTATAGTACAGGGATGTTCTAAGCCTTTTCAGGGTCCCTAACAGTCTTCACCACTAAGCCCATTTTTCCTAACTATTTTCCCGAAATTACATGCCCAAATATATTGAGTATATCTTAACAACCACTAAGGCTATATGCATAATCTTGGTCTCAAAAGAAAGCTAAGACCTGTGAGATTACAATAGAAGTGTAGGGATTCAGGTATATATACTCTGTCAGATAATATGCATCTGGAAAGCAGTGGAAAATTGAAATTTCTACCTCTGCCTAAAAAAAACCACCTCATTTATAGTGGAAACACACAGCAGAATCATCAAGGAATAAGCCTAAACTTTGTAGGAATGATTAAAATAATATTTGCTAAGTAACTGTGCAAAAGTAGATGCTAAAAAACTGAACCTAAGCAGTTTAACACACATTTAATCACAGATAATTCCAGGCGGAACCAGCAAATGTGGCATTTGGATCCAGATGTGCCATTGACCTGTTTTAGGTACCAGGCAGTAAAAATTTATTATATTTCACTAATATATCATTATAGTAACTCATTCCATCAAATATAACTGTTTTTGAGTCATTTTGAGCTTATAATCCGGCTCAGATTCACCTAGGCACTCTCTCTGTACATACTGTATTCATCTGGAGCTGCTCTGTGTGGCCTGACAAAAAAAAAAAAAGACACAGCCCAGCAGCCCATTGGCCGATCTGCATAAATGACACCTCTTTGTGACCGTTGGAGCCAATAGAATTGATTGAAACCGCCCACGGCTGGCATAGCAACACCAATCACCATCCAGAAAGCAGTAAGGCCAGAGCCAGTGTATTCTGTTCGTGAGGTCCCTCCCCCCTCTGAGCCAACTGTTTGTGCTTGTGCTTCAATCGGAATATAACTTTTGACCAGAAGACAGCAAAGGTAAGACATGCTTTATGATATGGTTATGATTTTTTGTTACGGTTTTGACTGTAGATTGCTGATATTTCATCACACGGCAACGTGGCTGGCATCTTTGTTTTCTGCAGTGTCTGCCCTTTCAGAGGGTGTAAAGCTTGTGTGGATTGCTGGAAGTGGTGAAAATAACGAAATCATGGAATTGTGATTTGCATATTTGTGTGTTTTTGGTCATTATGAGTATAATTGCCTAGGTTGTAATTGTGTTTTGTTCTGGTTGTGGATGCTTGGTACTGCCCTTTGTGTTGGTGTGTAGGATGTTAGGGTTGATGCTTCCTTGCTTGTGTACTGTTCATTTGGACTGTCCAGCACTGGACAGGACTGTTAGGGGGCTGAACATGTGTGAGGGGTTTAAAATAGACTATTTTTTTATGAAAAAAAAATTATTATATATAGTGGCAAGAAAAAGTATGTGAACCATCACACAAAAAAATTCTGATCTTTCATGTCTATTGAGAACAACCAAAAAACCCTCATAGTGCTTACAAAGTTACAAAGTTATTTCAAAGACTTCAAAGAAATTGACCAGTCTACAGTTAGGCAAACAATCTACAAATGGAGATGCTTTGGGACTGTTGCTACTCTACCAAGAAGTGGGCGCCCAGTCAAGATGACACCAAGAGCACAACAAAGACTCATCAGTGAGGTAAAGAAACATTCCCGAATGACAGCCAAAGATTGCAAAAGAGCACATTGACACTCCACAGTGGTATTGGTATAATATTTTGTGGACTGATGAAACTAAGATTTAACTATTTGGGGAAAAAACACATAGCACTACATCTGGCGTAGAAAGGGCACGGCATATCATCATGAAAACATCATCCCAACTGTAAAGTATGGAGGAGGAAACATCATGATTTGGACCTGCTTTGCTGCATCAGGGCCTGGCCAGCTTGCAATCATTGATGAAAAGAAGAATTCCCAATTATATCAGACAGTTCTTCAGGATAATATGAGGATGTCTGTACGTCAGCTGAAACTGTGTAGAAGGTGTATGATGCCAGACAACTACCACAAAACACCGGAGCAAGTCCACAACAGACTGGCTTCAGAAAAACAAAATTCGCCTTTTGGAGTGGCCAAGTCAGAGCCCAGACCTCAACCCAATAGAGATGCTTTGGATTGACTTGAAGAGGGCCATACACATGAGATGTCCAAAGAATATGACAGAGCTAAAGCAGTTCTGCCAGGAAGAATGGGCTAAAATTCCTCCTCAACGATGTGCAGGTCTGATCCACAGCTACAGGAAGCACCTGGTTGAGGTTAACCACCAGGGGTGATCAACCAGTTATTAATTCTAAGGGTTCACTTATTTTTTCCACTGCCAATTCGAATGTTGAATGTGCGTGTTCAATAAAGACATGAAAGATCAGAATGTTTTGGTGTAAATATTTTTAGACACATTATGTTTGTCAATAATCTTGACCTAGATGAAGATCAGATCACATTTTATGACAGATTTATTCAGAAAACTAAGAAATTCCAAAAGGTTCATACTTTTTACTTCCACTGTATATATGTGCATATATACAGAATCTCACGTGAGTACACCCCTCACATAATGACACTTTGCTACAAAGTAGTGTGTACAGCTTGTATAACAGTATAATTTTGAAGTCCCCTCAAAATAATTCAACACACAGCCATTTGTGCATCTAAACTGCAGGCCACAAAAGTGAGAACACCCCTAAGTGAAAATGTCCAAATTGGGCCCAAAGTGTCAATATTTCGGATGGCCACCATTATGTTCCAGCACTGCCTTTACCCTCTTGGGCATGGAGTTCACCAGGGCTTGACAGGCTGCCACTGGAGTCTTCTTCCACTCCTCCATGATGACATCACGGAGCTGGTGGATGTTAGAGACCTTGTGCTCCTCCATCTTGCATTTGAGGATGCCCCACATGTGCTTAATAGGGTTTAGGTCTAGAGACATGCTTGGCCAGTCCATCACCTTTACCCTCAGCTTCTTTAGCAGCTGTCGTCTTGGAGGAGTGTTTGGGGTCGTTATCATGTTGGTATACTGCCCTGTGGCCCAGTCTCCGAAGAGAGGGGATAATGCTCTGCTTCAGTATGTCACAGCATGTTTTGGTATTCATGGTTCCCTCAATGAACTGTAGCTCCCCAGTTCTGACAGCACTCATGCAGCGATGACACTCCCACCAGCATGCTTGACTGTAGGCAAAACACACTTCTTTTTGTTCTCCTCACCTGGTTGCCGCCACACATGCTTGATCTGAACAAAATAAGTTTATCTTGGTCTCATCAGACCACAGGACATGGTTCCAGTAATCTATGTCCTTAGTCTGCTTGTCTTCAGCAAACTGTTTACAGGCTTTCTTGTGCATCATCTTTAGAAGAGGCTTCCTTCTGGGACGACCAATTTAATGCATTGTGCGGCATATGGTCTGAGCACTGACAGGCTGAGCCCCCACCCCTTCAACCTCTGCAGCAATGCTGGCAGCACTAATATGTCTATTTCCCAAACAACCTCTGGATATGATGCTGAGCACACGCACTCAACTTCTTCTTTGGTCGACCATGGCAAGCGGGTCTAATTTGGACATTTTCACTTAGGGGTGTACTCACTTTTGTGGCCAGCAGTTTAGACATTAATGGCTGTGTGTTGAGTTATTTTTGTGAGGGGGCTGATAATTTACACTGTTATACAAGCTGTACACTCACTACTTTACACTGTAGCAAAGTCATTTCAGTGTTAAGATGAAAAGATAATATAATCTTTACAAAATGTGAGGGGTGTACTCACTTCTGTGAGATACTGTGTGTGTGTGTGTGTGTGTGTGTGTGTGTGTGTGTGTGTGTATGTATAGTAATATAGAACACACAGGCATTATACATGTTACGGTTTCGTATTGGCAACAGGGAAAAATGACCCAAATGCAGACAGCTCTGATGATGAGTGGAGCATTTATTCAAGGTTTACCAGTAAGCAGGCAGGCAGATAAACCAAGGTAGTCAGGGATAATCCAAAAAAACAGCCAGGTAGACAGAACCAACACATCAGAGTAGACAATAAGGATGAAAATGACAAACTGACAATGAACAAAGGGAAAAACCCCAACTAAATACACTCAGGCAGGGAAGACAACAAGACACAGGTGAATACAATAACATAGGTGGAAACAATCAGGGCAATCATAGACAGGAAGCAAACAAAAAGACACATGAAGGAAACAGCAAATTACAAAATAAAACAGGAACTAGAGAACATAAACCCAAAACCCAGACACTTTAAATATAAAAGCCAAACTCCACAGTATAAATAACTCAACGCCATGACAGTAACTCCACAACGCACCAAGCTTAACCCAACACAGACACTTTCAAAATAAAAACGCCACAAAACACAGAAAATAACTTTATCATCCAAAAAACCATGACAATACACACACCGCAGGGATCAGTGGAACTTACTCTTTCCAGTGATCTCGTCCCACTGTATATCAAGGAAAAAATGCAATTAATCTGCTTACAAACAGGAACTGTTAGCAGCTAATGTAGCATGTGTAACCCACATTTAATGATGGTTCTAAATAAAATGTGCAAATATGCCAAAGAAAAAATATTATGTCTTTAGTTGAAGTAAAATAATTGTCAGAAACTCAAGAGTTAACCCGCAAATAAGTGACATTTAGCTCTTGACCAATGAGCTTCTGTTAAACAGCGAATTGTTCCGCCCCCTCACTCCACCTGAGCTGCCACCACCCAGTTCTCTCTCTTTTCCTCCGACATGAGCACACAAGGCACTGGCATTAAACGGCAAAATAAAGACAATCAAGGCTTGAGGCGGCACCATTTTGAGCGCCAGCCTTTTCCCTAACGTGAGATTGGTCAGGTTTTTTTGTTGGGCGGACCTTTCATTGAGGGCGAGCCACCCCACTGGACGAACTGTTTGACTGGATCTTCTACTGCTCGGTGCAGTGTGGTAGGCCCACTGCAACATAAAACCCCTTCCACGTCTTTTTCCACTTGCTTCCCCCAATACACACACATTCCCCTGGAATATTTGGACAATAGACTTACCTGGAACTCTTAAGGACTTTTTTTGGACTACACACATCTTCAGCAGGAAGTGGACTTGGGGTGGGATAGAGTAATTCCTCCAAATAAGGGTTTTGTTGTATAGTGATTGAAATACAACTGCAGGGGGGCACAAGCCAGTGTCTTC
>CM022477.1:23931508-23949457 GCA_011952105.1 Coreoperca whiteheadi | reverse complement strand
GCCCAATGCCAATGAATGCCATGATCAATTGTATCAAAGGCAGCACTTAATTCCAGCAGCACAAGAATTTAGCACATGCCTGCGTCTGCATTCATTAAAAGGTCATTTGTAACTTTGAGAAGGGCTGTCTCAGTGCTGTGGTGTTGAAAAAAGCCAGATCTTTTCAAGGTATTATTGTTTTCTACAGCAGCAAGAAGCTGCTTAGATACAAGTTTTTCGAGAATCTTCGAAATAAAAGGCAATTTGGAAATTGGGCGGTAGTTATCCAGGAGGGTGGGATCAAGCCCAGGTTTTTTAAGGACTGGCTAGACACAAGCTGTTTTAAAGAAATCAGGGACGCAGCCAGTAGACAGTGACCTGTTGAAAATAATTTGTAGAAGGGGCGCAATATAATCCATAACTTCCAATAAAAACCTAGTTGGGATTTTTTCCAGAGGGCTCGAGGACACTCTCATATGAGACATAATGTCTGCGAGATCAGGCAGCGTAACAGCAGAAAAATTGCTCAAAGAATCCCTGAGCGGGTGATCCACATCTAAAAAGGCAGGATCGGGGGTTATATCTGATCTTATTAACTCCACCTTTCCAGCAAAGTGCAAAAGAAACTTTTCACAATCAGCAGGGGCACAGGGAGAGACAGGGTTTACAAACTGATCCACAGTCTTAAATAGGAATCTGCGGTTGTGCTGATGGGCAGGAATAAGTGCGGAGAAATGACATGTTCTTGCATCTTTCACCATCCTATTATAAAGCTGGAATGACTCTTTCATGGCCACAAAGTGGACCTGGAGACCTGATTTGTTCCATCTGCATTCAGTTTTGAATTTAACCATGGCTGTTTTCTGGTCTTTGGGTTTGGTTTATTTTTCAGGTTGAAAAACACAGGTAGTTAAAATAATCAACCAAAACGTTGGTGTTGGAGGAATTGGGAAACACATTGCCAGGAGAATTGAACAGTGTACAGAATTTTGAGGCACTATGCTCATTAAGGACATTAGTGTACTTAGAGCGGGATAAGACAGTACTAGCAGCCTCTAAATCCCAGTTAAAAACAATGCATAGGTGATCAGATACAAACGTCCCTGATTATCACAGATGGGGTTTTCAGGCCCAGACTAAAGACTAGATCTAAGGTGTGGCCACGGGAATGACTTTGGCCAGACACATGTTGTTGAAAGTTAAACTAAGGACCTATCCGAAATTACCACAGGAATATTAAAAGTGGCACAAGAGGGATCCGGGCTCCAGATAGCAGCACTATGGTCAGTCCACAAGGGGGAGGTTGTAACAGCAGCAAGTATGGGGCTGTTTTTGTTGGGCAGAGAAGAGGAAGAAGAGCGGCAGGGGACAGGTGATGTAAACAGTCAGCTACGTGAGGAGGACAGCACAGCGTGCGGCATGTTAGCCGCCAGCATGCGACTACCTGACTTGTTTGGGTGGAGACCATCTCCTGCAAACAAGGAAGAGCGATCCCAGAATAAGTTAAAGTTGTGAATAAAGCCAACGTCATGGGTGCTGCAGACAGACTGGAGCCAGGTATGGAGGCTGTGTGTCCTGCTAAAACGGCCAATTCCTTGACCCAGTGTATGAATTGGACCTGAAATGAAAGCATGCTTTCCGGTGCTGTTTAGCAGGTCAAAGAGGCGGATTGCTGACGTGCGGTGTCATTGGTGCCAACATGGACAATGATTTTCGTGATAGTCGTCAGGAGTGCAGCCAGAAGTCCGGGGAGCTTTTCGAGGATGTCAGGGTTCGTAGCTCCAGGAAAGCAGTGTGTGACCGCATTTACAAAGCGGATATTTCTCACTATGGAATCTCCAACGATCAGCGTAGTTGGGGGGATGAGAGGAGGCAGAGTCGGTGATCGTGGAGACCGCCGAGTTCCATCAGCTGTCCCTGGGATAGTTGTGGCCAGGGACTGCTGCAGCGAGGGAGCGGCATCCTCCTTAGCAGAGATGTTCTCTCCCGTCTCAGGACGAATGAGACCCCCAGAGCTTCTCCTGATCATGGCCTCTTTCAGTAATTTGTGGTGAGAGGCGGGGGAATATCCTGCGTATCCAGGATGTCAAACCTGTTGGCCAGCAGGAGGTCCTGATGTGAAGGTGGAGGAGGCAGGCGCTTTGCACCATGTCTGTCCTTACAGGCTACATTCCAGTGATCTGGTTGGCGTAGAGTCGAACTCACTGGAACCTTCTCACCACCCCCGCCGATGAGTGACTGTGCATCCATTTGGGCTCGGCAAGGAGTAGAAATGGCCATGAGGAGCCACGGATCTTCAGGTTTAGCTGAGACGGCTTCATGCTCCGGGGTGCCAGTGATGATGGAGCCAAGCCACGGAAGAGTGGGATCATTGTCCAGTGCTGGAGTGGAGCAGTCAGGGGAGTGAGAAGGGATAGTTGCATTCCGGCTTGCGCAGCCAGAGGAGCTGAGGACTACAAGGTGTATTGCCTGGGCCAAGGCGACAGTGGAGAACTCCAGGTTGAGCTTGTCTTTTTCTCTGAGCTCGGTTTCCAGACAGGCGATACTTTTCCTCAGCTTTGAGACGGTAAGGTGACAAGATCCACACTCAGCCATCAGGCTATCATTTAGTCCGTGAGAGTGCTTCAAAGCTTAAAGTCCACAGTTAAGTCCACAATAGCGTTACAAGCTTGAAATCCTTGTTAAAAGCGACCGGCTAGCCTAGCCGCCAGGCTAAAAACAAACCTAGCCAAGCTAGCAGCAGAGAAAGTACTCCGGTAATATATTATTAAAAGCCTATAGATAATATAATGTTATATTGGTGGCTTCTAATGCCTATTTGTTACTTGAGTAAAAAGTACCGACATCTTATTTACCCATTACCACACTTTCATTCATCTGCTTTTCATTAGCTAGAAAAAAACACAGTCCGTTTGTGATGACAGCAGTGATCTTAGCATGCAAATAAAGTACAGGCCAAATAAAGTACAGGCCAGGGAGGGCGAACAGGGATGCAGACACTTTGTCAAGGATGCTTCTAGATGTAGAGTCACTGATGAGTGACACCATCGCTGCCATGTTTCAAGCAATTGAGGCACAGAAAGAGTCCCTCGCAACCTGGTCACTTTCAGCTGCATCAATGTCAATCTCAGTTGAAGATGATAAAGCTACTGCATCAATCAGCCCCATCCCAAAAGATCAATTAAGAAAGGCACAAAAATCTGATCAAGTCATCCGTCCCGTGCTAGATTGCAAACTATCAGGTTCCAAACTACCAAAATGCCTGTTCAGAGAATGGGACAAACTGACAATAGATAGTAATGGCATTCTGTACAGGACCACCATGGCCCGCAAGCTGTTAGTCCTACCAGAGCAATACAAAGACAAAGTGCTGGAAGAGTTGCACAACAACATGGGACACCAAGGTGCTGACCACACAGTATCTCTGGTACGCGACTGCTTCTTCTGGCCATATATGCAGTCAGAAATTGAGCACTATGTAACTAAAACGTGTACCTGTCTCAAACAGAAGAAGCCATGTCATGAAACAAGAGCTCCCTTGAGAAGCATTGTTACGACATAGCCCTTTGAACTGGTATGTATTGATTTCCTCCATCTCGATAGTTGCAAAGGTGGATATGAGAACATCCTGGTAATTGTTGATCATTTCACACAATTTGCCCAAACCTATGCCACCCCAACAAAGTCAGGGAAAACTGCTGCAAACCTCATCTTCAATGACTTTGCCCTAAAGTTTGGGTTCCCCTCCCGGATCCACCATGACCACGGTGGAGAATTCAAGAATTCAGTTCTCTCAGTTAAAGAAACTCAGTGGCACGGCCGTGTCAAGAACAACACCCTATCACCCAATGGGGAATGGAAAAGTGGAGCGTATGTAAATGGACTGTACTCCTATAGCGCCTTTCTAGTCGTCCGACTACTCAAAGCGCTTTCACAAATCACATTTATCCATACACACACTGATGGCAGGAGCTAGCTGCCCATCAGCACAAATTAAACTAATCATTCACACACCGAAGGCACAGCTTCAGGAGCAATTTGGGGTTCAGTATCTTGCTCAAAGATACTTCGACACGTGGCTGGGGGAAGCCGGGATCGAACAGCCGACCTTCCAATTGGTGGACGACCCGCTCTGCCACCAAGCCACAGTCGTTCTGTATGAACAGAACATTGTTGCAAATGCGTAAGGCACTGACTGAGACACAGAAATCAAACTGGAAGGAGTCTCTGAACAAACTGGTGTATGCCTGTAACTGTACCCGCTATGAGGTGACAGGTTATTCGCTATTTTATCTTCTGCTCGGGAGATCACCCAGGCTTCCAGTTGATATGCTCTTTGGATTGCACACAGAATCAAGTTCCAGCAATCAGCGAGACCACGTGGAGAAATGGAAACAAGGAATGGAGGAAGCATACGCCATTCCAAATGAGTGCGCTCAGAAAACTGCTGAAAGGAGTAAAAGGTACTCTGACAAAAGAGTTAGGAGTTCAGTCCTGCAGCCTGTTGAGCGAGTCCTAATCAAAAACCTGACACCAAGGGGAGGTCCAGGTAAACTCCATGACTATTGGGAAGACACAGTTCACACAGTAGTGAGAAAAATGGGATCTGACCTGCCGATTTATGAAGTGAGACCAGAAAAGGGTAAGGGACGCTCCAGAGTCCTGCACAGAAACCTGCTCATGTCCTGTGACCACTTACCCTTTGAGACACAACCAGAAGTAACTAAAGAGGACAAAAGTAAACAAAAAGGGAGACACCAGCCTGCATCACAGCCTCAAGAGTCTGATGATGATAGAGTCTGATGATGATAGTGAGGATGAATATGACCTTCATGAGGAGCCACTTTAGGCACCCCCAGCGCCTGCAAGAATTAACGAGAGATATGCCAAATTAGGGATGGAACCTGAACACAGATCCCCACCAGTAAAACTGACAGTTGAAGTGCCAGTTCCTGCAGCGCCTCCAGCTAGGGCTGTAGCGATCTCACGATATAATACGATACACGGTATTCAGCTCACGATACGATATATATCACAATATTCAGTCAACGATAAGATTCGATATAATTCGCTACACTTACATCATTTTCTGAAAGATTTAAAGGGGACAGAGGGATTTTGGTGACATCTTGTGAGTGTTCCATTTACTTGGATTTAATTTATTGAACGGAAAACTAAAAACATCAGTTACACAATATATGTCTCTGACTGGACAGAGTCTACAGCTTGCAAATGCTGGACAAAATTAATCAAAGATGTGTTGAGAAAATTTTTAAATTTATTGAAACAGGGCAAACTATAGCTTACAAGCCTTTGAAAAGTAAATAGAGTGCAGTATTGCAGTTAACAATGGAGTTTTAAAAAGTGCAGCAAGTTGCCTGTTCTGAACATTTTATTTGACAGCTTTTTTAGCTTGACACTGAACATATGAGGTAGCCAGTCTAGCCACCAGGTAAGTAAACATAGTACCATGGCTTCTCCAAACCATCCGATAATTCAAGTCACTAAGAAGAACATTTAACTTAAAATGTACCCATCTTAGCCGAATAGTTTAAGGCCTGTAGGCCTATAAGTATGTGAGGCAGCCAGTCTAGCCAGCAGAAAAGAAAAATAAACCATGGCAGCCAATAATTCCAGTCCATAGGAGCAACATTTAAGCCAACTTAAAATTGTACCCATCTTAGCAGAGTAGCTTAAGGCTTTAAGTGAACACTAGTAAACAGAAACTATCCTCTCCAGATAACTGCAGACCAAGTGATCTACAGAATCTGATCAACGTGCTCTGGGAGAAGTGCACTTCTCTGCGCAGTGATGATGTCTTTGGCGGTGGAAAAGACCCTTTCTGAGGAAACATTAATGCCAGGGACACAGAGGTACCTTTTAGCAAGTGTGACAAGAGTGGATATTGATACTGGTGCTCCTTCCACAAGACCAGTGGATCTTTTTTCACTGCCTTGGATTCCTGGGTGGAGGACGCTGACCTTCAAATAAATAAACAATAAAAACAAAAACGCATTACTTATAGCACATTCCATAATTCCTACACTAAGGTTCACACAACACAGTGCGCATCACTGGATAACAATGGGTGATACTGACCTTGACTGCTCTGTCCTTCCATGAATTGCTGTCCTTCATCTACAGTGTCATCTTCTTCTTTAGATGCCATCACGAGCATTTGCAATCCCATCTTCATCCACACTCCTAAGTGACAGAATTAAAAAAGTCAACATGAAATTAAATTCATGAGGTTTTATTGTATAAATCTTTTAATTACTATATTTATTATTTGCCTTTAAACCTGTTAACATTATAGTATTTATGCTTTTTAAAACAATTTAATATTTATCCATTTTAAACGTTGTAGGGTTTGCCTTTTAAATTTTGAACAATGCATTATTTAGGCCTATGCTTACGCTCGCCAGGAGATGGCGGCTACGGATAGGGTACAAGGCCAAAGGTTAAACCTACCATCTGCCTTACCTCTGATGGCTGCATGCTCAGTCTTGCAGCCTCTACAATCAGTCCATCATAAACTTCTTCACTTTCATTTTCAGTCAGGAAGGGAAGACGTTTGAATCTTGGATTCATCACTGAGCATGCATGAAGAGCCTTGAGGTCAATATACCTCTTCTAAAGATCCCCAGCCATGGCAGCCTTCATCTCTTTTATGACTGCAGATTCACCTTCGATTGGTTTTAGTCCGTTGTTTCAGTGTGTCGTGGAGGGGTGCGACGACTGACAGTGTGGGGGTCTTCTCCTTGGACATGTATTGTGTAGACTCCTTCATGGGCTTCAGTACTGATTACTACTTCAGCTGTTGTCACGTCTTACTCAGTCAGTGTGCACAGATCCTTCTTCGAGATTCTCTCAAGAGCAGGACTGCGCAGATGGCTGGTTTTTGCTCCAGCTCCACCTGTAGTTAAATAAAAGAAATATACTTTATTTATAGCGCCCTTCACACTTGGCGTGCACAGCATGGATGCACAGAATGCTGATTTACATAAATGACAAAAAAATAAAAATAAACTATTGAAAAGTAACCACAACTAACCTGGTAACCACAGCTGTCATCATCAGCTTGTGCTCTGGTAGTTGTAGAAGCCTCTGTTTATGTGGTTGGCTGTGGTGCTCCGCCTGAAGAAATTCACAATGCGTCTCACTCTTCGCAGCAGTCGTGCGACTGCTGAGATTTTGAGGGCATGTTGTGCAGCCAGATTTAGTGTGTGAGCATAGCTTTTGACATGTGTGAATGCTGCCTTCTCAGCTGCGATTGTCATATTTGACGCATTGTCAGTGACGATTACTGGATCCTTTTCTGTGATTCCCCACTCAGCGAGGGCCTTTCTCAGATGTTCTGCCAGGTTGTGTCCGGTGTGGCTCTCTGGCATGTCCCTGGTTTGTAAAACATGCGTAACGAGCTCCCATTCCTCGTTGATAAAGTGGGCATGGTGAAATATGCTTCAGTTGTGCGCGAGGTCCAGCCGTCACACGTCTGGGCAACTCTCTCCGAGCTGGCCAGGGCGGCTTTGACGTGTGCCCTTGTCTGAGCGTACAGCCTGGGAATGCAAGGGTTCACGGGTTGGAATAGTGTAGCGGGGTTCAATCGCGTTCACCATGCGCCTAAAGCCGCCGTTTTCCACCACCGAATACAGTCTCAAATCCTGACAAATAAAGTAGGCAATGGACTCTGTAATTTTCTGCAACCTTGGTGAAGCAGATGGAAACTTGTGGGAGCAACCACTATGATGTCCAGCATGGTTTTGTTTTGGGTCACATGGCCGCAGCTTCTTGGGGTCCTTCATTAGCATTACCTTGTTCGGGTGGTGATGTTTTAGGTGGGCTCGTAGGTTGGTGGTATTTCCAGATTATTTCACGTTTGTGTCACACAGCTTGCAAACCGCGATGCTTTTATCTAAGTCGTCGCTTTCCTTCTTCTTTTTATACCCAAAGTGCTCCCACACCTCTGCTTTTAAGCATGAAAGTGCTGGATTTATATTCGCCGCCATTTTCTTGAATCTCCTCGCTCTGACTCTGTAAACAGGAAGAGGTAGACGTCGGCGTCTGTGTAAAGTTCGTAGTACGGGTGACTTGCTCTACAGCGACACTAGTGGCTGGCTGACCAAATTGCTCTTCCTGCAACGCGAATAGGGGTAAACACGGGAGATTTGAATAGGACTTATGTATCGATACTCGCGGCTTAAAAATAGATACTTTCTTGGGGAAAAAAATATCATTTTATATCACATAATTGAAAAAAATTGCTCAGCTTTACCTCCAGCACAGCCTCTTAATAGAGAGAAGGTAGAGGGGCTACACCCACTGGTTGAGGACTTGTCTTGTGAGGAGTTAAATTTACCTGCTGGAGATTTGCCTGATGATCACACAGCAAATACCTTCCCTTCATTAAGTCCTACTGATGAATCTGAGGCGCCAACTTACCAACTGCCACAAAGAGATAGATGCCCCCCACGACGCTTCACCTATGATCAGCTTGGTATCCCTTCCTGCTACAGCATCCAGCCACCACTGCAGCTGTTACCGGTCTACCCTGCATCAGGACTGGTCCCATGGCTGCCGCCACTACGGCCATACTACTTTCAGCCACCCTGCATGTATGGACTCCAACAAACACGAGTCCACAACATTGACAGGTTTGACAAGAACAATGGACAATTTACAGACTGCTAAGCAGATCATTGGAACTGTTGATCAAGAGTATGTGGAAAGACTGCTGATGAACTGTTTATACAGTGGCCAGTCAACAGACATACATTGTGTTAACTATTTGAACTGTGACCTTTGACTTTGTTCAAGTACCAGCTTACAGAAGTTAGTCTCCAATGTCCAGTTCATAAAAGACTGAATGAAAGAAAAGGAGAAAATGTGTTTCCATGTCGGTACGACATTTATTTTGTAGGAGACAGTGTGACAAGTTAAAAACTAAGCCATAAAAGTAACAGAGTTAAGAGTCTTGTCTAAAAAAGGTGTTGGTCTCAATCCAAGATCCTGAGATCAATTACTTCTGTCTCCACTCACATACCTTGGGAATTTGCGCCATTTTCCTCATCAGAGTAAAGTTCTCGCTGAGGAAACATCACTACCACTCTCGTGGTTATTTCTCCCCATATTTCAGGGGCGTAACAAAAACAGTAGATTACAGTTAATCACTGTAAATTCAGTTTCTCACTGTACAATTTAAATACTCTATCACTGTGATTTAATATTAGCCATCATTAAAAGAATCACCCATATTCTAAAACATTGCAATCAACTGCAGACAATAAGAAAATTGTTAACAGTTATTCATTTAAAAACATTCGGTGAACAGGAATGAAAAATCAGGTACAACATAAAAGGATAATGGACATTGGACAACATGCCATTATACCATCCAAAGTTAACGCACATTCTATGTTTGTAATTTCTAATGGCGTGAAGTCTAGTATCCGCTTGTTCTACTGTTGCTAAATTTAATTTACGACTGAAGAAAATCTTACAAAACGTGGTTTCATTACAAGTTTTGTAAAGTTACAGAGCAAACTGTTACAAGTTAATTCACTAGTTCCGCATGACTGCTTGCTATGACGGAACAATAATGCAAATTGATACAATACGGTCAAAAAATTTAACTACTTTGAAGCTGTGCAAATAACTGATTATTACCACATTCTAAAGAGCAATAAATAACACTATCACAATATTGAAATAAAATAAAACATTGAACATTAAAAAATAAACTATTTAACATTTTCATGAACATTTAAAACAGAAAGGAAACTAAACCTCCCCTGCCACTTGTCAAAGGTCTATAGCCTCTTGCATGCCCTGACCTTGGAGACCTAGAATCCTAGTTGGAGCCCTGAAATTAAAGAAGAAAACCCATTAGATCGGCTAAATGGTTTCAAAAACGGTAAAACTCAACTGTTTAACTCTGTTTAGCTCTTTTGCGGCCCGCAATTTAGCAAAAATAGCTATACTGCATTTTACAAAAATCACTGAATGCTAAATCTGATTCTGTGGTTACGTTTGAGTTTTAGGGAAAAATGAGAGCGTAGCCTACTGCTGCAAAGGGAATTAATTTGCTTTATACAGAATGCAGCTATAGTTTTTTATGGTTTTACCTCAAATATATTATTATTATAATCTTTGGAAGCTAAAATCTAAAATCAGACTAATCACAAATCTGAAGTGTAACCAGGCTATGTTTGAATGTTTAGTTATGTGCTTACATATATGATTTAGTCAATCAAGAGCAATCAACAAGTCTCTCTCTCAATCGTCAATTAACGTTGATAAGCTACATTGCCTTGTTTGACTTTCTTTTCCATTTACATCTGACTGAACTACAAACTTTCAAATGACGTCTGGTTAAACGGATGCGCTCGGCCAGCTCACATGTCTTGTCCCGCTGCATGTTCAATCCACAGCACGATTTTCTCTAACAGCTTGTGCACCAAAGCAATGTTGTGTTACTATATTTCATTTAATATTCCACTAGTAAGATAGATTTACTTCATAAACTGCCTTTTTTTATTCCCATTATAACCTCTGTTGTCAGTGTTTCTTTTTCTAAACACAAACACTGTTTACACGCCTGGTATCCGTTGTTTGTATCGGAGTAAAAAAATTATTTTTACGAGTACCTTGAGTTCAGAATCGGCCCAATATCGATTAGATTAATTATATTATACCCACATATACCTATATTATTAAATATATTATAACTATTATTAAAGCTATTATCAGAACCCTAACCCTTCTAGTCAGTCAGCAAATAGAACACCGTGAAGTCCCTGATGAAGCAGATTACATGGGGGTTCATGTATGAAGTCTTCCGCTTCACCACTCTCACAGTTGTCTTGCTCATCTGCTCCTTGGCAGTGCACTTGTTGGAGTCAGGATTAATCCTGACTAAAAACCTATGAACATGAGTATAGGAGTTAGGGGATGGGACAATATGTACACATTAATTAATAACTAAGTGCAGTGAGCAATGTAGAATCATACATAAAGGCCAGCTGATAGAGGCATTTCACATCTCAACAGGAGCCATTTCACATCTCAACAGGAGTTAGTCAAGGCTGTCTACTTTCTCGATTACCATTCCTCTTCGAAGGTTGACTAGATCATGCAGCAAGCCACAGGCGTAATGGGATCCAATGGACCCCATTTACACAACTGGACGACCTAGACTTTGCCGATTATATCACATTACTGTCCCAAAAACACCAACAAATGCAAGATATATTGAGAGAGGTGGAACAGAAGTCAGCTGAGACAGGTCTCCATTATCACAACGACCAAAGTGCAAACAGAAAGACACTGTTCGCTTGATGGTTAACCACAAGAATAGGCAAGGCAAGAGCTGCATTTGGCATGATGGGGCCCAAATGTAGAGCACGTAACATCACACTCAAGACCAAACTACGGCTATTTGACTCAAGCATTAAACCCATACTCCTTTAACGATCTGAGATGTGGAAAACAACAAAGAACCTTCTGAACATGCTACAATTCTTCAACCACTGCCTAAGACATACTCTTAACATCAGATGGCCTGGAAAAAAGGAAGAATTAATTTAATTTCTCCCAAAGGTTTTACGTAAAAAGGAATATAGTGTGTAGATGATATTGAATTGAACTGAATCAATGATATGATAATCGTAATCAAACCGAACCTTGAGACCAGTGTCGGTTCACACCCCTAATTTTAAAGGGAAAAGATTATTTTGAACAGCTTTTCAAATGTCAATTTGCTTTTACACTGCAATCAAACTATTTAAGATAAAAAATACCTCCGAACAAATTCCAGTATTGTGCTGGCTTCCACCTGATACTCTAGGTTGAATACATAGTAACAGGCGAAGAGAGCGGGAAAGGCAGCAGTGAAGTCCGCAATGTGAGCACCAGGTGGGATTACGACCCTCTTCTCGATCGACAGTATCCCTTTTTTTGCAGTCAGGATTGTCTCTCCTTAGTAAAGACAAGAGTCGTCACAAAAATTATATTTCATAGCAAATCATTCTATAAAAGATTTTCTCCACATAAATTATTGTAAAAACAGAGCAGGGAGCATACATAGCTTCGAAGCAGTGCAGTAAAGGATTAGTTCACCTCAAAATGAAAATTCCCTAATAATTTACTCACCCCAATGCCATCCAAGATATCCATGTCTTTCTTTCCTCAGAGGAAGAGAAATTAAGTTTGAGGAAAACATTTCTGGATTTTTCCTCGAATAATGGACTTCAATTGTAACCACCGATTTCAAGTCTAAATCAATGCAGTTTCAAAGATATTTGAAGTGCTTCAACAGGGTGTGGAGGATCCCAGCTGAGGATTAGGGCCTTATCTAGCGAAACGATCAGTCATTTTCTAAAAAAAATATAATTTGCATACTTTTTAACTACAATTGTTAGGATTGAGCTGGGAACTATGTTATCACGTCGAAAGGTCGCGCTCCATGTCGCCGGCCATCTTTGGGTATTACATGGAGCGCGACCTTTTTTGAGAGATTATCTAGGAGCCTCTTACATTCACATTTGTTAACTCCTCATGCATCCTAGACAATAGATGAGGCAAACCAGTGTTGTGTAACTCTTGTATTTGCTCTATTAATGTCTGAATTGTACTGGCTGGTAACAGCATTTTAGCCGGCATTCGGAGATAAAACATGGCCAGAGTGTTCATAAAATCATCTGTGTCCACTTCATCATTTGTGTTTTCCTTATCATCGTCAAAAGTGTGATCTAGTTCACTGTCTGATGACATGGAGGCACAGGTGATGTTAGTACTAGCACTGGTAGAACTTTGGCGTGGAGAACTAGATATACTCTTGTGTTTCCGATTCAAGTGCGAGGCAACGGACACGGAAATGTTTTAAACAATTAGTATAAGGGCATGACACTTTTGTGCCATCTTAAATATGCCAATGAAGATGTTCATGTAAGCTTGGAAAATTTGCTTCATAGGGCGGCTGTGGCTTGGTGGAAAAGTGGTCGCCTGCCAATCGGAATGTCGGAGGTTCGATCCCCCAGCCTTGTGTCGATGCATCCTTGAGCGAGATACTCAACCCCATAATGCTCCCGAAGCTGCGCCTTTGGTTTGAATGGTAAATGTTTTCATATGTAAGTTGCTTTGGATAAAAAGCATCTGCTAAATGACTAAATGTCAATGTAGTCACAACCTTCAAAAGAGCAAGTCAAATCAATTTTCCTTTCAAGTCCTGGTTTAGCTGTCATCTTGTGGCGGTACATGTGGCTTTGAACAACACCTTACGTCACAAAAGTGGCAAAGCATTTTGCTACGCCACATGTAAATCTAAAATGAGCTAACGTTAGATTTCTATGTATGCTCAAATAACGAACAAATGCAGTAATTGAAGCTGTGGTGAAATTACAGTGCTTGGATGAGATAATAATACATTTTGATGGCAAGCTAGCTGTACACATGTGGCTTTCCACAGTCTGACAAGGGTGTGGCACCGAACTTTTTTTTTGTTCCTAGTAGTGATGGTAAAGTTATTTACTTATTTTCTGGAAGTCCCGATAAGCAGTTGGTGAAGGATCCGAGATTCCAAGATGTAAACTCCGGCAGAGCCCACGGGTGAGAAAAATACATTAACGTTAAAAGATGTGAAAACGTCTCCGTTGGAGCTCTCACGGAAACGTTTTCGCTGAATTCCTCTCAGGCAAAAAGTTAAAGAAATCAACACAAAGATGAAAACAAAATAAATACAACCACAAGACAAAGCCATGTGTAAAGAAAGGTAAATTTGAGAATTAACGGAGCTTTTCTGTCACAGACGACAAGTCAGAAAAGTGCTACTTCTTTCGCACTTTTTTCCCCACAGATTCTAGATCTTTCTTTACTGGGTAAACCCCGCCCTCTATGCCAGCACTTTTATTTCGCCCTGCAGCTCAGAAACACCTCTGGAAACTTGCATGTTTATCTCTCCTGCTTCCAAAGAAAAAAATATATAACACTGATGTTTGTAAAATAAAAATACCATGGTACGTATTTATGAGTTAACCAGATGACTTATGAGTGCTCATAAGTCATTCTGAATAGACATTTGGCTCAAGTTCAAAACTCAAAATTAATCATATGTTATTAATATTGAGATATATAAGCTCAAAAATAAAAACAAAGAATCTTAAGAATATATTTATTAAATGTCTAAAAATATTAATATTTTAATATTAATGTAGCTTCATAATTATGTGAATATACTATTGGATGGTTACAGTTCCGGTAATGAATTCTGAACAACAATAATCTGGGGCCGTCAATGTAAAAGGGGTACAAAGAAAGATATGATAAAAAAAAGGAAAATTACAGTAGTTTACTTTACTATTTACAGTACTATAGTGGCTAAATTATGATTTTTTTTTACAGTAATGCTTTGACTGCTGTGATTTTTACGGTCTAACTGTAAACTTTACAATATTCTACTGTTAAAATCTTATACAGTAATGTTACTGTGAAATCAACAGTTATTTACCGTGAAATCTTCCAGATGGTCTATGTTGGACAAGAGATGGTTTGAAATATTTGGGAGTATATTTAAGCAATGAGACAATAGCTCAAAGAAATTGGATGGGAACAGTTGAAAACCTTAAGAGCCGACTTGAATAATGGAAATGGGTCGTACCAAGGACATACTTTGGTTATTTACAATTTGGTGTCTTCCTCTTTGTGGCACCAGATGGCTTTCATTGACCCACTGGTTTATTTACTTGCAAAAATCCAGTCTGTTTTATTGGATTTTTTTGGGGCCACACAACATTTTGTATTTAAAAAGAAGAAGGAGGTCAAGGACTTGTACATGTACAAAGCACGACTGTGGTCTTTCGGCTACAATTCATACAGTGCTTTCTCACCAGTTCAGAGAGCCTGGCTTGGAAATTAGTGGCCTGTGCTATTTTTAAATCTGTGGATGAACTCTGTCTTGATAAACATTTGTTCCCTTTCAAGGGAACGAGACGCTGCGTCAGCTGACGCTATGGGGAACGCCTTCAGCGTGACTGCCTCTGAATCTCTGTATCAACTTAGACCAATCTTGATTGGGTTTAACGTCAACACGTGACATACGCCGGCGGAACCGGAAGTATAAGGGGAGTCGGCTTCACTGTTTTCGTCAGTCTTCTGATCTTCAGCAAGAGCGCTGGGTCTCTGTGGAAATGACGAGTGTGAAGCGGTTTTGCAGTGCTTCCTCTCTGCCCGCGGATTATCCCCACCGGCAACTCACGTGTTTTGGTTGGCTGTTTTGGGTTGAGAGCTCGCTCTGTCAGCCCTCGAGGTTGACCGCCAGCAGCGTGTCGTCTCCTCAGGAGCTCGCTCCGCTTGGTGCGGGTCAGCCAGCGGTGAGAAATAGGAGAGACACGGCTCATCCGCTAATTCCCACCCGTTTTCGGGACTGGAAGCCTGCATCGCGGCTTCTTCCGACCAGAACGGGGGACGTGTTCAGAGGCCACACACTTGTGTCTGCTGTCTGCACGGAGAGCAGGCTCTGTCAGCCCTGAGGGGTGACTGTGAGCAAGGTAAGTGCCCTCTCTGAGGAGAGATAAGACGCTCTGCACTCGACTGACTGTTTGTTGTTTGTTGAAACAGTCTACACGCATTCGGGATCTGGAAGCCAGGCTGAGCCTGCAGCGTCTTCCGCCCTGGATGTGGAGCCCGCGCAGAGAGGATCCAGTTCCGAGGACCTGGATGTCCTGAGCGTGGAAGGTGGTGATATGGGTGGTGATATGGGTGGCTCGCCAGCCCAGTCATTGCAGCATGAGGAGCTGCTGGAGGTGATTTTCCCAAGAGAGGAAAATGGTGGTTAGGTTCAATATCGCCTGGCCAGCGGAGCAGCAGGACCTCGACTTTGGCGGAGCCCTCACATCCGAGGATGGACGGCGCTCCACCATGCTACGACGATGGTTTAACCCCTGTTGCCAGAGGTCTCTTACATGCTGGCTCAGAAAGCGAGTGTTGCCCAGCATGCCCCTCCCTAGCGGCCTAGGGGCTCGCTCCAGCCTGCTCGGAGAGGACCTGAGAGGGAGAAGACGGACCTGAGGGCCATGCTTCTTGCCCAGCAGACCTCACAGAAGAGGCCCTGACTTGAGCGTCGGGCCCCAGAGGGTGCCCCCCCCATCGGGGTTGAGTACATGGCTGCTCCTCCATTGTGCCCTCGGGAGCTAAGCCTCTTAACCCTGCTGCCAGGTGGCGCTTCGGGGCATGGCGAGTTCCATGCAACCACTGTCTTTAGACCTGCACGGCTGTGCAGCAGTCAGGCCAGAGTTGTGTCCTCTACTGAGGCCTGTAGACATTCCTTTCTGGTTAAATCCCGAGGCCGCCACTCCAGGTCCCCCAGGCACCAGCCTCGAGCGGTTGGTTCACCTGAGGGACTCTTCTGCCCGCTTGAGAAACTTGACCCGGCGTGTCGCACTGAGTTTGCGCCCTGTCCGACAAGGTTACAAGCTTTGGTTCCGGTCCACACCGCCATGATTCCGAAGAATCATGGAAATAGGGGTCGACCGAGTACAAGCATTGGTGATGGAGCGAGAAATACATTCTCTCTTGTACAATGGGGCCATAAAACAAATCCCCACCTGAGGGATGCATACTGGGTTCTACAGCCGGTACTTCATAGTCCCGAGAGAGATGGTGGTTTGCGTCCTGCTTTAGATCTTCGTCACCTGAACCATTCTCTGAGGAGACTTAGGTTCCGGATGCTGACGATCCCTATGATTGTGAGTCTGATTCAGTCCGAAGACTGGTTCGTCGATCTAAAGGACGCGTACTTCCACGTCTCTATCATTCTGGGACACCGGAAGTTCCTGCGGCTTGCTTTTGGGGGCAAAGCTTACCAATATCGGGTGCTTCCCTTCAGCCTAGAACTCTCCCCTCGCACCTTCACGGAGTGTATGGACTCTGCCCTGGCTCTTCTCAGACTCCAGGGGATCCGCATCCTCAATTTTTTTGGACGACTGGTTGATTTTTATCCCAGTCTCGTCCCACGCGGTACGGCATCGAGATGTTGTACTTGCACACTTGAGGTGCTTGAGGTTGAGGGTCAACACGAGCAAGAGCACGCTCACTCCAACACAAAGGATTAATGTTCCTAGGAGTAGTGTGGGACTCAGTCACGTTGCGGGCACAACTGTCTCCCGCACGCGTAGAGTCAATCCTGACTATGGTACTCAGGGTGCAGCTAGGCCGACATCTAACTGCACTTCAGTTTCAGAGACTGTTAGGCCTCATGGCTGCAGCATCCACCTTGATTCCACTTGGATTGCTGCACATGAGGCAGCTGCAGTGGTGGCTCAGGGACGCCGGATTTTCCCCGAGGGGCAATCCTTTTTCCCTGATCAAGATTACACGCAGGTGCATGGTGGAGACAACGGGTGTTCCTGACCCAGGGCCCAGTGCTGGGAGTGGTGTATCACCGTCGCACACTTGCGACGGACGCCTCCAGCACCGGATGGGGCACGGTTTTGGAAGGCCGCATAGCCCGAGGTCTGTGGTTGACCCCGCATCTATGGCACATAAATTGCCTGGCGATGCGAGCGGTCTTGTTGGCCTTACGGCACTTTCTTTCAGACCTCAGGGTCCACAGTTTGGTGGTTCGCAGCATTCCACAGTTTGGTGGATGGCTGCTCGCTTGGGAAGCACCGCTTTGTTACCAGTTTCCTTCGTGGCACCTTGAGGATGGGGCCTCCGGTTCGAGTCAGAGTCCCTCTGGGATCTGGTAGTGGCGCTGGATGGATTGACCACAGCACTGTTCGAGCCACTGGACGATGCATCAGACAGGTGTCTGGCCTTAAAGATGGCTTTTCTGCTGGCCATGACTTCTCTCAAGAGTGGGAGATCTGCAGTCCCTGTCGGTGGCTCCTGATAACCTGGAGATCGTTCCAGGCGCAGTTAGAGCCATCCTGCATCCCAGGACGGGTTATGTAACTAAAGTACCCACTGAGGTGGCCC
>CM022477.1:23899023-23921421 GCA_011952105.1 Coreoperca whiteheadi | reverse complement strand
AGACAGGAATCTCCATGGACTATGATGTTTGCCGATGACATTGTTATTTGTAGTGAGAGCAGGGAGCAGGTGGAGGAGCATCTAGAGAGATGGAGGTCTGCTCTGGAAGCTTAGACGCAGTAAGACAGATTACATGTGCGTCAATGAGAGGGACCCAGGTGGAACGGTGAGGTTACAGAGAGCAGAGGTGAAGAAGGTGCAGGACTTTAAGTACTTAGGGTCAATGGTTCAGAGCAACGGAGACTGTGGAAAAGAGGTGAAGAGGCGAGTGGAAGCAGGTTGGAATGGGTGGAGAAAAGTGTCAGGTGTGTTGTGTGATAAAAGAGTATCAGCAAGAATGAAAGGAAAGGTGTTTAAGACGGTGGTGAGACCAGCGATGTTGTACAGCTTAGAGACCGTGGCACTGAAGAAAAGACAAGAGGCAGAGCTGGAGAGTCACGAGGATGGACAGGATCAGGAATGAGTACATCAGAGGGACAGCTCATGTTAGATGTTTCGGAGATAAAGCCAGAGAGGCCATATTGAGGTGGTTTGGACACGTTCAGAGGAGAGACTGTGAATATCTCGGTAGAAGGATGCTGAGGTTGGAGCTGCCAGGCAGGAGGTCTAGAGGAAGACCAAAGAGGAGATTTATGGATGTAGTGAGAGAGGACATGAAGTTAATTGGTGTGAGTGAACAGGACGCAGAGGACAGGGTTAGATGGAGGCGCATGATTCGCTGTGGCGACCCCTGAAAGGGAACAGCCGAAAGGAAAAGAAGATCCAGTATGATAAAATAGAGTACTCCTACTTTGTGTTAAAAGTTTGTTGAGAGCATAGGGAAATAGGGACTGACTCAACTCTACAGTCATTTTTGTGGCAGCAGTCTGTGAGGCGATCAAGTTATGACTTACTCTCTGTCTAATGAGTGCAATAAATCCACAACCAGGTGGTATCACTCTTCATTAACCGAAGTTATGGACATATTTGGGCGGCTGTGGCTTGGTGGAAGAGCGGTCGCCTGCCGATCGGAAGGTCAGCGGTTCGATCCCCCAGCCATGCGTCGAGGTATCCTTGAGCAAAATACTGAACCCCAAAATGCTCCTGAAGCTGCGCCTTCGGTTTCTGAATGTTCTATGTAAGTCGCTTTGGATAAAAGCGTCTGCTAAATGTAAATGTAAATATTTGAAAAAGGGACAGTTCACCACAAAATCAAAAATACATATTTTTCCTCTTTGCTGTAGTGCTATTTATCCATCTATATTGTTTCGGTGTGAGTTGCCAAGTTTGAGATTTCAGCCGTAGAGATGTCTGCATTTTTTAAATATAGTGGCACAATGTGGCACTCGGCTTATGGTGCTAAAAGCAACAAAAAAAATCTGACCAGCAATGTCTCTTTCAAGAAATCATAACCTGGCTGACATCTCCAAAACTCAGCAACTCATACCAAAACAAACAAATAAACAAACAATCTAGATGGATAGCAATACAGGCAAGAGGAAAAATATGTATTTTTGGGGTGAAGCGTATCCCTTTAACTTCACTGCTGACAGTGTTCACACATCTGCTGCTTCACATCTGCTTTTTGTCTGACTACCCTGCAGCTAACCCTGTGGTGTTGTCTTTGTAGACTTTTAGACTCCATGCACAACTGACCCCAACAAAGAAACTGCACTGCCATCAAAACAAGTTCCAATTGTTTCTGTCGGGGCAGGGTGTGATGTGATGTCGGCAAACAGAGAACAGGGAGAGGACCCACATGCAGACAGGTTAGGCAGACAGGTGCAGAATGATTTATTTTGGCTGGCAGGCAGGCAGGCCCAACACAGAAACGAATGACAAAGGAAGTGAACCAGAATATGTAGGGAGAGGCTGATGAGGGAATGGAGTGCAAGAGTGGACTAACTCACTACAGGCTGATGAAGGAGAGTGGAAAAAGGTGTGTGGGTGGTGGAGCAGTCAGGGGTTATTGCAGGGCATGAGACTCAAAACCGTACAAAACACATGGGTGAAGAAGAACCTTATAAAACAAACAAAATAAAAAAACAAAACAAGAAATAACTAAACATAACCCAAAACCATGACAGGGCGGAGTTTTCATGCAGTTTTCTAAATTCAAATTACTACAAAGTTTTATAAAATACAATTTAATTTCAGAAAATACTGAGTTGTTTAAATTTTGAAACTTTTTAATTAGGTGTGACTATAAATAATAATTCATTTTAAATGTAGGTAGTATGACCTGTACTAGTTAAGGGATTTTTACAGTGTTCATATGAACAATCATATTAATCATTTTTTAATGGTTTTAAAGGGCCTGAGAAACAATTTCATCCTACATCAGTTCTGAAAATGCTAACGTGGGTTTTAAAGCAGTATTAATAGAGTTTTTGGCCTCTTGGTGTGTTAGCGAGCATGTTAGCAAGGAAAACAGCATCCTACTGGAAATTAGGCTGCAAAACAATATCCTGAAAAATGATGAAACACTCTTAATCAAAACTAAAGGGAACTAAAGGGTCTCTTAGTTAAAACTGAGGGTAACTATAGGGCCAGGTGATAATTCTCTGTGGGTTTGTGCAATTTTTAATTACACCAACTCTAAAATTTGGGTTGAATCTAGTTGGAACACCTTTTTAGAGGTAACAAATAATACACAGCTAGTAGTCAGGAGATCTTGTTCTGTTTAACAAACAGACCAAGTGACATGATGTGTATTATAAGATGCATCTTGTAAATTTGGCAGCTTTACAGGAAGGGGTATTTTGAACTTGGACAGTGTAACTATTTAGCTGCTTCCCCCAGCTTCCATTCTTGCTAAACTAGGCTAACCAGGTCCTTACTCCAGTTCCATATGTACTTAATGCACATACTTAATCCTAAGGCTCTGCCACTAGTTGGACAAAAAGTCACATGTTGTGAACTCTTGAGAGAACTCAATATTTCAACAGAACAGCTCTACAACTATTTGTTGGAACCATTCCTTTGATTAAATAAAGTGGACATAAACTGACAGTCTTTAAACTCAAATATTGCAGTAATCCAACCAACTAAAAAATGTATAATTATCTTAAGTTTACAAGACATTCATTTTTAAAATACAGTTATCACACTGCCATGAGCATAATCATTCTCCTGTAACAGGCTAACTGTCGCTGAGTCATCTGCGAACTTCAGAATGTTTCTACCAGGATGGGAACTTCTGCAGTCAGTGTATGTATGAAATCAATGACAGAGCCCTGTGGCGGTCCAGTGCAGGAGCACAACATATCAGACATAGGTTAAGAGAATGACTAAACTAAAACTACGGAAAAATACTGCCTCTTTCTGTATATTTGTGCTGTTTCAGAATCCAAGGAAAGGTCACTGTTTGATTTGGCTTTGTTGCATTTGGGATAGCTACTTCAAAATCAGAGATGATCCGTGTAGTAGCTTTCTAAGGGCATAGAAGATCAAATACTTCAAGCAGTGGTACAAAGCATTATAGGGGTTTGAACTCCTCTCCGGGGAGTGTGGTTGATTTGAAATGATAAAAATATCAAAGTTTGAGGTGAGAGCCAAGAAGCAAGAAGAACAAGGCTCAAAAAGGAGTGTGAGTTTTGGGTCAGAGTCCTGGACCTTTGAAACACAACCCCAGACAGAGCATTCAGAACAGACATACTAGTTCTACAAAACCCTGGAGTAGATATCATGTGGTTAAGGTCAGGCAACTAAAACATTTGATTAAGGTTAAGGAAAGATTACATTATTTGCCAGACTATGAAAGGACGGAAACATATCCATACCTTACTTTCCACCTTGCTAACAAAGAAGTCTGCTGCATTTGCACTGAACACTGACATTGGACGTAAATCTTGTGCTGTAGATTCATCCAATACTGGGTGGTGAAACATTAGCTTGGATGTCCTACTATGATTACCAGTAAGATGTATTAGCTTAATGCTCTATATTGCAAACAGTGTGAGTGGAAGTGATTCAAACTTCCATGAACTGATTAATTGTGTTCAAAAAACCACAGGGCAGGTTGGAAGGTGTGCTTTGAAAGCCAGAATCTCAAAAGGTTTTCTCAAAAGTAATCATTCATACTGATTGTCAACCCAACTCAAAATGATATATTATGGTTTTCTTGTTGTATGGCACATGGTCAGGCACCGTCGTATCTTACAGAGCTCATAGTACCTTATCACCCCACTAGAACACTGCGCTCTCAGAATGCGGGGTTTCTTGTGGTTCCTAGAGTCTCCAAAAGTAGAATGGGAGCCAGAGCCTTTAGCTATCAAGCTCCTCTCCTGTGGAATCAGATCCCAGTTCGGGTTCGGGAGGCAGACACCATCTCCACATTTAAGAATAAGCTAAAGACTTTTCTCTTTGATAAAGCTTATAGTTAGGGCTGGCTCAGGAGAGTCCTGAACCATCCCTTAGTTATGCTGCTATAGGCCTAGACTGTCGGGGGACTTCCCATGATGCACCTCTCTCTCTTCACCTCTGTCCTCCTCTCCATCCGTATGCATTCGCATCCCATAAATGCATGTCACTAACTTGACTTCTTCCCTCTCCCGGAGTTTTGTGCTTTGTCGTCCGTCTCTTCTTTCTTACTGTCACTTTCAGCAGGTATTTCAGTGTCCGGAGATGTATCTGGATCGGTGACTATGGCGACCTGCTGGGGCAGTGCTGCTGTGTCTATGGTGCAGGGGACGAGTGGCTAGGGTCCTGCTCGTTGGGCTCCACTGGAGCTGCTCGGTTTGCCGTCTGGACCCATCATCTTCCCTTATGTTTTACCACCTAAACATTTCTAACATAATAATATATATATATACACAACAATTTTGCCATCATGGCTATATATGTTATAGTTTTGATGCTATAAATCTATTCTGTACTTACGACATCTATTGCATGTCTGTCCGTCCTGGGAGAGGGATCCCTCCTCTGTTGCTCTTCCTGAGGTTTCTATCGTTTTTTTTCCCCTGTTAAAAGGGTTTTTTTGGGTAGTTTTTCCTTAATCGAATCGAGGGTCTAAGGACAGAGGGTGTCGTATGTTACAGATTGTGAAGCCCTTTGAGGCAAATGTGATTTGTGATACTGGGCTATATAAATAAAATTGAATTGAATTGAATTGAATGATAAGTTTACATAATGACTGAGTTGGATGGGTCAACTAAATGTTTGACTTCTAAATGGGAGTCCGCTGTTCATTTCCTGTTCCTTACTGACAGTTAACATAGTTTTCTTTTAACCATGGCCATGATCTTTCTCTAATTGTAACCATAGTGTTATTAATTTAACCATGACAATTATGGATAATGAAGTAGTTATTTTACTCCAAACCATAATCTTTCCCTAAACCAAACCAAGTTTTTTTTTTTTTTGCCTAAACATAACCAAACCTTAAACATATTGTTGTCACATCATAAAAGTGACTTATTTTTCAAGTGTGATTTGTTATGGTTTTGCAAGGGAAAGACAAATTATGTCATCCTGTCAATAGCACTTCTATGTGTCTTTCTGGACAAACAACATATTATCTTAATTTTGAGGACTTGCTGCAATCAGATTGTCCGTACAAAGCCTGTTCACCATTGTAATTGGGTGGCTGTGGCTGTGGAAGAGTGGGACGTCCACCAATCGCAAGGTAGGGAATTTTTTTCCCCCACCCCACATGTGGAAGTGTCCTTGAGCAAGATACTGAAGCCCAAATTGCTCATGAGGGCTGTGCCTTTGGTGTGTGAATGGTTAGATTTCTTTGTACTAATGGGGAGTTAGCTCCTGCCATCGGTGAGTGAATGTGATATGTAGTGTGAAAGCGATTTGAGTAGTCAGAAGACTAGAAAGGTGCTATACAAGTACAGTCCATTTAAGTGATAGGATGAACTAATCTATTTATGGGAACATTTTAACTAGTCCATTCTACATTTCCAACTTTTTATGAAGGCAAATGCCTTCACTATTTTTTTTCCTTTTGGCAAATGCTTTATCTTCCACCACTCAACATGCACAGCTGTTTACTTTATGCCATTACCATGATGGTTGTTTGGAATGAGCAATAAAAAAGTAGCTGGAAGGAAATAGCAATATCACCGCTAAGTGTTCCACTGGTGCACATGTAGTATTAAGTTAGTAAGTCCTTATGACACAGCGTGCTATGACTATATGTAAAACTTCAAATAGGGATCAGTTCAATTGGCCCTGGAAGCTAAGTACTCTCTGCTGGTGTGCTGCTGGTAATTGATCTGGCAGCACTACTAACCATCTGGGATCCCATCTCTTCAAACACAGTGGAAAAGACTTACCATGCACTCACTAAGATCTGTTTGGACAGGCTGGATAGATCTTCACGGCCAGTTGGCACAGAACCAGGCTGAAGGCTGGATTTCTCAGAAGAGCACTACCTGCCTTTGTAAACACTGTGCTAACTAAAGAACCAACATGGTTATATGCAACTGCCTCTGGGAGAGAGTTTGGTACTGGCAAAAAACGAATGGAGTTGTTGCCTCAGTTGTCATGGAGTTGGCTCAGTTGTCATTTGCTGGTGAAGGCTGTGAAATGCAGTTGAAAGCCCCAAAATATATATATATATATATATATATAAATATTGTGTCAAACTACTTTTTACAATAAGAAAGAATGACTTTGAATGTAAGAGTCTTCAGAAACTATCACAGAGCAATTCAACCTTATAGATCAACCAGTTTTGTAAATCTTCTATTACAGAAAATTATCCATAGTATTACAAATAAAATGAATAAACTAATTAGCGAATAATAATCTTAATTGTGTAAAAATAAGATAAAATACAATCAATCAATCAGGGTCCATGTAGTAATGCAAGGTGCATTTATTATTTATTTTCAGCAATAGAACTTTTTTGGGGTTGGGAGATCATGTTGAGCTGGTCATTTAAAGATATAAATAATACACCATACTCAATAGTGTAAAAATTTTGTCCATCTACATAACCAGGGATTGTTGTGAATTAGTCCTTCCATAGGCAAAGGGTATGTTTCATCATACTACAGTAGCACGAAGAGGGTAAGGCTGGCAGTTTTTGGCTTTAGGTTCTTCAATTCAGTAATCCAGGGATCTTGCTGTCTCGACCTTGGTGGCTTTCCATCAACTTCAATCAACTTAATAAACCTGACCTGCAGTTTTTAACATAGCCAGAATTGTCACAATCACAATATCAAAATAATCAAAATAACTTTTTTAAGCACATTCATTTCTGAATAAAATAAAACTTAACAATTTGTCATGCTACACATCATTTTTTTATGAACCATAGAAAATTCTAAATCAATTGCCATGAATTGATCGGTGTAAACATTACACACAGTGTTATGCTGAGGTAAATTTATCTGTTTTTAGACAAAACATACTTAAAATGCTGCTTCGCAACTTAACCTGCTAGAAAAAAACATTGCACAATTAAATCGTCTACAGGTTACATTTCATTTTATTATCATTTGAATTGAACTACAGCTTTACCAAAGCTTTTAGTTAAGCACTGCACTGCTCATTACGTAATGCTTATTTTGTTAGCTCCAGGCCTATTCACTTTAACTCACTGACTTGCTCATAGCATGGCATTTATTTATTTACGACTACGACTCGCCAATTACAGAGATCCACTCTTTCACTCGACAGGATTCATAGAGCAGAACACATCTACGCGCTTACAACAAATTATATGCTGTTACTGTCCATATTTGACAACATTATATTGTGTGCGTTTTTACCTTTCAGTAGCAGGTGCTTTCCCCACATTGTCACTCAGCATCTGCCACATCCAGTTTGTGAGATGCGTCTCTGCCACTGCCATATTGCGTGTCTGAAGGAATGGAATAAGAAAAGTATTGCAAGAGAACGCAAAATGTATTGTGAGGTAACACAAATGCATGACCTTTAGGGGGCTGCAAAGAAAAAGGACGCTATTGCCAGTGATTTATATTTAGCTCTGAGTCGGCCACCCGTTAGATCAGATGTGTTCGACTCAGGAAAGTAAAAAAAAAGAAACATTTTTATTAAAGTAACATATCACTAAGATGCTGAAAATATTTAGAATATGAATATTTCGCTATTAAATTAATTAATATCAGATTTGTGAAGCCTGCCCGAAATTTTCTTAATCTTTTAATTTTACTGTTTGTTAGTCTTAATTTCTTTCCAAAATTATGAACAAAATGATATCATTGCATCCAGTTTACAATGCAGTGAGAAAAAAGAATATACTTAAAAACTAATGTAGAAAAAGTTCATTTTAAATATTATAGAAATATTATTTACTAAATAAAAAAGATAAAATATTTTGGTATGAAAACCTGCATTTTTAATTTAAATTAGTATCCTGTATCATAAATCTATGTCTGGCATTTGTAACAAACCAAACTGGAGGAAAATTGACCACGACCGATTGACCTTTCATGACCAGGATGCAGACACAATACTATACATGATCTGTCAGTTATGGACAGGTACAAAATGCAGCGATAATAAAACAAAATCAGAAATGTAGTAGTTTGTGACTTCATACGTACATATCAAAGTAGATATATGGATTTGTCCTTCAACTCCCACATGAAACAAACTTCAAGGACTACCTTCTTTCAACTACGTAACATTGCAAAAATCAGGCACATCCTGTGTCAAAATGATGCAAAAAAAGCAGTCCATGCATTTGTTCTAGGCTGGATTATTGCAATTCCCTATTATCAGTTTGCCTGAATAAGTCATTTAAGACTCTCCAGTTAATCCAAAATGCTGCGGCACATGTACTGACAAGAACTAGGAAAAGAGATCATATTTCTCCAAAGTTAGCTTCTCTGCACTGACTCCCTGTAAAATCCAGTATAAAAACTTAAATCCTTCTTCTCACGTACAAAGCTCTTAATGGTCAGGAACCATCGTATCTTAAAGAGCTCATTGTACCTTATTACCCCACTAGAACACTACACTCCCAGAATGCAGGGTTACTTGTGGTTCCTAGAGTCTCCAAAAGTAGAACGGGAGCCGGAGCCTTCAGCTATCAAGCTCCTCTGCGGTGGAAAGTCCCAGTTTGAGTTTTGGAGGCAGACACCATCTCTATATTTAAGAGTAGGCTTAAGATTTTCCTTTGATGAAGCTTATAGTTAGGGCTGACTCAGATGAGTCCTGAACAATCCTTAAGTAATGCTGCCTAGACTGCTGGGAGACTTCCCATGATGCACCTCTCTCCTCCTCTCACTCTCGGGGCAGCTGTGGCTTTGTGGAAGAGCGGGTTGTCCACCAATGGGAAGGTCAGCGGTTCGATTCTGGCTTCCAGAAGGAACGTGTCCAATATGAGCCAGATACTGAACCCCAAATTGCTCCCGAGGACTGTGCTTTTGGTGTGTGTTTGAATGGTTAGATTACTTTGTACTGATGAGCAGTTAGGCATCAGTGTGATATGTAGTGTGAAAGTGCTTTGAGTAGTCGGAAGACTAGAAAGGCACTATATAAGTACAGTCCATTTACCATTTACTATTACTCTCTATCTGTATGCATTCTTATCCCTTTAACCCTTTAGCATTCCTGTCAATTTTGAATTTTCGCTTGAAAAAAGGCATACCCAAAATAAATTGCATACCCCCCCCCCATCGTACCTCCGGTGGAAAATGGGACTGTTAACAGGTTAAAGCATGTTGCTAACTCGATATCTTCTCTCTCCCGTAGTTTTGTGCTTCCTTGTCTCTCTCTTCTCTCTTACTGTCACTTTCGGAAGCTATTTCTGCCTCCAGAGATGCAGTCTGGCTCTGTGATTGCGGCTACCTGCTGGAACAGTGCTGCTGTGTCTATGGTGGAGGGGAGGTGGTGTGGCTCGAATCCTGCTCGGTGGGCATCACCTTGAGCTGCTCATTTGTCCCTCTGGATCCATCATCTTCACTTATGTTTTACAATCAACATTTTTTATCATAATTATATATACTACGATTTCATCATTTTCATCATGCTTGTATATTCAATGATTTCTGGATCCATCCTCTTTACTACATTTTACATTATAATTGTATATACTTTGATCTTCTGTTGTGAATCTATTCCATACACATGACATCTATGCATGTCTGTCCGTCCTAGGAGCGGGATCCCTCCTCTGTTGCTCTTCCTGAGGTTTCTTCCATTTTTTTCCCCTGTTAAGTTTTTTTTTTAGTTTTTCCTTATTTGAATCGATTGTCTAAGGACAGAGGGTGTCGTATGTTGTACAAATTGTAAAGCCCATTGAGTCAAATTGTGATTTGTGATAAATAAAATGGAATTGAATTAATTGAACTGCAGTAAATCTAAAACGACCACAATATAATTGGGTGATGCGAACATATATAACCCCAGAAAAGCTTAATAAATATAATAGTTCTATACTGGATATATGTATCAAGTGTGGAAAACAAAAGTATACACTTTTTCACTGTCTTTGGCAGTGTTCTAAAATAAAAGGGTTCAGGGAAGCGGTGAGATATCCAAGACATACTATCTATCCAAATACCCTTCGACCCAAAACCAATAATAAAAGTCCACCTAAACATAAAATTAAAAGGAACCAACATTTTTTTCTGGAAATAAGCCTGATACCTGCCAAAAGAGTTATTGGTCTTTCATGGAAAAATGTCAATATGTCGAGTATAGGCAAATGGATTTCTGAACTGTCTACAACTGTGCCCTTAGATAAGATTAGATATGCTATCACGAGTTATATATCACTCTTTGACAATATCTGGGGTCCCCATACGCTATCTAGAAAGAACAGATTTGGCACATGCAATTGAAGAACCAGGGAAAACATATCCCTCGTGAGTTTTTTTTTTTTTTGCTTATAATTTTTTGTCTTGGTTATCTGAGCTCAAATGTAAAATATATGGTAAATGGACTGTACTTGGATAGAGCCTTTCTAGTCTTCCGACTATTCAAAGCGCTTTCACACTACATATCCCATTCACCCCATTCACACACATTCATTCACTTATGAACTGTACTATCCTACACTCCTCATCCAATTATTTTTGCTTTTTGTTGTTTTGTGCAGTGGAGAGTTTGTTCAGATCTCTGATTTTCTTGTTCTATGTAGGGAGTGGTTAGCACTGAGATGCCTATATTGCTATGCAATTCTCACTGTAATACTTATGTTAAATCAATAAATACATTGTTGGCAAAATCAATTAACTATGGCTAAGGTATGGTTAAGTTTCCAAAACATTTGGTCAGGTTTAGGAAAAGAAAGGGTTAGGTTTAAAATAATTCAGTCTGCAGCTGTTGTAGCACAAGGTGCACTGGGACAGGAAAAATTAATATAAACACTACTGTAATGATAAAATAACTTTATAAAAATCATAAAAAATTAAACGGTGGGAGAAATTAAACAATGATCCCAGCTTTTTCCATATATTATGTTATTATTCTGGTCTTATATCTCAGTTGTGACCAGCTGAGATATCAAAATAACCAGGCACTGGCAATGTTAGTTTTAAAAGAATGCTGTCTAGAGCCCAAGGTTGTAGCTCGAGATGCAACTTCCTGCATTGGCATTGAACAAAAGTCATGTGCTGCAGACTGATCCAATATGAACATAATTTCTAGGGATACTGGGGTGACAGTGGAGTTTGTAGAGGCAAGGAGTATAGTTCCAATGATAGAGAAATAGGGGGCAAAATCCAACATAGAAAAAATACAGCGGGGAAAATATGTATTTGACACATCAGCATTTTTATCAGTAAGGGGATTTCTTAGTGGGCTATTGACACAAAATTTCCACCAGATGTAGCCATCAAGCCAAATATTGAATTCATACAAAGAAATCACAAAAATTTAAGTATACAAGTTGAGTCATAATAAATAAAGTGAAATGACACAGGGAATAAGTATTGAACACACTTTATTTAATACTTTGTAGAAAAGCCTTTGTTGGTGTTTACAACTTCTAGACGCCTCTTGTATGGAGAGACCAGTCGTCTGCATTGCTCAGGAGTGATTCTGGCCCATTCTTCCACACAAATGGTCTTTAAATCTTGAAGGTTCCTTGGGCCTCTTTTATGAATCTTCAGTTCTCTTCATAGATTTTGTATGGGATTTAGGTCAGGTAATTGACTGGGCTATTCAAGCAACTTGATTTTCTTTCTTTGAAACCACTTCGTTGGTTCCTTGGCCTTATGTTTGGGATCATTGTCTTGCTAAAATGTCCACCCTCTGTTCATTTTCAGCTTTCTGGTAAATGGCAGCAGATTTTTATCCCACTTGCTGAAAAGCAGCCCCAAACCATGATGCTTCCACTCCCAAACTTAACTGTCGGTATGGTGTTCTTGGGGTGGTGGGCAGTGCCATTTCGTCTCCAAACATGAAACATAGAATGAATGCCAAAAGGTTCAATTTTGCTTTCATCTGACCATACTATAGTCTCCCAATAATCCACAGGCTTCTCCAAATGCTCTTTTGCAAACCGAGCCTCAACTTGCTTTTTGTTCAGCAATGGAGTCTTGCATGTTGAGTGTGCATGGATGCCATGGCGGTTCAGTGCATTGGTTATAGTTTTCTTTGAAACAACAGTACCTGCTGATGCAAGGTCTTCCTGAAGTTCTGCCCAAGTGGTTCTTGGCTCTTGGAGAACTCTCCTGTTTATTCTTTGGACTCCTCAGACACGGATCTTACGTGAAGCACCTGATCGTGGCTGGTTTATGGTGAACTGATGCTCTTTGATGAACATAATGCCCCTCACAGTGCTCACAGGAACATTCAACATTCTGGAAATGCGCCTATAACCATTTCCATCAAAATGCTTTTCAATGATAAGATTACGAATATCTTGAGAGAGTTCTTTGCTTTTACCCATCATGAAGGCCATCAATTAGGACTAAAGCAGCTACTATTAATTAGTACTGATAGGGGGCAGGGTTTCTCTCTTAATACTTACAGATTTCAGGTAATCTCCTGGCTTTCTATGCCATTTTGCACCTTGTTATCTTCATGTGTTCAATACTTATTCCCTGTGTTATTCCACTTTATTTATTATGATTCAACTTGTATACTTAAATGTTCTGATTTCTTTGTATGAATTCAATATTTGGTTTGATGGCTACATCTGGTGGAAATTTTGTGTTAATAGCCCACTTAGAAATCCCCTTACAGATAAAAATGCTGATGTGTCAAATACTTATTTCCCTCACTGTATATGTATTTAGATAAAAACACCATACAAATGATGAAGTAAAGACTGAGATCAAGAAGAAACCTAATCACTGTGTCTGGGTAAATATGTAACCAAACAGACTGTATTATATCCATCAAGGCTGGACAAATCTATCTGAAGTATGTATATCAGTTCTAACAGTTCTGCTGTAACAATTACAATACATTTTCCCACTTTATAATATTATATTACAGATGCACCCCAGAAAGACACGGTAAACAGCCAGAGGCTATCAACTGTGAGTGTGTCCTTGGTTCTAGATGTCTGCTCGTGTTTAGTGCAGGCTGGAAATGGCAACAGGGAAGTGGAGGCTGTCTGCTCAATGAGAGCGACTGTCTGCTCGAATCTGCAGCAGGCACAGGCCCTCTGCAGTGGTTAAGGGAGGCCGGTCTGCCAGAATGAAAGGTAATCTCAGATATCACTTTCAATAGCCAGGCAGTGGTTCGATGTACAGGGGCTGTATCTAGCCTTCTCAGTGGATTAGGTCTGTGTTCTCCTCAGAGGAGAAGTGACAGAGAAGAAGTCAATCTCCAGGGAAACCTCACTTTCTCTATACCTGTTCCCATCTACCTGTGGCCCTGACTATCTTGCACTACCACTGTTTTCAACTGGTCTGACATTTTTACAAACAGTCCAAGACAGTTTTGCATACATAAATGTATGTATGTCTGTACGAGAATCACCAAAGTTATTACAATTCATCCTGAGGGGAAAATAAATGTGTGTATCAAATTTCATAACTATCCATCCAATAGTTGTTGAGGTGGCAATGTTGGTTAGCCATCCCTAGAGAAATCCAACTAGCATGGTTAAAAGTAAACTATATTAATTATTATAAAATATTAAAAATAAAATGACACAAGAGAGGCTTGTTCAAACATTACTATGGATTCGTTGTCGATGTCATCTTCTTCTGAGTTCTCAATAGCAATTAATTTAGTTAGTACAATGTTATCATGACTGACAGAACTGATGGCCAGAGCTACTTTACGTCCGAGCCAGTTCATCAGAGCTTTAACTGCTCCTCTTCTGGGCACTCTTCACTCTTTGTCAGGTAGGTTTTTAGCAGGAAAATCCTCTGGCACAAAGGATATGATTAAAGTTGCACCATGTAGCATTTTAACATGAATACCTCTTCATCATATTTGAAGCAGAAGTATTGGATTGATGTACATAAGGAACCAGGCACTGCCAGTCTATTACTTAAAAAAACTGTAGCCCTCCATGATGCAAACACCTTAAATGGACTGTACTTGTTAAGCACCTTTCTAATCTTCCTACTACTCAAAGCGCTTCCACACTACATATACCTTTCACACACTGATGGCAGGCGCTAACTGCCCATCAGTACAAAGTAACCTAACCATTCACACACACACACTCACCAAAGACACAACCCTCAGGAGCAATTTGGGGTTCAGTATCTTGCCCAAGGACACTTCGACACGTCAGGGGGAAGCAGGGATCGAATCATCAACCTTCCAATTGGCAGACGACCCATTATTCCACAGAGCCACAGCCACCCCATACAAGTGCCTACATACAATTTGCTGACATTTATGATCAAAATAGTTCCTTTCTCACACTGTAGCCACATATGTAGCGTTCGTTTTTAAGATAGCATGTTGCACACACAGCCTTAGATGAATAACTGACTTCTGTCCCTAATTTGTTACAGTACCAAACAGCACAACAAATCCTATATTTTGGCCAAATCTTTCAACAGCATAATTTGTTAATTGTTCTAAACTCTGCATAAGCAGGTCAGGTTTGGCAGGAAATGTCTGATGATCTAATGACAAGTTGTACAGTTATTGAAAAATAACGCACAACATTAAAGCTAGGACTAAGGAGAGATTCGCTTCAGTGCAGTACATTATTTTATTTTATTGTATTATTTTGAGAGTGATACTCCTAGATATACTATGGTCACATACCAGCAAAATAGAATTATTGTTTGTTCATATTTTAGGGTAAAATGCTCATTAAAAGGAAATACTGTCTTGTTGATATCTTTGTCAACCTCGGAATAAATGTTTCTTTACTACTCCAACAAGTGCGAGAAACCATGAATGAATAGTTCCTTCCTTCCCTTCCTCATTTCACCCAACCTGTTGGATGACGTCCCTACCGGTTGGATGACGGTAGGGACGTCATCCAACAGGTTGGGTTCTCTTTTTTAACAATTTTCTGATAATACTTGATTTCCAAATCCTTTAACTAAATGGTTTCACAACACTTGCCGGATCAATACTGTGTTAAAGGAATAGTTCCTGAGAAACATTTTTATGAAATTTTCTTTCTGAAAATGAGTGGTCTGTGTGTTATGCAGCATTTACATAATATTGGAAGAATGGTATACCAGACAACTCAAGATGGTTGTATGATGGCAGAGTCGGTCATGTGAGGGTTACTGTCAATTTACAGTATACCACTATATTATTAATTAACAATTAAGTTTGGTTTAACCTTGACCAATAGACTTTGGCTATTATTGAGCATCAGGTCAGATATACTATATATGAGCTTTCAGAAAAAGCTTCCCAGTCATAACAACTTTGATGTTGACACTAACGCTATTTATAAGTCGGAAACTTGTAATCAAGATAATTTCAATATAAGATGTAATGCTATGGGTTAAGTATAATGCTGGAGTCAGGATGTGGTTAGCCTAGCTTTGCATAAAGGAAGGAAGCAGAGGGAAACAGCTAGCCTGGCGCTGTCCAAATTTCAAAAATACACCTTCCAACACCTCTAAAGTTTCCCAATTAACATGCTGTATCTAGCATCTGTTTATTTCTTACATTCATGTTTGTGTACAGTTGTGGTTTTAAGGGGATACATGCTGTAACTATTTCTTGGTGAGCAACAGTCAGCAAAAGTGGCTGTCCCTATAGCTTCCTTGTCATCACAGCGAAGTTGCCAGGTTAGATACTATTGTTCCTAAGACCAGAGACCAAAACCTGTGCTCACCGAGTTTATCTAGTAATAGCTAACTTTGTCTGTTTGTTGTTTAGATGTTGTTGAGCAGATAGGGTACAGTTTGTTTTTAGAGCTTTTTCACTGAAAAGAGCTGGCTCACCCTATGAGAGCAATTTGAGTGAAAAAAAACAGTTAAGTTGCGGGCCTTACAACTAAACAATGAGCTAAAATTCACTATAAAGCGTAAAACCGAGAGTAGCTGCTTATTCAGGTGATAATTCTCTTTAGGTTCATCACTATTAGCATCACATTACCCATTATCATTCAATAGGTTATTATTATAAAAATGTTGATTATAGCTACTTTAAATTATGTCCCATAGTAACACACTTAACCAAGAGGGATATGTTGGACTTATGATAATGATAAATGTGTGTGAAAGAATTTGTTTTCATCAAAAAGCTAACCACAGAACAAACCACAACAGAGCAGCACTATTTCAGGCTCTGCGACTAAGCAATACATCCTACTTCTAAGGCTTTATCTGTAGCAGCAGCATGGCCTCTGTTGGTGAAGCAATCTTCATCCCAGTCAAGGTTAACCTGCAGATGTAGAGGATTCACTCAGCTGTCCACCTTACAGGAAGTAAAGAACAAATTCACCAAAGCTGATTCATTAACTTGGGCTCCTAAAACAGCAGAAGAAAAAGAAATGAGATGAGAGTGGGAAGGAGGAAGAGAATCAATCTAGCGTTGCCCGACTGCAGACAGTCATGGATTCGTGCGACTCGTAGCCTTGTCTCTCATCTCCGAGTGACAGCGCAGAGTAATGACTGGTAATACTTCACTGTGATTACCCAATGTCATTTCTCTTTTCCCCGCATTCACACTCCACGAGAGTGTTTTATCTGGGCGCTACAGCAGTGTGTGTGTGACTGTGTGATCGAGCAAGCGAGTGAATGGATGAGTGAGTGAGTAAGACAGAGTGAGAGAGGAGTAAAGGAAGTAGGGGTGGAGAAACCTGAGCATTTTATCTCCTTTGGCAGTGTGTTAAGGTACCTGCAACACTGAAAAACAAAATAGGTGTCAAATCTGTTTTACCTTTTGCAGGATGCTGTCAGAAACCTTCTCCTGCTAAAAAAGCAATTCATCATTCTTGTTCTATGGTTGTAGTTTAGTCAAAACTGTGTTAAATGGTAGAACAAGTCTAAAGTCTTGCTAGCACTTTGTATCCCATATCCATTTAAGAGGGCAGAGATGGGATTAATAGGTTTGTCATGGCTGCATAGGCATGCACACAAAATAACTGAAATTAGTGAGTTAGTCGGTCCTAATTTGCACAAGTGACAAAACGTACCAGGTTACGTAGGTAACCATGGTTCCCTGAAAAGGAACAAGGATGCTGAAGCAAGCCGCACACAGGCATGCCGGAAGTATGGCAGCGAGATGCAGCGCCTCGTTCCCTATCAGGGAACCATGGTTACCTACATAACCTGGTACATTCCCTTTCAAGGGAACTTCAACACTGCGTGAGCTGACGCTATGGGGAACGCAGTACCAACTCCGCCATGCTGAAGGGATGTCTGTCAGAGTGTGAAGCAGCAGGGCACACTTCAGGACAAGAGAGCCACAGATCCCGGATTATTTAAGCGGTCTAGGCTGTAAAATCTCACAAAGGTGTGAGGCGAGGACCATCCCGCAGCATCGCATATATTGGAGAGGGGGGTTCCCGACCACCAAGCTCTGGAGGATGCCATACTCCATGTGGAGTGGGTTCTTATCGACACAGGTGAAGGCAAACCGCGGATCTCGTATGCTGAATCGATAGCCTCTACTATCCACCTGCTAATAGTGTGTTTGGTAGCCAGGCAGCCCTTACAAGGGGGCCCGTAGCACACCAGCAATTGGTCCGAATTGCGCCACTGGGATGTCCTCCGGACATAAATCTCCAGGGCTTTGACGCAGTTGCAGCCTACCTTCCTGTTCCGCCGGACTCTGAAGGAGGATGGAACGCCTGCAGGACTACCGGCCGGGCCACGTCAGTGGGTATTTTAGGTACATAACCCGGCTTGGGTGCAGGATGGCTCTAACTGCGCCTGGAACGATCTCCAGGTTATCAGGAGCCACCGACAGGGCCTGCAGATCTCACACTCTCTTGAGAGAAGTCATGGCCAGCAGGAATGCCATCTTTAAAGCCAGATGCTACGTGGTGCTCTCGGCACCATGTAGTGAAATTTTTAACTCTCGCATACAGTTTCCCTGTGGAGGGGGCTCTAGAGTGTAAGATGGTCTCAACTACCTCGGTAAGGAGACCGGCAGCTTGGAGGTGGTCCCCCTCAGGAGCTAGATCCACAGCTTCAACCTCCCCGGCTGAGGATGGAATATTTCACCTTGGCCCTGAGACAGCAGGTCCCTCCTGATGGGAATCTCCCATGAGGGGCCGTCCAGGAGGGCTACCAGGCCCGGAAACCAGATTCTTCGGTCAGAACAGGGCCACGAGCAGCAGCTGGGCCCCTGTTTCGGCGAATCTTCTCTAGAACCCCAGGGAGCAGAGCAATCGAGGGAAATGCATACAGCCGTAGCCTCGGCCATGGCTGCACCATGGCATCCAGCCCCAGGGGTGCTGGATCCACAAGGGATAACCAGAGCATTGAAGTTCCCTTGAAAGGGAACAATAAAATACGATACATTAATAGAGGGAAAAAAAGGATTGTAATGGTGAGATTAAAAAACCCAAATGTAAATAAAGAAATAAAACAATGGCAGCTAAATTAGATTCAACCAATGAAGAAACAAAAAAAACAATTATTAATTAATGGCATGCCGTACAAATGCTGAAAAAGTAGAAGGGAGAGATAAGTAGTTCAAGTTCAAGTAGTTCATCAAATAAGTCTTCAGCCTAAAAGTCAAATGGAAGGCATAATAAGAAATCAAATTTTAGTCAGGATACGGGATTGCTACAATTGTTATACCCCAGTTTTTAATCAGGCTGCTATCTAAACAAAGAACCTTGGTCTCCTTTTCTTAGATCAAAAATACTTACTTTTGAATGAGTTTTTCCAATGGAAATTCTCCATCTCAACATAAAACATTGGGACAACAACTTCATGAATCAATGACAGCCTCTGGTAGATCAGTGATCTAAGTGAGCTATTGCTAAAAGGAAGGGGCACACTGCACAGGAGAGCTCTTGACACTTCTCTGTAATACATGCTATTCGCTTGTACGCAATAGTACATACTGTAAAATGTATACATGTGTAAAATGTTTTGTTTTGATGGAATAAAAAACTAAAATTATTTAAAATAAAAAAGCAGAACTTTCGATTGACAAACATGCTGTGCAGAAAAAATAATTTAATAAATTAGATTATCTCTTTTTAAATATACAATTAGACAATTAGAATCAGAAAAAAACAATAAAAAGGGAAAGAAGTTTGGTCCTTTACACCATTAATTACTTCCCTAACCTGCCTAGACGATAAAGAGAAACACAAGGACAATAAAATTGCAAAGTAGACAAAAATCTATACAGTTCATTATAAATCACATACAATAGCAGAATCAGCCACATGGTAAAAAAAAGGGAAACATTTTAAGAATAGTTGTCAGTGGCATCACAATGTTCTGGGATCATTTTCTACACATGTACCAGCATCTCCGCATGGAGTTGATCTTATGCAGAGCAGCATCACCATATGGTCCGTACTGCAGCCAGCCATCTCTCCATGAAGCTGGGAGAGAAGCGAGGAGAAGGAGTGGCTGAGCCTGAAGGCCTGCTGATCCTGGCCCACCTCTCACTGTTCCTTATTCAATTAATCAAAGCCTTGATTAGGCTATCACTGACTCCCTCAGGTAATGATGAATGGGCTGCTGGAGAAGCTGAGCTCGGAGCTGTATGTGTGGTTGTGGATATGCAGGTGGGAGACGAGCCTGGAGGCAGGAGGGTGACGGAGTTGTCTGAGGGACTGACGGGGAGGAGAAAGACAAAGGAAAGTTTGTTTGTGTAACATCTTTCAACAACAAGGCTACTCCAAGTGCTGTTCATGAGAAAAAAGACATCGAGAGAACATATAACAAAACGTAAGACAACACGAAAAGACACATACGATTTAAAAAAAATAAAATAAGAACAGAAGAAGGACAAATTACATTAGGATATATATATTTATATTTTTTTTAAATACATTTCATATTTTTAAAGAGGGTTAGGGTTCCAGGTGAACTGCATCATTATTAATGGATTTTATGCATATTTACTGACTTAGTAGCTCAAAAATAAATGACTTAAACTTATTAAACTCAGTCTTTAAGCAAATGTAACACAACTGCTTAGCATTTTTATGTACTCAGTATTTTGCAGTGTAAAAATGTATTGGGACCACTGGTACTCCACCATTTGAATTCATTCCTGCATTAAGATTTCTGAAAAAAAGCTTAGAACCAACGGCTACAGCACAAAGTCTGCTAACTTTAAGATGCAACTAAGGAAGTTAGTGCTGAGCTAACTGTAATGAGAACAGACAGCGACTCTACCTGCACAATCAGACTGCACAGCAATGACTTTTCTTCAGTCGGAACCAGAATTCTTCGTAACCTGGCTCATCCACGTGGCAGGCTAACAAGGAGGACTTCAAAGTAACTTCTTCCCTTATGGAATGATAATGTAACTAGAGGACATATAACTGGGTAGCAGAGCAGAGTACATGGCTAAGCACAGGCGTGTTACTTTTGTGAAATTATCTGTATTGATTTGGTTCATTGAGTTTTATTGTTGTTATGTGTTTTCACTGTTATGTTATTTTGGTAGTTATATACTAAGTTGATGTTAGCGATGCTCACACAGACACAGGATCTTGTATGCAACTAACTATCCTCTTTCTAACCTGGCACCATTTATCCTGCACAGTTCACGCATTCACTCCAAATTGACTGTTAACAAAGCCACACTTTGCATGGCCTAGCCACCATTTTAATTAAGATCTCTTTTGTTGAACAGCATTTTGGATCCAAGCAGCCATTTTGGATCACACACACCCTTTGTTCTTTAGTTTAGTGCATATTTTATGAAACTGAATCAATTAATTAGCTATCCTTTTCCCTAATTTAAGGATCGTTGCCCCCAGGACATTTAAATTTAAGTTATTTATGATTGTGTTTGACACAATTTGAGGCCACTTTAACCATTGTAAATCCCAACAAATGTTACGTCAAATTGAGATTTAAACGAGTGCCGTTAAATATGTTGCAATAAACTGATTATTTTATTAAATAATCCGTCAAACAGGAAACAAAATTGAAGGATGATTTTGTAATGATCTTAATTTAGGTTAGAGCTCATGACGACACTAATATTTCTGGCTTGGTTTGTGATCTTTAACATAAGGATTCGAGATGAGCACTGACTTTTAACCATTCTTTTTTGGAAACAAAAACAATGATTATGCTTGTTTTATTTCGCAATTTATTTAACAGGAGGACATTTGGATTGGTTTAATACACTTAAAGGTGGGGTATGTCATTCTGGATAAATCAATACAATGACGAATAAGAAATTACAATTTTTTTATATAATCTGAGTAGGTAGGAGTACATAGAGTTTGATTAGAAGAGACCACAGAATGGACCCTTGGGGAGCGTCACGTAAGTTTTGACCGCTAAGATGTAAGATAATTGCTGATCATCACAAAGTATACTCTATCCTGCAAACAGGATTCAAACCAGTTTAAGACTGTGCCGGAATGAACCATACAGGATGTCTGTTCAATCCCTGGAGCTGTAGTGAAGGTACAAGCTAGACTGCCAGTTTGACCTGTATTTTCACTTGGACTGAGATCACAGCAAAGAATTCTGTTCAAGAACTAAACAAAAATTATAGTGTACACGACTTTCCATCTAACTCAATAAAGGGGGAAAAAATGGATTTAAAGTGTACTGTTTCTATGATATTGGAAAGTGAAGTCAATATTTACAAACATGGAAAACTGTCTGTCTAAGTTGGACATCCTAGTAACAACACTTTGATGATGTCATAAGACACTTATGGAGTCGGTCGATTGTCAATAAAATCAGTGACAGACTATATGAGCTAGTAGACTTTTTTGAAGATACTACATCCAAATGAGTATAATTTCAATGCTGGGTTTCTAGCTGTGGAAGAGAAAATGTACTCGCATATCCCAGGAAAATCAGCATGGCTGCTGGCACAGTGTTCTGGGAGTTGTTCCATTATTCACTGTCTGTGGAGCAGCTCCAGCATTTGTCTCTACATGACATCATTAACTCTTGTCTGTCTGCTTATCAGCTTAAAGAGAGA
>CM022477.1:23706889-23886680 GCA_011952105.1 Coreoperca whiteheadi | reverse complement strand
GGTACCCTGTAGGTCAACAGCACCGGTGGCGTTTGTTGTTAACCCGGGCCCCGACCGATATGGTATGGAAGTCATTGTCATGATTCGCATTTTTAGTTTGGCATGTGTTTTACGTCGGATGTCCTTCCTGACACAACCCTCTGCATTTATCCAGACTTGGGACTGGCACATGAAGACACTGGCTTGTGCCCCCCTGCGGTTGCATTAAATTAATGATCTAACTTAATGTGTTAAATTTGACAGCCCTAATACAGTTGCAATATACAGTTTCAACCGCCTGAATGACTGATCTGAAAGGTGGATGTGTTGGTCTGTAGAATGAGCAGTTTCAGATATGTTGGTAGCTGCTGGCAATCTGGAGAAAAATGGAGCACTGGTGAATATTTGGGTTTAGTCAGGTTTAATCTGTCCCTCACTTAATAAAACATGATTTATTATTACTAAACAAACCATGTTTCAAAAAATCAACCCTGCGACTATCCATCTCATCCCTTCTGTTATTCCATTAGTGGAAGTTGGCAACCTTGCACACAAATTTAGCAGGGGGAAAGAGCCAATAGCAATTGTTATCGGAGCTGCTGCCCCCTGCTGGGATGGCTAGCTGCAGCTGGGGGAAATCGGTCTGTTACTAACCCTGTGTCCTCTTGCTACTCCTAGCACCACACTGTGGCAAGGCTGTTTGTCTGTTTCTTATTTTATGGGAATAAAATATGTTTTTGACCTTCTCTCCATCGCATACAGCTCCTGTAGAACCCAATGGCGCTTTTACATTACACAGTACTAGCTCACCTCAGCTCGACTCGACTCAACTCGGTTTAGTTTTCCACTGTGTAAAAGTTGTACCTGTACCTGCTTCCAGGTACTTTTTTTCGTACCACCTCCGGCGAGGTTCCAACCGAGCTTAGGCGAGCTAAGGCGATACTAAAATGTCACGTGAAAAAACGGCAGACTGCTGATTGGTCAAAGTGAATCGTCACTATTTACTGCGTCATCATTGCAAGCGGCAGACGGAGTATCCTGAATAACCGCGCCATTTTTAAACAGTTTGGCCAGAGATTGCGTGATATACCGATTACTATTACGGCAACTCTGAAGAATATGTTTTGTCAAACAAAACAACGTTTGTCTTGTTGCTGTGAGAAACAGCCACATCCCGACGATCAAAAACAGCACACAGTCGATTTCCTCCATTGTCCCGTGTGTGTGGGTAGCGGGTGTGTGTGGCGGCAGTTTCCTGCGGCGTCGCTATGACGACCAGGTCTACATGGAGCGTCATCTCTTGCTGCATTCACTTGCATCAGATATTCGCTCATGTAAATTTATCTTCAGCCACAACTTTTCATATATATATATTTTTTTTTATTAGATTGTCCTATCCAAAACTAGGGTGGCAGCTGGAGTGGCAAGGCATTTTTTTAGGTGTGGCAGCTGCCACCCCATGCAACCCCTGTAGATCCACAGAGGATAATGGATAAAGTTCAAGATCAACTGTGAATGGTGGGCAAATCAAATGTGATATTTGCATAGCAAGAATAAAACTTAAAAACAAATGGTGACTTCACTATTTTTTTTGCAAAGAATAAACAATGAGTTACAAATTTAAACCTAAACTACATTTTAATGCTTTTTGATGGGTTTGGATTTTATGTATTTATTTATTGTATATTTGTACAGAAATGCATTGAACAAAAGAAAAACAAATTAGGACTTCAAGTCCTAATTATGAGATCTGCATCTTATTATTCTGAGAAAACAATTTCATAATAATGGGAGAATTATCTCATTCTAACGATGGTCATAATTATGGAGATCTGTATGTAAAATTCTAAGAAAACTATCTCATAAATTTGAGAACTGTATCCTAACTAAGAACATTATAAAAGCAATCTCATAGTTAAGGTAAAATTATACTGTAATTACAAAAAATCTTTAATAACATCATCTTATAATTACAGTATATGTAATTAGAATAGAATTATAAGGAAATGATCTCATAATTACAACATTTGTATCTTTTGAAAGGCCTTTTTTCACAGACATTTTGACTTGCATTGTAGAAAAAGTACATGTGTTACTAATAACGTTAACAATTGCTCTATTCTATAGAAGTGTCTCAATAAACCATTATAGCTAGACAGCATGAACAATACCAGGACCCTGAAACTGAAGCAGCTAAATGGAATTCAGCCATCATTAATGATACACGATAGTTTAATGGATAACTTTACAATACTGGGTTGTAAAATGAGATTTTGTTTTTTAGTTCCCTTCATGCTACTCATAAAAATGATATACAGTAGATCAGTGAATAAATTATAAGTCCTAGAAATATAAGTAGACCTAGAAATGAAAACTATTTTGTATAGAATGCCATTTAATTTAATATTAAATAAATAAATACATAAATATGCCTATGAAATTAATAAATATGGCTATGAAACAAATAAATGAGTCAATATGGTTCAATAAATAGGTTTTTATTTCATGGCATTTCATAATGCCACATTTATTTATTTCATGGTACAAGTATTTCATAATGCCACATTTATTCATTTCACGGGACTATTTCATTATGTCTCATTTATTTATTTCATTATGCCACATTTATTTATTTCACTTGTCATGGTTATTGTACTTCTCTCTACAGATAAACACTATTTACTCGAGTTCACTGCATGTGTTCTGACATTAACACAAAGTACTCAAAAGGTCTTGTGATCTTCTGGCTCCAGTTTGTGGGTATGAATGTAGAATGTTGAGTCAGGGCTTCTCATGGTCTGTGGCAGAAGTGTAATGGACACTGACAGGCCAGTCCAGCTCCTCTGCAAGGAGCATGTTTGATCAAGACTTATTAATTACTCCAAGCAGGCCGGTCATCCGCAGCCGTCAGGTTGGCCTGCCCATCACCTGCCTGTTTAAGGTTAGAAATCATTCAGTGCTCCTAACGTCCTGGAAATGCATGTGTCCTCATCAAGGAGAGAATAGCAGCCGGTGTCAGACTCTGTCAGGGCTCTTTTGTCAACACAGTGAAAAAAAACAAAGCCAGGCAAGGTGAGGTGAGGTTCTGTTATGGTAATATGCTGTAAGTGTCAAAGAACCAAAGACCAAAACATAAAACAAAATGACTGACAACAATTTGTGAGCTATCTCATTTAGTTTCAGTTACATAAGCTAAGGAAAAAAGGGTAAAGTGTCAAAAACAAAAATGACAAAAAGTTAGTGAATACCCATCTCTTATAGTAACTAACTATAGGAAAACGGATTAGGTAAGTGCAATACTCCAAGATCAATCTTACCTCAGCTACAAAGCTGTTGGTTGAGCATTAATATAGCCCATATTTTGTGATAAATGTATATATATAAATGAAATTATGTATTATATTATATTATATTATAGCTTGTGACTGCTCAACATTTGCCACGCAGGTCATTCATTGAAATACAAATAAACAGGGGTGACTAACAACAATACCAGGGCCCTGGAACTGGCACTAACTCTAAATGGCTCAATGTCATGGCTTAGTGGAACATTCAAATAGAACTAAGACATCATCAATGTTATTACTTACACTTGTCCATTTCTTACTGTGACAAGCAAAATGTCTCTAAAAATGTCTTTAAAAAGGGCTATGTTTATGGGGTGGCTTTTAATTGTATTAGAAATCTATAGTTTGCTTAATGTGGCTATATAATGATTTTATTGAACTGCTCTTGTGTTTCTTATCTATATTTTGTTTAGTATTGTTCAGTGGAAATTAAGTAACTTTGGCTTAAATTCATTTTATAATCATGGTCAACGCAGCTTCTCTGAATGACCATTCTGCAGTCACATCAGGAATCATCACTGACAGCAGAAAGGCCTCACACACCTCATTAAAGGTAAATGTTCCTAAGTGAAGTCACCTGGAGGATCCCCCATGAGCATATTTGCATTCAGCATTTTGTCAGACCTAGCATGCACCTGTTGCAATGCAACTTCATGGGCGTGTTTGATTTGGGTCACTTGGCGTACTTTCTGGGTGATACATTAAATTAGTGATTAATTAAGGTAGATGCAACCTTTTTTAACTATGCTGAGTTACAATAATGCTAACCTATAATGAAGTCATCCTTAATTTTATTACATTGTTGTTTATTTGTTGTACTGTTCACTAACTGCAAGCTGGGTCCAACCACACCCCCCATACACCCCTGACACTCAGCCAGTGAACGTACACATTCAACATTTAACTTTTCCAGTATCAGCTGAGTGCGGACTTCAGCTCTCTGGACATGGAGCTCTGCCCTCCTGTGGCCGCTGACACATCAGCAACTTCTTCTCTGCTGAAGCTGCTGATTTATCACCTTTGTTTTTCAAGTGACTTTTGTTTTTACTCTGTAATGGATGTGACCTTAAATGTAAGTACAATACTTGTGATAAAAGGTACTTCTCAAAAAAGTACAAGTACACAAAAAATGACTCTGTTACAGTAATGAGAGTAAATGTAACTTGTTACTTGTCCACCCCTGGCTGTGAGAAAGGTCCATCCCATTAACTTGTACATACAATTCATACATGTTTCATTTTAATAAGTGTTTTAATAATAATTTTATTGTGTTCAAGTAATATACAAGTTGTTGATTATTTATTTACATCCTTAAATGTACCTGTTATTTGTCCAGGGAACGTTCAGCACAATCATAGTGGGAGCATACCAGTAAAAACAGTATTCTACCAGTGACCACTTTATACCATATTCATGGCACACATTTTGACATAGATGGGAATGCACAGGTGTAACGAATGACATTAAGGAATGCACAGCAATCACCTCCTTAGTTCAGAGAATTTACACAATAAACATTTATTATTTACCATGCATGTGATCAAGTAATTAACAGTTAATTGTAAAAAGTAATGTATATCATTCGCAAATTATTTGGTGGTAATTAAAATGCATCCTGAAGTAGTCTATTAATGGTGCATTCAACTCATAAATCATGACACATTTTTCTCCCATGCATAATAGTACATTAGCTGCTTTAATGATAAACATTATCAATATCAGTATTGATATTGTTGAGTCTGGCGCTGGTGTTGCTTGGTATGAGATCGAAACCAATTTCGTTGTATCGCCCACCCCTAATTCCTAAATAAAAGGGAGCCATCAGTAATGATATTACTTACACCTGGGATTTTCCTGCTCTGTTGTCCAAATGTCTGCCGTGTAAAGGTCTAAATTATAAACTTTTAAACATGAAATCAAATTATTTAAACGTATGTTTACATATCTAAAATAAATATTTTCAATACCAAATACATGTTTATGTCTAAAATAAATAATCTCAATACTAAACACGTGTGTTAAAATGAAATGATTAAAATGAACAATTTCAATAAAAAATGCATGTTTAAAATGGATCATTTTAACACATTCAAACATGTTATGTATCCAAAGCAGTCTTTTTTCTTTGCTAAATCTACATTTTGTTGAGACATTATTTTCTTTGCTGGCCTTTAGGAGGCATTTCTGTTTTCCCTGAGAAGGTCAAGTGAAGGACATTGTGCTCACTGCTTTCTGCGGACAGCATTTAGTTTACTGAGGTAAAAAGACTTCGGCTCACCCAGAGTGGCATTTTGAACTGTGCCACGGCCAGCCCTGACCTGCTTTTCTACTGTAATGGCATTGCATTACAGCCAGTTCCAGCTTACTGAGTTTTAAGATTGAGCCCTTTGCAGTTCAAACAGGTGGGACATTCAGACAAGCTGTTCTCCTTTGTCCTTGGCCACAAATCGAGATCTCCCAAATTTTATGTTCTCTAGGTTTATGCTTGAGTAGGTATGGGGAATGTTGGGTTGAATATATCAGCTGACATTCCCTCTCTCAAGGTGACTAAATAATGGGTTCTCTAAACATTAGATCAAGACAAATCCAGCCAAATTGGTAAATATTCCATTTAATTTTGAATCATTTACTCAATGGTACATTTTCTTCTACTGATGATAGATTACATTTTTCTCTGTCTGTTGAAATGTTTTCATGGTATCCAACAATCAAGACTCACTGGGTATGAAGTTTAACATGAAACAATCCACAAAAGTTCACGCCCTATAAGTCAGTCTTTTCTAACAATCAGCAAGGATGCTGTGTTAACTCCTGTTAACAGACCATATGTGATGACTCTGTCTTTGTTTGACAAAGTAGTAAGGACAAATGCCTCTATGAGGTATACCCTTGTGAAATTTGAATATTTAATGTTTAAATGATTCCAGAAAAGATTATGACATCTGTTTTCGTCTGGAGGATCCCTGGAGGACATACACATTATGTATTTATGGGGGGGGCTTCTGCCTTAACAAAGATGATGAGAACCATTTCTTTTCTCACCAATTGTCCCTTACATGTTCATCTTACACTTTACACCATATTGTATTGTAAGATTGCGTCACTTACTATCCTGCGTTTGTTTGTTTGAGAATTATGTTACAGTTCACATCAAAGCACATGAGTAGGTAAAAGGCAGAATAAGAAGGATTTTCCTAAAATCTCAATCACTCATGACCCACTATGTGTGGTGGTGACTGTATGTGCAGGGACCCTGCCCTCTGCCTGTATTTTCTTAGTTTTTTATTAATTTGCTGGTTTGAACATTGTTTGTTTGTTCCTTTGTTCATACTTACCAGTGTTTTTTGCTTTGTGCAGTACCACCATGCAGGACTTCTACTGGCTGAGGACTACTGTTTGGGAGGGGTACGCTCAGCATTTCCTGATTTTTATGATATTGGTGATGTCATGGCTGACATCACTGGGCCAAACCAAATGGAGGGTTTTCTTTTCTGTTGGAAGTTTTCTTTTGCTTGTTTGATGCATTGTAAAATAATGTCTTAGGACTACTTAGCTTTTAAAAAGCCATTCAGTGATGTAAATTAATCCAAGAACATTATTTGATTTCTTAAATTAAGGTTACTGTGTAGGTCAGCCTTCTTATCTATGGTACTGGCTGAAGCCGTCTAAGGTGTGAACACCCTGGGCACGTTCAATCTGAAAACAGTGCACACCGTTTTGCTACGGTTTCCAGGTTGAAGGACATGTTTCCTGGAAACGGAGCGCAAGGGTGTACAAAGGCCTTCGAGGTACTATTTCTCTCATTTGCTGGGTGTTGTGTATGCACCAACGCCTTGGTGCATATCATTTCACCATTTCCGTTTAAATAAACGTTTTGCTATGTTTATTGGGGCTGAACGTGCTCGCTCTATTGTCAGTTGGATCTTTCCTCCTAGAGATGCAGGGTGAGGCTGTGCTGTCAAAAACACATGCCTTTTGTTAGATTTGTTTTGAGTTCATTTTCTGAGTTATTTTCCTTGTATTGTTTTGTTATTTGGCCTGAGTTACACGTGTAATGGAGAGCACAGTAAATAAATATTCACCTCTAGGAAATCAAGATGTCTGCTAAGTGTACCTATCTACCACGTTCCTTGACATTTGATCCAGACTATTCTATGCTGCCTCAAAACATTAACACTTAATTAAGCTAGAAGGTTCATTCTTCACCCTGGAAATAGTAGTTTCACAAAAAAAATCGTAACTCAAGGAGCATTTACTAGATTATTGCTAGAGCTTTCAGCCAATTCTCATTGCCTTCATAAGAACCTTCTCCACAACAACCGAGCCAACCCCATCGGCAGTGGAGATGGTTCACTTTGAAGAAGGCAACGAGATGTGACTAAAAGCTCTAGAAGAAACATAGTAAGCAGACATTGAGTTAAGAATTTTTTGACATATTAACTGCTTTGTTAGCTACACAAAATCTGCATGTGGCAACTAAATTATGGTTAAAGGATAAAGGTGCCATTAGCCAGAAATACTGTACTGGGTGTATGGATCAACAGTAACATGTAACTCCCTCTAAAATCACACAAGGTAGTTACGAACATTTTATTGCCATTTCTGTTTGAATATTGATCAAACAGACACGACACAAAGTATTAATTAGTGAGCTTTATAGGTATTGGTAAGGAATTTATTGAGATACCCAGGCTAGCTATTTCCACCTGCTTCTAGTCTTGCTAAGCTAGGCTAACCATGTACTGCCTCAAGCTCTGTATTCAACACAGAAACATGACATTGATGTTGATCTAAATCTGTGAAAGAAAACAAGTACATGTCCAAAAATGTTGACCTAGTTCTTTAACCTGACCGCGCGCCTAAAAGAGAACCAAAACCAAATAGCTTGGCAGCATTGTGATTTTTGCTGAAAAACAGGGCTGTCACTTTTTTTTGACATACTATATAATAGAAAAATACAAAAATGTATAGTTTTCCAAAGGTATTTATGTACTGAAAATGACAACAATGTTCTATATAAATATTTACAACATCAAAAGAAAGTGCTTGAAACTGCATGTATGGACTTTCATACTCTGACCATAGATGGAATCACTATTGTCTTATCAATCAGGGATAAAGAGTAACAAAACAGACATTAATTTATAAGGAAATTTGACTTTTATGTGATTATTACCTCAGAAATGCACTATACATGTTGCAGGCTTTCCTCATGGGGTCCTGCATGCCTCATATCAAATTAGAATCTAAATATCTTATCACCTGCTTCAAATCACCTCATCCATCAGGAGTCTATAAAGTAAATTATCCAGCCTTCTCTCACTTGTCACATCCCCTGCTGTTTCTAATGTCTCTCTACCAGCTCCACTCGTCTTCTCTTTCTAATGTCTTCTTCCTTTCACTAATGACATCAGGACATCCTGGTGTGCGGGGAGGGGCGGAGCTGGATGCACTCACATTGCACTGATGGGGCTTGTCCTAAATGTTACAAAATAGAGATGTCCTGACATCACCTTTTGTGGCAAGCGGCTGTTCCACTCGCATGGGGGGCACCTTGGATTTCATATATCTTTCTCTCTGAAAAAATTAAACATCTTCCTGCTGTTCCCTTTCAATTTTTTAAGATACAGCCTATAGCTCCCATGAATTCTAACCAGAAGTTATAATAACATATTTAGCAGCAAAAATAGCAGCAGAGTAAGTCATTATAACTGTTGATATCCACCTAAGCAGCCTTCTAATGATATTTTATTAACTTTTCAGCTGTATCCTCTGCTGTCTAATGAACATCTATGCTGTTCAGGCCCTCTAGGTTCTGCTTTTACTGAACTGTTTAACCTGCTAACGTCTTGTGTTCATTAAAGGCTGCTAAAAACAGAAAAATTAAAGTTATAATCCTTTTGTATTAAATCAAATCCCATTTTTTAAATAGTATTTATTATCAGCATTATAGTCTCCATTTAATGTATTTTAATGTATTTACATTCTATAATTACCTCTCTCTATGGCAGTTAAAGTGAAAGGAAACAATGCAGCATGTGTTACTGTTACTTGTAAATTGATCTCATTGATATTAGCCACACAGTTTACTGTTCAGTCTCCTACAGCTGTATCAGAAAGTTACTGCTAATGCAAATCCAACATTTCCTACTGCTGCTGTTTCACAGTTAAAGCATTCTGAAACCGAAACTAGGTTATTATGTTCATTTTATTTTCCCTGAATTACTGTTCCTTTCACATTTCTAACTGGCTAAGGCTTGACCCTGTCTATCATTCATCCATGCATTTGAGTTTGAACGTTGGAACAAGAACTTGTCACTGTAATTTACACATGTTAAGTAGATGAATACAAATACAGAGAAAGGTTAATATGTAAGTTTTTATCTTTTAAGCCATTCTTGGTAAACGTCCTTTTATAAATGCTTTCTCTTGTTTCTAACAGCTATCAGACCAGATCATCTACATGAATTATCTATGTCTGTAGAGTCTGCTCAGAACTGCATTTTATCCACCCGAGCTTGGAATAATTTAATAATTTACAAGATAAACTTAATCTGGAAACGTTGCCTTCATAGTAGTCATTTAAGCATCCCCTTCCAAAAATATTTAATGAGGAATGTAATTGCTTTATTTTGTCAAGTTTTATCTCTGTCGTGTTTTGTTGTGCTATATGTGATTGTTGTAAATGAATGATGTGTTTTTATGTAACTATGTGATGTCTATCTTATGCTGCCATTTTGGCCAGGTCTCCCTTGTAAAAGGGATAATGTATCTCAAAATACCTCCTGGTTAAATAAGGGTTAAATGAAAATAAAATTCAACTGGCGTAACACTGGGTGGCTTTTACTGTGAAGCAGTCACAGGAAACCAGATTATCACGATCGTTCGTCAAAATGCATCTAAACAACAAGATAACGGTTATTTTAGTCATTTTTTTAAAGCGGATCAGTTTGCAGAGAACATTCAGCTGCAGGTTGCACACCTCCAACTCCTCAGCAGGGTAATCAACTCCTGTTACTGTGTCCTGCTGTTGTGTGGAAAACAAAATACTCACCTTGTGCGCAGCATGAAATCATGTTACGATTGCTCATGGCATGATGGAAAAAGGCCAATTATTAACTTACGTCTTCATTAAAACATTGTGAGTTTATCGGCTGCAATGTAAACACATACACCAGCTTTTCTGTTGTATTTCTGACAAAGTAGAGCGTTTGCTGGAGAATTAAAGGTCCAGTATGTAGGATTTAGTGGCATCTAGCGGTGAAATTGCAGTTTGCAACTATATGAATAATGCTCGCATCACCCAAGTGTGTAGGGGAAACTACAGTGGCCATGACACTCGCAAAAAACTCAATGGCCTGATCTCTAGATAGTGATTTTTTGTCCATTCTGGGCTACTGTAGAAACATGGCGGTGCACCATGGCGACCTCTGTGGCTGGGGACCCGCTCCCTCTGTAGATATAAAGGTCTCTTTTTAAGTTCTCAATTCTTATTTTCAGGTGATTATACACTAATTAAAACATACTTATCAATGTTATATTCAATTTCTGTTATCATGGTTGCCCAATTAATCAGGAGTGAATTAAGCAAACATAATTTGATTGTTTTTTAAAAATGTATCTAAAAACATGCATGGCATGCAATGAACCACAATAGTGTTGAAACAATTCAGCAATAGATTGATTAGATGAAATACTTTGATAATCGCTTCATCGTTTCAGTCATTCATCAAGGGGCAATGCCAAATATTCTCTGATTCCATCTTCTCAAATGTGAGGATTTACTGACTTTTTCTGTATCATTCTAAATTGAACATCTTTGGGTTTTGAACTATTGGTCAGAAAAAGCTAGTTGACACCGTTGCCTTGGATCCTGGAAGACTGTGATTTAATAGTCTAATTATCAACAGATTAATAAAAAATGAAATTATTAGTTGCAGCAAGGTTAGCAAGGGATTTTTACTGATTGCCCTTATTGAATTAGGTTTTATTTACTTTTGAAACAGGACATGGGTATTCCGGCCCTCTACAAATATCAGGAATCAGATAAGAAGCCAGGGTTATTGGAGGTCATAGATTACAGCTGGACAAATAGAAAAGAAATATGAATGAAAACCATTTTTCAGGTTAGTTTCTTTGGTGTAGAGAATAACTTTGCTTTTTCTTTGCTACATGCAAACAGGTTGTGATATCATGACTTGGTTTCTAAATAAAATCTGCCACTGAAAGTGTGTGCTTCTAACCTGTGATTTATTCATACTGAATGCTCAACATTTTTTTCCCTTTAGGGGCTTCAAGCAGCGCTCAATTTGTTTATCAAAAGCTGATAGAAAAAGCGTAATTCATCCTGGGATGAAGCCGCTCATTGCAGTCAGTGAACATGAAAATTGGATTCAGGTAGATAAGTCAATCTGTGGTTTGGATCCTCTTACTGTTGACCTGAGAGCACGAGAGTGAGGAGGTAGAGAGAATGCTGCTACAGCGTTTCCATACCGTATCAGTCCATTAAATGTTTATTTACTACACTTCACTTTTGCCTAAAGAAAGAGAATTTCTTTTAAAGTCAAAGATGCTTTGCTTGTATTTTCTGGCTATACTACAAATATAAGTATTTCCTGCAATGAAGTGTCTTTAATTGCACTTTACAATCTGAAAAGCATGCAACAATTACAAATTTTATTTTATATTCACCCTTGAAAAACATGATGATCTATGTATTTTGGCGGGCAATATAAAGCAATAAACTTTGCATCATAGAGCTGGCTTTCAGAAGAGATGAGCATGATTTGGAACCCAATCCAATTGGCCAAACACCAGATCTCTATGTTGTATTTTTTAGAAAATGCCTTTTGCTCTGAACAACACAATTTTCAATCAGGAGAGACAAGTGAATAAAGTAAAAATAGTATTTTAAACAGATGATGTGAAGTGTTAATCTTGAGTCGCTCAGACAGAAATCTTGCAAGATTTTTTTGTGGTGGTGGGAGTCTACCCTGAGCAGCGGCAGAATAAATCCCCCCCGTGGAGTATGGATACTGGTGGTGGTGATGGTGGCTGATGAATCTTCTGAGGCTGAAGAGGTTGATGGAATGGTGAGCTTATGGCTCTGCAAAGACTGGGCAGAGATGGGGAGGTGCAGGGACATGGGACAGCTGCTCGAATGTGGTAAAAGCAGAGAGAGAATAATATTCAAACAAAAGTTAGGATGATACATTGACAATGAAGGTGTGTCCCTTTGCTATTGAATAGATGAGACCAGCCGATGGAACAGCTGATGTCCCGATTTGACAGCCCCAGATAATGACAGCGGGAATATAAGTGAGCATGCGTGAGAGGACTGAATGGCAGGATGGAAAGAAAATAACTACGCCCAAGTATGTGGAAGTCTGGTCTTCCTGACTGAACTTATGCTAGAGCCTCATTCCTGTGCGTGGTTTTGTATTTGTAATAAAAATGTGGTCCCAGGACATGCAAATGTGTCTGAAAACAGTAGCTTTACAAGCTAGTAGCTACAATGTAGCTTCCCCAACACTTATCAAGTCAATGAACTATCAACCTCTCCTGTTCTAACAAACTGTGCTAGCAATGAACAGTGTACACTGAAGCAAACTGAAAAAAAGGTTCGACCAATATGAGTTAAAATAATGCAACATGACATAAAACTTGTCAAGTAGTGAATCTGTGGTATACTTACAATGATGCAGTTCAGTGTTATGTCTTCATAAAGAGGGATTATCACTCAACATTTGTTGTGTGTTTTGGAAAGTGTTGAGGACTGGTAGTGTTGATCGTAGTGGTGGAATTACCATGGGAAACACTCCAGCCTGGGCTCCCGGAAAGACGGTTTGTCCCAGCAGGGAGTAAGAGCAGCTCGTTTATCAAAGGCTTGACGCTGCATATTTTGTTATCAGCTCTATGCACTGATGCTTTCCTGTTGGTGGGAAGCTGTGGAAGAACTGGCAGCCCCTCCATTCCTCTCCACCAAAGAGCCGAGCTACACACCAGCCTACATCGGCTTTTCTTCTCATTCCAACATGGGGCTTTACTGGGGGCTTCTCTTTGTCAATGCTGAGGATTAACTCATTAAGTAACATAGTATAATGACACTAAATAGCGTGTACTACAAAGAAACAAAAACTATTGAATGCGGCAACATTCTTTCCAAGCCAAGTTTATTCCACTGTAGGTTATCCTTCTCTAATACTCTTACACATTCATTTATTCCCTCACTGTATTTTTTTATGTATTACATTTTATGAGGTGTCAAAATGTAATTTCTCTAGAGTTGTCCCTTGACTTGCCATATCTGACTTAATTTAGAGATGTCCTATATTTCTGCTTTTAACAATCCCCGGAAAAGGCATAAACTTCCTTCTGATCAAAGCTATGCTTATGATTGTGGCTAGATAACAATTCTGTCAATGTGGTGGATCAGCCATTGATTGTAGTTGTGTCTCTTAAGCCTATTGCAAACTACATGACCTTTGCTCTGATTTTTTTAGATCCGAGACAAAAACATATTGAGTCAGCACAGAATCCACACTCGTGCCCACTACAATGGGTCCACTTAGACTGACTGCCCTGGCTAGATAGGATGAGGCCAGTAATTCTAACTGCTAAATTGCTCCAGTGGCCAACTGCAACGAAAAATGCCCTGCATCCCAAAACACATTTTCCCCATAAACCACCACTATAAAAGAGGCATCTGTAAAACTATTGACAATTCACCAACTGTAACCAAGGATAATTTTTACACTTAGCGTTATGCATTTTTCAACTAGCAGAGCCTAGTAAAGTGATTTTAATATGCATGATGTCATCCCAGTGCACAGTCTATGGGCTGAGTAGGGCCGAGAGGAGTCGAGCAGGCAGTGTAGTGTTATCAGAGATGTATTGCGGTAAATCACTGCCACCAGGTGGGACCTGGGAGAGAAACTGTAGTATGAGAGCGTGTGCAGTGGGCAGTGTTGAGTTTTCCCAGATGTGATGAGAGGTTACCAAAAATCTGTGCTTCCAACTATTTTAATGTCGCTATACCCTGCTCGGAAAGCCGCTGGAGGTCGATAAAGTATGTGTTATGTCACTTTGCAACGATTTGCATATCAATAAACAAGATGCACTTGCAGCTTGTATTATGAGACAGGAGAGAAGATGAGGAAGAAGTCTGCATTGTAAGCTGCTGCACTGGCAGTACTGCATTGTCACATTGTTTTTGTCCCCAGTTTTGACCAATAAGAGTCTACAGCCATGCTAGTAGCTCTGTGAGGCTGTGAGGCATAGTGGTGCTTTCAATTAAATGCAAACATCAGCATGCTAACATGCTCACCATGACAATGTTAACATTCTGGTGTTTTCCATATGTAATAATTACCATGTTCACCATCTTTGTTTAGTTTAGCATGTTAACATTTGTTAATAATAAGCATTGGGAATGTCATTAGTTTTGCAGGTATTTGGTCATAAATCAAAGTATTGGACAAATTTAACCTCATGGTGTCCTACATGTTTTATATCTCTCCCTGTTCCAACACAGCTTATTCAAATGATCAACTCGTTATGGACTCCTGAAGCTGCTTGATAACAAGCTGGTCATTTAAATCCACTGTGTTGGGGCAGGGAGAGATCTAAAACATGCTGGACATATATATATTTACTGTATATATAATTATCCCTCAAAATAAGTAGATCATTCACTAATACTTACACGTCCTGCCGGGGGTGACCTCAATAAAATTGTCTTCATCTTCGGTCTAGCTCGATTCAGGTTCACATGAATGGTCTCCATTCTCGTTGGTGCTTTGGAGGATCACCTCCAGAGCGCATTCCCATGGAAAAAATGTATGTGCCATGGAAGAGGCATTTTTCTTTGAAAAAAACCCAAAAAACAAGCTAATTACTCCCCTGACGTCTCCTACAGCATATGTAAGAAAAACTACTCGATACTAACAAAGATACCGCCTTACAGGCAGTGCCAGTGGTGTAAAATTGTATACACTTCCTGTCTCCTAAGTGTCAGCCACGCCGGTTGACTCTCCCCAGTTAAATAACAATAAATATAATAGTATTATTAAGCAAAGAAACGAAAGAAAGTTTTATCTTTATCTGTTCACGGTTTTAACTTTTAATTCATGGTTTCACTTATAAGTCCTTTTTAAATTTCTGTTTATCCGGTTGGAAAGCGATGTCGGCAGCACTGCAGTGAAATCAGACTGACGGTTAGAGAACAGATGTTCCCAGATCTCGCGACAGTGTGTGGATGAGAGAGAGAGACAGGTCTCGATCAAAGTGAATTTTCTGTCTGTCTGAAAAATGCCATTTTAGTGTCAGAATGTTAGGGAGATATGCGGCTTGTGAAAAATGGGCCTGCTATATATTTTGGTGACTATGGGGAGAAAGAATCTGTCATAATCTGTGCTCACGTTCACCTCTCTCTGAATTGGACTGAATAGACTCAGGACCTGCAGCTAGTCTCCTGAAGGGAGCAGTTGTGAAACCCACGTGTCACCGATACAGGAAATAACTCTCAGTTGAACCGTCTTGGGTGTAAGCAAGCAATCTGCAGGCTGAAGCCAGCTCACATTTTACAAATACGGGAAACGAGTTCTAATTGGCTGTTTCACCCCAGCTGATCCAAAAAAAATCCATGATGTCATTGGCTGGGAAGCTTTGCATAATGATGTTATTGATGACAACGATTACTGTTACGCTGAAAACAGCTCTATATAACTTGCGAACATAGCATACATAGTAAACAAATGCAGTTTTGCATCCACATTTTTTAAAACTTTACACAGTGATTTTTTTCACCAGAGTAATTCACTCATGAGCACACAATACTGCTCACTGGGTAGAGGGAAGTCTAAAGTATCATTCTAGCCCAAAGTAAGCTTTGGCGATATTTCGAAAACATGAATGAAAATAGGGGTGCGGGCGCCCCGGTAGGCTCCAGAATTGTTAAAGGGTCATTTGTGTTTCTGAAAAGTAACAATATATTTGATAACTGGTTCTACCTGTTAACAAAGATACAGAAGTTTAAAGTGAAAACCATTTATGGTTGAACAATTGTCATGTCCATGTCGAATTAAGGAGCAACTGGGAATAAGAAAGCAGTGCTAGCCCCTGCAAAAATGTATGAATGTGCGTTTGCCTTCCTGATGATTGAAGTGAAATTTCCCATTAATCTACAACAAATTCAAAGATCTAAAATGGGCTATGGGACTGCTTTTGGCAAGATTCCACATAACAAAAATAGTCACAATGGGGCTGAATTCCCCATTTGTATCCAGGTTGAAGCAAAAAGCAGGAAAAGGAGGAAGAAAACAACCATATTGACAGATTTCTTTCAAATTATGACCTTCCAAAACATCGGATACAAAATGTCAGCAGCAGAAAAATAGAGGCTTTATTTACAATGCCCTGATCAAACAGTAAACTACTTGGAGATGGCGAGGAGCACATGTCAGTGGGAGAGTGTCATTCCCTCCCTCTGCTGCCTAAATGTAGAGATGGCTACAAAATGACAGACATCCGCTTCATGTGGCCTAGTCTGACATTAGTCCAGTCCTCTATTTGGCAGCTCCTAATTCCTGTTTCAATTGAAGGGTTTCTGCATTGCCAAGAGCTAATGGGTCATGTGAAGTACCCTCAGGACACCTGCCTGCCTTCCCATGAATACCCCCTTTTGGCTTTGACATTTGATCATGCAGAGATCCTCCTATTTGTTTTGGATCATTTGTGTAATACGTCCTTTGGGGGAGAAACTGACAGCCAGTTTTAACTTTGCTATATTTACAGACAGTCCAATTGAATTTAAATGCTGGCCTAAATTTCCATACTTAATAGTGTCATTATGATAGCAGCAATAGATGCACTGTAAGCTGATTGAACTAATTTACTGCCTTCCTCTTTTGTGCTGTTTTATTGTGCAGTTTAAGCTAGCCAAGGGGGGGATTTCCTGCAGCAGGTTTAGAATGCAGATACGTTTGGCATCCCTCTGCCAAACCGATCTCAGAGGCTTTGTCTTCAGCCTTGTTGAACCAATGAAATTGCAGGAGGATTGAGGATGATGTGGTTGTCTGCTGTTGCAGTTCACCCTGTCACAAGCTTTTAAAAACCTGTTCACAATAAGCAGCTGGCTGGGGACAGACTCTGTTCGTGGTTGGCATGCTCAGACATTCCCAGGATGTGACTCCTGGCCATCCTCCTTATAAAACACTCCTCGGCGCATGTGTAAAAAGCCGCATTTAGCATAATGAAATGTAGGAAGCAATCAGTGAGAACACTGACAGAATACAGGCTGACACTCGGGATATTTCCTGCTTGGGAGAAGTCTAATGTGGTTTATACTCACATCTAGTCTCATAACTGCATAAATAGAGCCAGGACCACTATGCAGATGCTACTCATCCGAGCTGCTTCGCTTCACCGTCCTCTCAGACGCACAAACACCCACACACACACACACAAACACACACACACACACACCAAAACAAATTAGCTTTATTTACATTTTAAAAGCTTGCTCAGTCAAGCATCCTGTGCATTATTTTTCTTTATTTCTTCGTGTCCTTTTTTTTCCTTTTAGTTTAAAAGGTGTTTTATGGAACCCAGATTTGCATGTAATAGCCATAAACATGTCTTAGCAGGGATTCAGAAGTCCATACAGTCTTGCGCTCAGTGATCAAATCAAACCAAATGTTGCTGATCATAAGAATCACAACCACCAATCAAAAAAACAGAGCTTTATGCTTCCAACACAATCAAATCTGTGTAGGAACACATTAATAACACAATGATTTAGCGTAATTTTGCCTCATGAAGATTTATATCAGCAGACATGTTGGCCGGATTAACCTGTTAGGGGGCCCTGGGGCAAAAATCTGTCGTTGGACCCCTATTGACACCACCAACCCATAAAAATCACCTCCCTCCCCCTTGCAGGCATGTTTGCAATGTATACCTTGTCATTCCAAACATGCCTGCAAGCTTCAGGCTTTTCAGTGAGAACAGCGAGCCTCCCATCTTACATATGAATGTGTGAGTGAGTTGTAAAAATTATGGCAGTAAAGGACAGTGTTCTCAATCATTCTGGGTGCTGACTTTTAAAGTATGTAAAAATAGCTTAAGTGCTCTGCCTTTGGTGACTGAAGTTTCAAATATGATGTAATCTATATTTAAGGATGCCCTGTGGAAACCGTACTTTTGTAAGCACGGTTTCTGTTTACATTCAGTGTTACTCTCCAAAAAGCAGTCTGCATCCTTAAGGCTTAACAAACGTGTTCAATGTATTTCCTTCCACGTGAAACATTTGCTAAGCCAATTTTTTTTTAAAACTTCTGAAACTTCCATTGTTCTAATCCATGTTTACTTGCTAGCGGTCTTCTTCTTCCCCACCTTTTGTTGGTGCATTGTTGCGTTTCATGATGTATTACCACCACCTGTTAACCAGGGGAATTCTGTAAAACAATTCGCAGGAATGTGTATTATGTCACCTGCATGCTCATGCACATGCATGTGGGCATGCACGAGAACAAACAATTTGGGGGCCTACTCATAAAAACATTGTTCCACAGCACTATTAGCGATCAAAAACTCCACAGGGTACCTTTAAGTCTTTTCTATGTATGAGAAAGAACACCAGAAAATGAAAAGATGCAGTTTGGGTAATAATGTGTTTAACAGCAATAATTTCTTACACACAGGTGTTGGTTAGTAGTGTTGTGCGATACCACTGATTTCTATTCCGATCCGACACCAAGTAAAATAAAGCCTGGTATCGGCGATACCGATTCGATACCGATGTTTTTATTATCTAACCATCTTATCTATTCAATTATTTTCAATAGTATTTTTATTTTTTACAGCCCACAATGTCTGTTTTATTGCAAATAAATTTAAATTATCTACTTTACAAGCAGCCTTACCTAAACTTAATCTATGCTGATTTGATGTAAAGTCATGTGGAGCTAAAAAAGCATTAACATTCAGCCATTGCTGTGAAATGGACTGTCTGTGAGCAGCAGCGCGCCGTGATGCTTACGGGTTTACGTATACAGCCGTATTTTGCATATGACAATGAGAGGTGGAAGAAGTAGTAGTTCCTACAAGATCCCGATAGTACAGTTATTTTTCACTAATTGTGAATTGATTCAAGAATGTGACTATCTGGTATCCGAGGTATCGATATTTCACTCTCGATCTGCACAACACTATTGGTTAGTAAGTGTGAGATCATGGGTCTGAGGGGGCACATTACCATATTCTGCTTGGGGTTCATGTTATAACATCACTTTATTTAACAGGAGAAATATTAATGGGTGCAGCTTTAGGGTGGAAGGCTGGTGTATCTGTATACTGGCCATTTTTTATTCCCACTCCTGTGTGTCAGTCTTCAAAGGTGATACACTCTATGCACAAAGGTAGCTGAACTGGCTTCTTTGTACGTTTACTTTTCAATACATCCATGGCTGCTGTGGCTTCTCACAATGGTAACCATTTGTGTGGTGAATGGTACATCTGTCCTGGGAAGTGCCAGGAAGTGCAGCACAAAGAGCTGGTTTTGTCACAGATAGTCCTTTTCGGTTTAGCTGCCTCTGTACACCTAGAGCCAAAGCATCCCCCACTGACGGTGGAATGACACAATAGCAGCACCGGAGCTGTCAGTCAAAGCTCCAGGGAAGCAGAACCAAAGGGGGGTCTCATGTGGCCTGCAATTTTCTTGAGGCCATTAAACCCACCCCTTTTAATTCCCTTTCTAACACTCACGCTATGCTCATTGTAAAGTGGTTTTTCAGCACTCAGTTTCCCATCCAAAGCTGAAAGAAAGTAATGTAAAAAGCACTTTGCAGAACAATGCTGAACACATCTGCTAATTTCTCAGGCTAAAGAGAATGTAATGGTGAACATATTCATTTAGTCAGGGCTTTATGAAGATTCTTAGGCAGACAGGTCACTGGATATTGTGGTTTAAGGACATTATTGAAAACAGTGTGGATTCCCATTCTTTAAGCAAAGACTTTTTATCATCAGTCAATACTGGTTTATTTGTAACCATGACCACAAACTTTTCCTAACATTACCCAAGTAGTTATTTTAACCACCATCAATGACAGTTCCCTAACCTTAACAAAGGTTTTTTCAGCATTTCTGCTTTATTTGACAGTCACATTAGAGAGAGAGGGGATGATATTCAGCAAAGGGCCTGGGCCAGATTCAAACCAGGGCTGCTGCATCAAGTCTTGATACATGGTACGTGCTCTACCAGGTGTGTAACCTGGATACCGCCACGAAGAAGCTGTTTTTAACCAAGCTCCCAATCTTTCCCTAACCCCGACCAAGTAATTAGCTTCGTAAGTTGTGACGTAGGGTACAACGATTTCTAGTAACACTAGACAAATGTATCATACATGATCAGGCCATAATATGCTTTAGTTTTTCCTGGAAGTGTGTTAAAAGGAGAAGATTACTGAGTTTGTTTTTCAACTTTCTTAATGTTGTCTTCACTGACAGTGTTGCCAACTATTTTCAATGGAAAGTAACTAAAGCCTGCTCAAAAAGATGTTGCTACATGACATCACACTCTAATTTGCATAAACGTGATGTGATTACGTAACTATTCACATATGAATGCAATATTTTTCAAATGAAAGTTAAACGGACAGTTCTCCCCCAAATCAAAAATATATATTAATCCTGTTGCCTGTAGTACTATTGATCTATCTAGATTATTTTGGTGTGAGTTGCCCAGTTTTGGACACCGTAGAGATGTCTGCCGTCTTTCTAATATAATGGAAGTGGATGGCACTAGTCTTGTGGTGCTCCATGCTTCAAAAACAGCAGGGTCATTATTTCCAGAAATCATCAATCTGTTACTCAAAATAATCCACAGACCTTGTTTTGAGCAGTTTCATGTAGGAACTATTTTCTACTGAACTACACCCCCCAACCGCATTACCTCATATCTACACATATCTACTCATGGACATCGTGCTCGTGACAGCGCAGGATGTAAACAGTAATGGCGTCCTCCTCAGCTGAGCAGTAACATTAGCTAGCTTGGTGGTGCTAAGTGAGCTAGCAGTGTCTGTTGGCTATAAACCAATCTCTACAAGATAGCAATATGAGACTACGAGCATGAGCCTCTCGTCCATGAGTAGATGCATGCTTCCTTCCTTCTCCTTTTTATTGTGTCCGCAGTGCTGGAATTTGAAAGCCGTTTTGAGGGTCTTTAGCTGCATTTCCACCGTAGGCACTTTCCTCAGGGACTAGGAACCTTTGGAGGAATCCAGTGCATTTCCACTGCATTGACCAGGGTCTAAATTAAGTTCCGGGAACATTATTTTACCCCCCCAAAAGTTCCCTGCTCGGCACCAATAGGTGCACTTGCAATCTTTTACCAAACAACGGCATAAGTAGGAGACTCGTGCTCTCTCTGTTTCTCTGCAGTGCATATGCGATTGTCAGTAGATCTCACGGCACGGGTAGAGCGAGGGGAGATTTTCCGCTAGTTAATCGGTTGCGGATGGCAATGTTAATATACCTAGGTGGCACTGATCAACTAAAGTCTATGTTACCCCTTTTCCACCAAGGCGGAGCTGGTGCTAGTTCGGAGCCAGAGCCTAGTTTCAAATCGGTTCTTTGTGTTTCCACAGCCGAAGCACCAGCTCGGAGCCAGGAAAAGTGGTTCTTAGGTAGCACCAACTCGTTGCTGGTCTAGAAGTAAGAACGGCTTACTGCAGCGGCTGGGGGCGGGGTTACCGTGACCGACAAGACGAACAGTTTTGACTTCTGCTTCTTACACCGATGCTTAATACATTTATTAAACCGGTGGTTTCCTCTGTGAACGAGGATGACGGTGAACAGTTCCAGGAGACGTGCTTGATTCCTGCCCGGTCCATAGAGCGCGGCCGGATACATTTTGGGTGCTGCGGCATATTAAATATATGATAAATAGTTTTTTGCCGTGAAAAATCCAATGTGTGGTAGGAGTGCGTGACAAAAGACCGAAATGAGTGACTGTCACGCTCAATGCGTGACACTTGAGAGCCCTGTTTCATTCAGGAGATTTTGTGTAACTGCATAACAACTGACAGATGACTCTGAGCGCACCTCCAACGGTGTGTGTGTGTGTGTGTGTGTGTGTGTGTGTGTGTGTGTGTGTGTAACCATAGCGACAAAACGACCAACTTTCGGACCCTGCACTTAAGCCTACAATTTCGTTTAAAAAATTTTTATTAGGTATTTAAAAGTTGCAGAATGGATTCATTTGGAGACTCCGAAATCGGCAGAGATAGGCAGGCAATGCAAAACAAAATCTTACGTTGGGAAATAGTCGGGGGGGGGGGGCGTATAATGTCCACTCCATTATACGTGGGGGGGGACATAATGGCTGCTTGAGACAGTGATATGTTAGAAACGTCAGTAACAACATCAACTAGCTGATTAGCATATATTCATAGTACATAGCCATGCATGCTATTAGGCCAGCACCTTTACTCAGCAGGATTCTTCTCACATCCACTGTGGATACTGACAGTGGCCGGTCTTCTGGAGACAGAGCAGACTTTACAGCTGACTCTTTGTTTGGGTGATCAAAACAAGCATAAAATGTGTTTAGCTCATTTGGTAGCATGGCCTCACACATGATGGGGGCACTCCTGCTTTTGTAGCCTGTGATGGTTTTGAACGGCTGCTACACATCTTTGGTGTTGTTGGTGTTGAGGTCTCACTCCAGTCTCTCCTGGTGTCTCCGATTTGCCTCCTTGATGCCAGCTTTCAGTCTTGCTCTGGCGATTGCTTTCTTGTCTCCTGACCAAAAAGCAGCATTTTTGGTTCTGAGTATGGGTGCACAATATATCGACTCAATAAGCTCACCGTCACTCTCTCACTTATTACATTTACATTTACATTTAGTCATTTAGCAGACGCTTTTATCTAAAGCAACTTACATATGACTTATCCCTCGCTCTACCACACAGTCCCCTCCCACACACACACACACACACTTTTGCTCGACGTACACCAGCGCATGACAAAACGAAATGAAAGAAGAGAAAGGACCTAAAGAGAGAGTGAAGGGAGCCAGTGGAGCAAAAGAAAGAACACAAAAGTAAGAAAATGAGGGTTGCTCAGAGATAAGACAAAATAACAGAGATTGAATAGGAAACTTTTGTGGCCAAAAGTAATGCCTCATTGATAGCTTTGAAATACTTCTTCTTTAAGCCAACAGATGTTGCACATGCTAATGCATTATGCAAAACGTGTCGAATGATGGTAAGCCGCATAAAATACAACAAACCTATATTCGCATCTTAAGAACCACCACAAGCCACTTTACGATGAGTGCATGATACTACCCCCCAAAAAACCTGTTGCCATTAAACCAGATCTAGCCAAACAAGCACTCACTAGTGCTCACTAGTGCTTTTGCTAGTAGCACAAAGTCCGACAAGAAGTCAAAGACACATACTGAAATCACCAGAGCTATAACGTACTGTTTGGCCAAAGATATGATGCCCATCCACACAGTGGGAAAAAAAGGCTTCAAGAAGCTTCTGAATGTACTAGACAAATGGTACCAAATCCCATCCCGCAAATATTTCTCACAGGTACAGTAGCTATCCCACAACTTCATGAACAGTGCAGAAAGGTGGTGCAGGCAGAGTTTGGAGTTGGAAAGATTGAATATTTTTCACAGGTCGGTCGTACCTGTGGTCTAGCCGCACTGCGGTACCATACATAAGTCTCACTACTTCCCCGAGGACCACATGGGACAAAACATCTCCGTTGGCCTAAGGGATGCCCTGGATTCATGGGGTTGCGTCCAGAGCATCAGGTGGCTATACGACTGTCAACAGCAGCAATATAAAAAGGCTGCAGAACTCAGCAAATGGCAGAGGCTACAATGCTTTGGGCACCTGTTGCACAATGCTGTTGTTAATTATTTTATTAATTTAACTTTCATTAAATGTATAAGGGATAGGATTTTTATTTGTGTATACTGACATAATATTGCATAGGGTAACACTTTAGAATAATGGTCATTAGTTAACTACATTAGTTAACATGATTTAATAATGAACTGCACTTATAAAGCATCTATTTATCTTTGTTAATGTTAATTTCAACATTTACTAATACATTATTAAATCTTGTTAACATTAGTTAATGCACTGTGAGCTAACATGAACAAACCATGAACAGCTGGAGTTTTATTAACTAACATTAACAAAGATGAACAAATACAGTTACAAATGAACTGCTCATGGTTAGTTAATGTTAGTTACAATACATTAACTAATGTTAACTAATGACCATTATTCTAAAATGTTGTATCCATATATCCTTGTATGGATCTTGATTCTGACACAATCATATATTTATTTTACACAGTACACCAAGTAAAACATGTCCTGTTCTGTAGACATGATTTTTATTTATTTATTCATGTTGTACCAGTCCAATATGACTGTCAGTTGTAATAAACCTTATGTTGTAAGAAAACTTGTTTTATTTGTTATGTATCTATTTTGATGCTTTTTCCGTAGCTTTTGTAATTTTACATAGGTTTAAAAATATCGATATTAATTTCGATATCGCAATATTCATTATTGATATCGCAATATCACATTTTGTGAATATCGTGCACCCCTAGTTCTGAGTAGAGCCCTCACCTCTCCATTCATCCAAGCTTCGTGGTTGGGGAATTATTTTATTGTCTTTGTGATGTATCAGCGTAGAAGTAACAAATGCATTGACTGGTTTTTCTGCATCATTTTGAGATAGGATGTGTCGGATTTTTGCAATGTTACGTAGGTGAAAAAAGGCCTTGAAGTTTGTTTCATGTGGGAGTAAAAAGATAAATCCTGATAAAAGATAACTTTGGGGTTCATTACGGTGGTGCTGGAGACCAGGGAAATGCCATTCAGAGTCACTATAACTTTAGATAACATGTCTCGGAGGTGTTTGGGGCCAAGTACAATAACATCAGTTTTGTCTGAATTTAACTTCAGAAAATTGCAGGTCATGCAGGTTTTTATGTCATTAAGTTATTCTTGAAGTCTAGCTAACTGATTAGTTTCATCTAGCTTGATTGATAGATATAATTGGGTATCATCTGCATAACAATGAAAGTCTATGGCTTGTTTCCCAATAATATTGTCTAAATGAAGCATATATAAGATGAACAGAATTGGTCCAAGCACAGAATCTTGTAGAACTCTGTGAGTAACTTTGGCGTGCTTAGAGGATTCATCGTCAGCATTTACAAACTGAGATCAGTCTGATAGATAGGATTTAAACCAGCTTAGTGTGGTTCCTTTAATTCCAATTAAATGTTCCAGTCTTTGTAATAGAATTTGATGGTCAATGGTATCGAATGCAGCACTAAGATCTAGCAAGACAAGTACAGAGACAAGTCCATTGTCTGATGCAATTAAAAGGTCATTTGTAATTTTCACCAGTGCTGTCTCTGTCCTTTGATACACTCTAAATACGGACTAAAAATCCTCAAATATGCTATTGTTATTTAGAAAGTCACATAACTGAGTGGCGACTGTTTTCTCAAGGATCTTAGAGATAAAGGAAAGGTTAGATATAGGTCTATAGTTGGCCAAAACCCCTGGATGAAGAGTGGGCTTTTTAAGAAAAGGTTTAATTACAGCTACTTTAAAAGACTGTAGTAAATAGCCTGTTAATAAAAACAGATTGATCATGTCTAGTAAAAAAGTGCTAGTGGTAACTAAGGGTAAACGGGTAAAAAAGTGTGTGTAAATGGTTAGATTACGCTGTACTGATGTGCAGTTAGCTCCTACCATCAGTGTATGAATGTGATTGGGATAAATGTGATATGTAGTGTGAAAGCGCCTTGAGTGGTTGGAAGACTAAAAATGCGCTATACAAGTACAATCCATTTACCATTTCACAGAGGTTATGCAGAACGCAACATGCTATCACCATGGATTTGACCTTGTATATATTGCAGTCATTTTGTTTTAGCATGAACCGACATCAGCCCTTCAGTCTGCCAAAAGCGTTCTCAACCCCCATCCTGGCTCTGCTTGTTTTGTGGCTGTACACAAGTTGCTGGGGTGTCAGTCGTCTATTGTCTGTGAAAGGTTTCATCAGCCAGCTGTTCAAAGGATAGGCGTCCTTGCGTCACCAAGGTCATAGTACCCCACATCGAAACATTTGTGGACATGATAAGCGCAGCACTCTGGCATCATACGCAGGACTCTGGCATCATGCAGGCTCCCTGCTTCTCCGATAAAATCATTCCAAAAGAGACCCCTTTCAGCCACAACAGCCTGCAGGATGATCGAATGCCAGCCCTTGTGGTTGAAACACCTACACACCCCCATGTTTGCTCAAAATATGTCACCATTTCCTTGAACATTTCACTGTTTGGTAACTTAATAACATCTGCCACCTTCTCAACAAAGGAGCATATATTGTGTATACAGTGACACAACGTAGTAATGCCAACTCCAAATAAATGAGAGATGCTCCTGTACTCTGAGTTGGTCGCAAGTTTCCACAGTGCAATGGTGATTCTTTTTTGAATGGGTAAACACAATAGCAGTAGTTTGTGTCACATCTCCGCAGTTCTGGCAGAGGCAGAGGTACAGAAATGTGTTCTTAGACATCAGGTAATTCTGTAACCGCTGGGCCTTGGGGAAAGTTGGAACCATGGTTTCCCACCATTCAGTTGCACAATTGTGTACCCAAACAGATGGCAAAAAGCAACGCATTCAGTAGTACTCACATATCTAAAACACACACAAAAGGTACCAAAAATAAGTCAGTGTACTATACAATAACATTATTGTGTTTCAATTTATATATCAACAGCTTACCATTCTTATTCTTTGTGCCCGTGGCCCGAGTCCATCTCACTCATCTCATGCAATCGCTCATGAAGTCCTTGCTTACTTTACGTGTGGCATTTTGGGTGTTTTCTGCATTGCTACTACTGCTTGTCTCTTCTCCAGCGTTGACTCAATAACACCATTAAATAAATAACCCCAGTAAATCACAATCAACAGCAGCACAACTTGAATCTCATCCGTTATTTACAGTTGTTGCAGTGTCGCCCAAATAATACCAGCAAGACTTTTCAATATGTGATAATTAAATTGTATGTAGAAAAACAGTATACAATCGACAATTAGGGGTCAGTGTACTGAAAAACAGTACTAAAGAGTTATTAAAACTGTACATTGAATCAAGCACTCCATTCAAAATTAGGAAAGTAGTTTAAAAACATGCACACAAAGGGCAACCATTTACTACTGCTGTCAGAAGCTGAGTAAGCTACAATTAGCTGATAATTAGCCTGATCAGCCACCATCAGTAATCAATACAATCACACATTCTTAGACTACCATTAATCAAACCATGTCAGACAATCTTATCATACTTTAGCAACTGCGTAGTGTTTCTGTACTGGTAACGTTAAAAAATATAGATACAGTATTAGCAGTTTGAATTAAACTCCCTGCGCTCTCCAGGGAAAATATTATGCCAAACTCCCTTTAAGAAATGTCTGTTCTTTCTGGGTTATGGGTTTAGCTTCTATAGTTCCTGTTTTATTTAGTAATTTGTTGTTTCTCTCATGGGTCTTTTAGCTTTGCTTCCTGTCTATGATGGCCCTGGTTGTTTCAACCTGTGTTATTGTGTTCACCTGTGTCTAGTTGTCTCCCCTGCCTGAGTGTATTTAGTTGAGGTTTTTCCCTTTGTTCATTGTCTGTTTGTCATCGTCATCCTTATCGTCTCCCCTGATGTGGTCATTCTTTCCCAGGTACCTTGATTTATCTGCCTGCCTGCTTACTGGTAAACCTTGAATAAAAACTTCACTCATCATCTGAGCTGCCTGCTTTTGGGTCCTTTCCATTTTCCTGTGTTCCAAAGTTTGACACAGTCGGTCCAGAGAGCCACAGCCACATGAGAGCATTCACATTCACGTTTGCTGAGAAATATTTGACTCTCTTCAAGGGAGAGGAGTTAAGGTCTGCCCCAAAACTAGCTAGATTTGTCGATGGGCACGGCTTTTGGGGAAAAAAAGTCTCTAAAAGGGTCTTATAAGTCATCAAATCGAGCATTAAAGTCGTGAAGCTGGCAACACTGCACTGACATCAGAAACTTGTAGAAGAACACACAAGCAGAGAATGCTGACTGCTCTTGCGGCCTCCATGTTGTATCTCTATAGCTGCCGCAGCCAGTGTTGGCAACTCTTTTCCAATGAAAGTAGTAGAGGTGGGTAGAGTAGCCTAAAATTGTACTCAAGTAAGAGTGGTGTTACTTAAAAATAATTTTACTTAAGTAGAAGTAAAAAAAGTAGCCATTCAAAAAATTACTCAAGTAACTGTTTGATCATTATTAATTTTATTTAGAAACAATGTAATCAGACAGACAAAAACAGTTGGTAGCTAAAGAAATGTTAAACACTAAAAGGGTCTATATGAAACTCTTTTTAAGACTTGAATTATGTAAACTAACAAGACTAAGACTAACATTCGCCTAACCACAGCAAAAAATACCATAGCCCTGGCCATGGCCCCAAAATGTAGATACATTTGTGAGGAGGTACACGTCAGCTGTGTAATAGCTATGCATGCTGGCCCTGTAGCTGTGCCATAATCCGTTAGAAAACAATTATAAATCCAGCTTGAACCAAACCTTCACTGTTGCAGTGGCAGATCAGAAATATTTTGGTAAAAATGGTTTGGAAAGGTGCTGGAACAAACTGACAGGAGTGCCCGATCACGAAACGTTGAAGAGCAGGTGATGCATATGTGGTCAAATTGCAAGTGATCATGGCCAAAATCTTGCTTTTTTTCTTATATACGACACAGATCTGTGTTTTTTTAATGACAGTGTGGACAGGAAGAATTAATTGAATCTGACTTGTAAATTCTTATTTGGGAAATATTCATAAATTGTCTACAGCAAATAGATAGGAGACATGTGGCCAGAAGAATAGTCTTTTACTTTACAATAATTTTACGTAACTCTACATACAGATCGGCAGCGAGTGCACAGTGACCGTACCGAGTAGCTGTGGCATTCCATGTGAGCCAGTTAGCTTCCACAGTAACTTAATTGCCATATGTGTCTTACTGCTGACTTTGACTTAATTCTAAACATTAAGGGAGGAGTCAGGGGATGTAAACCTTACCAGTTGCTCCAAAATGAACAAACACCTCTACTTCTCTGCCCATACCAACATATAGGTAATGTAGATTGAATAAATAACTCCTGAAAAGCTGCTTACCTTTTATTCCCCTCCCTCTCCACATAAGTGTGCCATACTCAATTTCCAGCTTCAGTGAGAATGAAGAAAGATAGGAGGAGAAAATTGGAAGTTTGGTTTAAAATGCAGACAGCCCTGGCTTTCTGCTTGACAGCCTGTGACATCTCCCTGCACCACACTTTGCATGGCAGAATAGGAGCTTGTAATAGAATTTCCCCCACAGAGGAGGTTAATTACATCCCCCCCTCCAACACCCCCAACACCACCACCCCCACCCTTGCTGCAAAATAAAATAAAATGCATCACATCGCCTGTAAGCTTCTGTGACAGCCACAAATCCCTGTCGCCATCTTACCTTTAAGATTTAATACCAGGTTAATGTCTGCCATCGTGTCGCATTATAGTGAGACCCTCAGGGGAACTTGAGGGGCCTTCAGCCAAAATGACTGACATGACAGCTTATGGCAAAGAGGAGAAAACTGAAGGCAAAACAGGCTGTCTGTCACTGTTCCATGAAGAGAGGTCATCATGTAACTTGACTGAGAGGGATTTGAAAATGCTGAGGCTTGAATTTATCACAAAGCACACATCAAAGGATAGCTAACAGTGGAGAGATCAGGGCAGGGCAGATGAAACACCACAGAACAGTAGTTGTTTTTCTATGGTTCAGGTCAATAGCTTAAAAATCCAGATCGTTGCCTAGCATCAGGTTCAAATAGCAAAGGTGGAACAAAGTCATCATTTTACAAGTCTCACGTTTTGGTTATGAAATACCAAGTCAACACCAAAAAGTCCCAATTTAAGACCAAGTTCTAAATGTTTGAGTCCTTAACAAGTCATTATTAAATTGGGAAAAGCAGCAACTGTTGGCCACCCATCAATGACAGTTAGCTAGCATTCGACATTGCTGATTGTTTGTTGATTTCAAAAGACTAAGAATTTTGAATGCAAAATTCACACGGACTGTGTTGAGAGTTCACTGACTTCATGTTTGTTTGCCAAAAAACATTAAGCCTCAACTTATTGTTATTTGTAAATCCTCAAATGGGGAACTAATAGAAGTCGGTGCATCCCCACTTGTGATATCTGAGCCTGAGTCTGTTTTTTGTATACCAAACATTTATATCTAAATGTGACATTCCAAGTTAAGATGCTGATGGATTGTTAAATTTGAAAATGTAGATGATGATGATTCACTGCACACTTTTGTGAAATATTTCTTAAATCTTTGGGATGTCATTAAAGACTAAAGTGACATTGTGCACTCCACTCGCCTAGGGGTTAAGGCGGCAACCATGAACCGCAACATCCAAGACCAAATTAAGTCACGAGTCATTGGTGTTGAAGTCAAAGTTGAATGCAGTCATATTTGATTTTGTCATTCAGGTCTAAAGTCACCAGAACTGGGACTCAAGTCAAAGTCATGTGACTTGAGTCCACACGGCTGTCAAATAGCATTAAAGCTATCAATATTATTTCTACTTGAGACCACAAGTGTCTTATTATTCCTGACCTCCTCCCACTTGGTCAAGTTCATGCCGCAAGGCCTGTCACTCATAAAGCCTTAAAATAGAGTCCGTAAAAGCCACCCCAAGCTTTGAAGAGCACACAGCAATGCACTCAGTTTATATTTAAGCAAGACTATAAGCCTAAAGCCTTGTGAGGAACTCAGCAGGAGACAGCGTTCATTACACTCTACAATACTAAAGTTTGGGATTAAGCAAACAACACACATAAAAAAACACAACAAAATACAAAGAATGACGCACAGAAGCATTTTCTGATCCAATGCCCCTATCAGCAGGATAGCATTGTTTGTCTTTGCTGTGATGGCGCCCTGGCTCTGCCACAGCCTGCAGGTTTGTGTCTTGCCCTGGGCTGCATGTTTGTGTTTTGTGTCTTCATACAGGTTCTGGTACGAGGAGTTTTTATTAGTGCAACTGAACCTGAACCTGAACCTGAACCTGAATATGTACCAATAACTGCCTGCCTATACCTTATACCTACCCCTTTCCTTTTAACCTGAGGATACTCTGTTACTTCTGTTTGGACTTGCTATTTTTGCCTGTACCATGGGACCATGAAAGTCTGTATAAAATTATAATATAATAGCTGTTGAGATATTTCAGTCTGAACCAAAGTGGTGGACTGACAGACTGACATTGCCATCTCTAGGGCCATGGCACCAGCATGGTGCATTACCATAGCCAGTTACCATGGATCCTGATTGGTTAACACCCCATACAACCCTACACAACACTAAATTCTGACACTTTTTTTTTTTTTAATCACTGCAGTCAGTCGAGCTCAACCCAAGGTTGTAAAGTTTGGTTACTTTTATAGGAGCTTGTAAGGTACTTCCATGTGCGTGTACCATTCACTTCCTCAGCTTTAATACTGTGTGTGGCTTTGAGTAATCCACTGCAGACGATCATTGTTGGACTTCTCAAATCCAGCGTCACTGCTCTGACAGCAGAGCAGCAAACAATGACAAGATTACATTTTGTATTGAAATATTCAACGGTTGAGCTCAGATGTAATCCTACGATTAATCAACCCTCTCTGAGAGCTTACATTGATCTTGAAAGAATAAAAAGACAAAGTACATTTTTTGAGGGAAGAAGAGAAGCAATAACAAAAAAAATGTGTGTTTTGTAGGTTGGGGGATGGAGAAAGTTACATTCTATGCAAGTCCGCAAAGCTATTTATTATTTTGTTGATATAGGTTGAATGTAGATAAAGCTTCCAGAGGAAAAAATTGCAAAGAGTCCTGGGTTTATTTTTGCTAAGCTTAATTATATTTCTAAATGCTTCAGTGAGGTTTTCAAGAGCAGCTAATGAGTAATATTTCACATTTATGAAGCATCTGCATAATAAAGATAAGGTATTCAATTAACCGAGCCATAAAAACTCCATGTTATTAAATATTAATCATTCCACATATTGCTTTGATTTCTAACTACTTAATTACAAACACAGTGGTCTGCTCCAGCAGTGTGAGTTGGGCATTTCATCGTCTTTTAGCAGACTATAAAGTGTTTAGCAAAGCACTTCACACACAGCAATAAAAGCATGTGTGAGCCCAGTGAGAGCCACCCAGTCTCGCTCATACCACCCACTGCTTCCCATGCCTAGAATGTCACCATTTATTTTGTTATTTTATTTTTATTTCATCAAAGTCACATGCAGCTGGTCATGTGACCAGCTCCTCCCCCTCCCTCACTCATGGTTTTAAAATTTGGACCAGGTAATGCAGACTCATCGGAAATTTACACAATTGACATTTTGTTGAGCTACCCAACCACCCCTTTGCTCCAAACGGCGAGTCATTGTAATTCCTACAGCCACTAGAGGGCTTTGTCACATATAATAATGTAAATGGACTGTATTTGTATAGCGCCTTTCTAGTCGTCCGACTACTCAAAGTTGGGGCAAGCCGGGATCGAGCTGCAGACCTTCCGATTGGTAGACGACCCGCTCTGCCACCAAGCCACAGCCGCACCCTGTAAGAAAATGTCGATATTAACAAATTGCTAGTGCTGCCATCTTGCGAGGACAGTCTGTTTTTATTTTTTAAGGCCTTTTAAAATGTACCGAACTGCTAACAAAAATAGTGTAGTGTAGTCCCTGCGTTTGTTATAGAGCCCAGCAATGTGGCTAAAGTCCAAACATTCGGTCCATAAAAAATTCAAATGAAAATAAAATTCTCAAACTGTGCAAACACAGGAAGAAGCTTTTGAGAGGCTTCATTGTAATGGACCTAACTGGAGCGGTGACTGTTAGAGAGGTCACTGAAACAAGTGGAAAATAATTTTGTCACCATGTTGCTCAAATTTCAAAATGTACATCAGAATGCACATTGGTAAGTGATTGCTTCTGGCTGACGTTACTTCAGTGTGTTGTAGGGTGGCCATTTCCATAACACCAAAAAGGAGGACACTTTGCGGTATTTAGTGAGGCAAGAATAATTGCATAGGACTCTGGTGTACTCACAACTACAATGTACTCGTAATACAATTTTGTCCATCATATTGATGGTATCATGATCCAGTGATTCTGAAATAGCCTACTCTATTAATTGCCAGACAATTTGATGTAAACCTATGTGTAACAGAAGAGGCAAAAAAGTGTTTGTTCACAGTATTTGTACTTATTCAAGACATTGTGATGTCTGTTTCAAAAAAGTCTTTCAAAGTGCACGGTGCCTGAAAACATAACATTTCTGGACTCCTGGAAATAAAATAAATAAATAAAATAATCTGGCAATCCATGAAAAGCGTCTCTGCTGCTTTTTGGTGTAAACTCGTGGTCTTTTGTCCATTCCGGATTAAATGAGGTCTGACGTTTCGGCATGTTAACCTGATGATATGACGTCGGGGCCAGCACGTGGGGGCTTGTTTACGTTTTTAACCAATGATATATCAGATATTTCTTTCACACCGCTTTCAGTCCTTTGTTTGACCGGAGATCTTACGGCATTAATCGGTATGCTGCTTTGTTTTTTTAGGCCGATTCAGCGCGACTCCAAAAAGGAGGACAAATTACTGGCTTGAGGCTGCACCGGACGCCAGACAGGGGGCTTAAAATCTGGACTGTCCAGCTGTTTTCTAAGCTTAATAGCACATTAGCCATATAGTTATTGCATCATGATTGTTTCTCAGGCTTTTTGTGTCTTTCAGTAAGCTTTTAACCAGCAGGTAACATAGAGTATTTCGCAGCTGTGCTGACAATGGCTTTTTCAGTCACCAGTGGGCAGAGCTCCAATGCCCAAAGTTACTGATTCTGTAACAGATTTTTCTGGTCAAAACTAGCTTGGATGTGTCTTCTTGGATTTTAAAGTTCAGTTAAAGGTGGGGTATGCGATTCTGGAGAAAACCAATACCACGATACAGAGCGAACAACAACACAGCATGTAATGTAACTAACGTTAGCTGGGTTGTGGGTTAGCAAACTGTCAGTTGCTGCTGCGAGGCTAACAGCCAGAGACGACGAGACAGAGACGATGATTTTTTCTCACAACTCTCCTGCTACTATAGCTAACATCAGAATGTAAATGTAAATGGACTGTACTTGTATAGCGCCTTTCTAGTCGTCTGACTACTCAAAGCGCTTTCACACTACATATCACATTTACCCATAAACACACATTCATGGCAGGAGCTAACTGCCCATCAGTACAAAGTAAACTAATCATTCACACACCGAAGGCACAGCTTCAGGAGCAATTCAAGGTTCAGTATCTTGCTCAAGGGTACTTCAACACATGGCTGGGGGAAGCCGGGATCGAACCGCCGATGTTCCGATTGATAGACGACCTGCTCTGCCACTAAGCCACAGCCGCCCAGAACAAAAGCATATGTTGGCAAACTAGAAAGGAAGCTGAATGTCCATGGGCAAGTCATTTAGCGTTACCCAACACACAAATCATGGCTGGAATAGGGTTGTATGGCCGATCCACTGTGTTTGTTTCTCATTTACAGAGGCAGGGCTGAGGACAGCGCCTTTTTATGTGTTTAACACTTGTTTGCTGGTAATATTTAGCAACCCTTCACAAGCAGCAGCAGAGACACGTTTATGAATTTATGAATGAGAGATTCATTTCTCTTCTGTGGCAGTAAACATAACACAAGGTCCCACAGATAACTGTGCTATATTCAGAGCTTAACAAGATATTTAGGGTTGACAAACACAGCAAGGCTATAACAATGTCCTGAAAACTTTTTTTATGTGTAACACACTGCCAAAATGTAATTTTGTCGAATGTCTTCACAACAGCGGGCAAAATAAAGTTGAAATGTTATAAAAAAAATAAGTCAATTCACAGGGATATATAAGGATGTCATTTCATTGTTTCAAGATGAAAGTTGCAATTTTATAAAGCATGTTGTGAACAGGTGGAAAAAAAATTACAACTGTATTCTTGTAATGTTATGACTTTTTCTTATAAATCTATGGTTTTATTCTCATACCATTCCAACTTTTTCTCATATATTACAACTTTATTTTCAAAATCTCAGATTTGTTTTTCTTAACAGTGGCCCTCACACTACTCCTGGAAAAAATTATGTGAAATGACACGCATATTTTCCATAAACTGAAGTGTGTGTGTGCGTGTGAAGAGAGGTGTGAACACCAACCAAATGCAGTAAAAGGTCAGAACAAAAGGTTTATAACATTTCAGCTGCTTTGCTGTTGATCAAACACATTAGCATATATAGATGAACGTAGATTAAATATGAATTCATCAAGAAGGAACAAAATATCAGAAAAAAACACTTAAATAATATTTGTTTTCTGACATTTTGACCTTTTTATCATTGTGGCCATTGTGGCCTGAGGGACATGGCTTTGTGTCTCATCTGTGTGGCTGCCTCATTGATAAATTCCATTGACAAATAAAAGGAGAGCCTTGGAAATTGCTGTTTTCCCCTCTGCTTAAGTGTCAAACACACACACACACACACACACACACACAATCAGCGAATTGAAGTAACGCTTACTGTGTGTGTTTGAAGCAATACACAAAAACAGGTCAGGCAGGCTGGGGCAGGAATCAGCTCTTTAGCCTGCCAGCCATGGAGGTTGCAGACCAAGCTCCCCTCAGCTCTGCAGCATGAAATCCAGGGCTGTAGAGGGGGATTTGGCTTCTTGGTCTAAAGCCAAGCAGGGAATTGCATGACTGGCCATCACTGGCAGCTACACCCGAACCCAGCGACGCTTCCCGTCTTATCTGCCCCTCACCATCATGCTGCTGCAGCTCCTACCTCGTGGTGCATGAGCAATATTTCCACCAGCGTCCTCCCCAAACCCTCCCTAGAGATTTATCTGGCTGTTGAAGTAGAAAATGAATATTTTACAGTTCACTTGCCTGATCAATTACCTACAAGCTGTTGCTGTATTTTGTGGCTGGTCGGAGAGAGCGCTTGTAGGTAGTAATAGAAAGGTCCATAGGGAGCCTTCTCCTCTTCCACAACAACGGCAAAATCTAAAAAAGAGCAAAGGAGTTGTGAATGAGATGGTCTCTGGTGAGCCACTCCATTTTGTATGCATACAGCTCTGGAATTGTTGCAAAACAAATTAAAGCTTTTAGGCGATAATTAGCGCAGGCTAATTTCTAGAGGTTACAGACACACTGGGCTGATTAGAAGTTGCCAAGTGCTCCTTGATTCAAGGCCAATTTGAATATTTACTAAATAAATATATAATGTCATCAGTGTTCGCTGATTAACATCGATCTACATGTAGTGTCTTCAAGGAATTTCTCTCTGATAATAATTGCAACTACCTGCTTGACGATGACTGTGCTGCCTGTGTGTTAAGCCATGCTCTGAGGGAAACAAAACAAAACCAAATCGCCCTTACTGAGCATAACAGTGTCCTAGTGTTTAGCATGGCGTAGGTACAGCCAGGAGGTTGTGGGCTCGATTCCCATTCTCCTTTGAATGGAGTCAGCTAATGCCTACCAGGTGAAAATTAGAGTGTATAAATCAAGCTGCAACCTCCCGGGCTGAAAAATGAAGCAAACACAAAGTGCCACAAACTGCAGTTCCTCAAACGGCCACTTGAGGCTGGCTCCTAAAGCGAGTCAATCTCCATAAGACCCCAAATGCCCAACTTCACAGCAGAAATAAACATGTTGACAGCCTGGCACAAAAAACGGGTTTGGTCTTTATAGCTAATTTCCTCATTCAACTGTACTTGGGTGAATTTTTTTATATATTATATATTTATATATATAACCTGTTTAAATTATGTTATGGCTTAAAGTTATGCATAATTAGACCTGTCACAATAATTACGTTATCGACTTATCGTACGATATATATATATGATATGCAATTGTCACCTGTCACGATATCAGCTTTTTGGGCAACATTATGCAGAATAAACAGCAGGGTTTTCCCTACCATTGCTATATTGCCTGTTACAGGATGAATAACTCTATAGCCTACCTGAGCCAAATATTTAATAATTAATATTAAGAGCCAGGGAGTCCATTTTATTTATTGTTTTGGTTGTGTGATTTTATTTGTTTTTATTTAGGATGTTTTAATATTTTTTATCACATGCCAATTGCAATGTCTGAATATTCTTAAGAATATTAAGTTAATTAAAAGGTATTATTATGCATCATTATGCTTATCATTAAATCAGTGGCATAAAACTGCCATGAAATTACAATAATATCGTTTATTGCAATTATTTCCGGGACAATATGTAGTCCAACAAAAGGAGTAGTTTATGAGGTAAAATCAGCATCACTCTGTCACATGCTGTATAACTGCGAGGGGCTGAGTGTTTCTGTAGTTCCAACAATGCCAACAGAGTGAGACGTCTTTAGTTAAACAGGCTGATCGCGTCACGTCAATTTCAGGAATTGCATTCACCTAGTTATCAATAATTAAACCTTATCACCTTTTCAGTGATAGGATCTTTTGGCATTTGGAGCGCCTGAAAAATAAAGTGGGTTGAATTTCGAAGGCAAATGTGTCAGATACTTATTTAATAAACTTTTAGGTAAATGCAAGTATCGGATTGGACTTGGTATCAGCTGATACCCAATATTAAAGGACTCGGATCGGTGCCTAAATACTTCATCAGGACATCGCTAGTGTCTTGTATAATATTTGTGGAGTGTCTGTGTAGATCTGCTGTGGCAAGAATCGCTCCCCATCTCCAGCATAAACAAATTACTGAAATTCAGCTGCAGTTTTCAACCAAAATCGGTACTAGTTAGCCTGCAAAATGTTACTGGAAAAAAACTGTATTGGTGACTAAATATTTGTTGGTATGAATAGAGTCCCTCAGTGGACCTAATTAGTCAAATGCCACTTTTCCTTGACCACAGTGCAAACTGTCATGAGGTCATATAAAGAAAAATTTAAGAAAGATGTAAAAAATTCATGACTTAGGAAAAGACTAGGGGGCTGAGAGTATCCCACAATAATATGTACATTAACACTCTATCAGTCAAGCTTTAGCTGTTGCAGGGTGAGAGCAAGGCTCTGTGAAAACTTATTGTACAAGGACCTGCAAATGGAGTTGGTGGTTTAAATATTTCATTACATTTATGGGGGTATTTGCCTTTACTATTTGACAGAAAAAGTGAAAAAATCATCAGTGCCAAATTAATATTAATATAATAAAGCCATGTGAAACTGGTAATGAAAGAAGGAGCAGAAAAAATAAGTAAAAGATCTTGAAGCAACATATTAATATTATCAAAAGTAGCTTGAAGTAGGCCTACTATAAACACCTTAATACAACGTTAAAATAAAAGGGACATGAATAACATGAACATCGCCTTTTTTTCAAGCATCACACACACAGTCTGCACACTTGTACATACCCAATACACAAACTCAAAGGAGCAATATACACATCTTTTAGCAGGATGGGTGGATGGTTAGAGTACACACTGCAGGACACCAGAGAGTGGAGTTCACATCATGAGTCCCATGCATGGTTTTTGTGGTTATGTTTAGCCAACAAAAACACTAAGTTGGGGAAAGATTGTGGCTTTGGTTAAATGTTAAACAAGTAAACATGTAATTTCCTCATTATGTTGATTACATAATCTAGGGGCTATTTCTGTCAAAACACATTTCCTTTCGCTAATTAGTAATGTATTTCTATAATTTGTAGGAGACAGGGTTGCTACTTACAATATGTGACACAGGACGAAGACGATTGGTTCAGTGATAGAGAGGACGAGAGAACTTTGTCAAATGAACACATTTGAAAATGTAAATCCACTTTACACAACAAAACAGGCCATCGGGTTTGTTTCAGTTAGCAGAACTCTAATGTCTACAGCATTATTATGCCTAATAAATGTATTGACAGTCAGAAAGGTATTGTAAATTTCTGCAAAACTGTTGGTTCTGGCTGTTTACAGACCAGATTATGTTGTTGGGACTCAGTGGATGAGTTCATTCATGTGGATAATTTTAAGTGAACTTTGTTTTAAGAACAGCATTCTCTTTTTCTCCCACAATCCCTGAGGCACAGTGAAGACACCAGTGACCTGTGACCCTGGAGGTCACCAAGTCCATAAAGCAAGGGTTTGGCCCTCGCTCTCTCTCCCTTCCTTATTTCTCAGCGCCTCGGCCTCGAGCCAGCTAGCCGCAACAAAGAAGCCTGCCTTCCTTCTGAACTCTCTCTGTTTCTTAGAACGGCGATGCAAGATCCTTCAGAAGATTATTGCTTCAATAAGTTAGCGAGAAGCCTACCAGCTAAATTTTAAGAACCAACCGAGCCAGTTAGCGTTAAGCTAACCACACCGACCACGACCGGCAACAGGCGCCAACAGACAACAACGTCTCCCCAGCCTGCACACCGACATCTTAACAGCTGCTTTCCACAGCAGAACCACAAATTCTTACGCGCTTGGCCCGATCGGACAGACACCGGCCCAGGGAGCAACCACAGCCAAAGCAATTTCTCTCTGTCCCTAAGGACTTGGTAACAACCACTGGGCATAGCATGTTAGCTAAAGACAGTGCTTAGCGTAGTATAAAACTGTTTAGTTTAACTTTGCATACATAAAATTACTGATGTGATTTCATTAAGATTTATCGTTGTGATCCTTTTCAATCTGTTCGTTAATCTGGTAGCCATTGCGCAATTAATGTTAGTTATTTATGCTACACACAGTTTCTTGCATGCTAACTAACTCCTTTTAACTGGGCAAATTAGCTTACAGATCACCTTTAACTACTAGCACACAGACACACACCTCTAGCTGGCCTCCAGCAGAGGCCATGCTTGTGCTAATACAATTTTAGGAGAGTCCACTCTCTGCCTTACCGCCATCTTTAAATTTCCCTTTGTCTTGCCATGCAGCTAATGCTTAGCCTCAAGACACACTGAAGCTAAGGTAACCATAGCTACGCTCTTATCTGTTATGGCCTCCCCACCATTTTGATTTAGCATTCTTTGTTTGATCCTATGTTCCTGCCAGATCCCTGCGCTCTGCAAACAAACAACGTCTGGTGGTACCATGCTAAAAAGGAAAAAAATCACTCTTGTGCACCTTCTCTGGATCTGTTCCACATTGGTGGAATGATCTGCCTGCTCCTACCAGATCAGCAGATTCTGTAGCCACCTTTTAAAAGCACCTGAAAATGCATCTCTTCCGTCAACACCTAACTGACAATCACTAACTTCTTCTTCTTTTCTATCTCTTTTCTTTAAAAAAAAAAAAATCTTCCTATGTCAGGGTTTGGGAATATTTTCCCTTAACTTCCTCATGTTTCCCAGTGTTTCCCTGTCTTGTCTGTCTTGTTTGTTTTGTTCATCTGGAGCCTTCCACGGAGCAGACCAGTCTCTCTCTCCTCCACACCTGCAATCATTCACCTGCGCCCCGCCTACCTGCACACCTGCAGCTCATCCCGGTTCATCACCACCTCCTGCAGTATTTAAACACCGGCTCAACCTTCCAGTCTTCACCAGATCGTACTATCCATATCGTGGTACTTACGTCGAGCTCTTCTCTCCTAAAACTACGTATGAATATTGTCGAGTGTGTTTTCGCAGCAACTTATTGTTTCTTCTGTCTCCACGTCCAGAAATCCTCCCGTCTGCCTCATCCATCTGCCTGTCTCGCTCCGTGGATCCTCCTACCATCTCCTGCCTGCCTGCCTCGTTCCTCCCCGCTCCTGCAACTCCTCCTGGAACTTTCAGCCTGTCAACCGACACCCTTCGTCTCCAGTTTGTGGGGACTCTCTGCCTCCACTTACCCGTCTGCCTTGCTTCCAGCCGCTCCAGCTCTCAACCTCTCAGGAAAAACTACAATAAATCTTGTTTGTCTTCCTACCACATACGTCGTGTCCAGCCTTGTATTCTGGGTCCAACCTAAAAAATACCTTAACCTTAACAGAACGATCTGGCCAACATGGACCCAGCAGGCTTGGATACCGATGCTGTTACCATCCAGAACGCGGTTTCCAGACAGGAAAAATTACTAGGACACCACGAACAATTACTTCGAGCACTGATGGATGGTAACCAGGTCTTGAACCATCAAATGCTCCGCCTTACTAGTCAAATGGAAAGATTAACTTCTCTCTCCTCTCCAGCCAATGCCGGATCCCCTGGACCTGTCTGTCCCCCTACCCCGACCACCTCCCCTGTAATTCAGCCACCATCCCGAGAATCTTACGCTCCAGACCCCGAACCATTCTACGGAGATTTGGACAGATGCCGGGGATTCCTGTTTCAATGCTCATTAGTGTTTCACCAGCGCCCCCAGACCTTCCCCTCTGACCTGGCAAAAATCCATTATGTCATGGGATTGTTAAGACATTTACATTTACACTTACATTTAGCAGACGCTTTTATCCAAAGCGACTTACATATGAGAACGTTCACAAACCGAAGGCGCAGCTTCGGGAGCATTTTGGGGTTCAGTATCTTCCTCAAGGATGCTTCGGCGCATGGCTGGGGGATCGAACCGCCAACCTTCCGATTGGGAGGCAACCGTTCTGCCACCAAGCCACGGCCGCCCGTGAGAGAGAGAGCATTGGCATGGGCTGAGGCGGTAAACACACAACAAGCATTACTCACCTTATCCTATGACCTGTTCATTGGCGAGATAAGAAAGGTGTTCGACCATCCCGACCATGGGGGCAGTGCAGCTACCCGGTTATTGAATATAACCCAGGGCAATCAAACTGTGGCGGACTACTCGGTGACATTTAGGACCTTGGCGGCCGATTCTGGGTGGAACAACAACGCACTCCGAGGGGTTTTCCTAAACAGCCTGTCCGAGCAACTGAAGGACGAGCTCGGATCCCGAGAGAGTCCACCCACCTTCGACGCTCTCGTCTCGTTCGCTATTAAAGTGGATGGACGTCTACGCGAGAGACATCGGGAAAGGAAGGAACAACGCCACTTCCCGGTCACCGCCAGCCCGAGGTACCCCCAACCCACTAACAGTTTCCGACACGTCAGTCCCAGCTTCCAGACTCAGGTACCCAGTAATCCTGAGGAACCCATGGAAGTCAATCAGACCCGTCTCTCCCAGGCCGAACGATCCCGCAGGATCACGGCGGGTGAGTGCCTTTATTGCGGCCAACCGGGCCACTTCCATACATCTTGCCCTGTGCGTCCAAAAGACCGGGCTCACCAGTAAAGGTGGGGTTACTGGTGAGCCGGTCTGAGGGACAGCCCTCTGTTCAACCCCGCATGTTGACCAAAGCTACCCTGATGCATGACCTTAAGAATTGTCCCCTTCTGGCACTCATCGACTCTGGGGCCGACGACAACTTCTTGGATCAAGAGGTAGCAGCCCAAAATGAATTCCCCCTGGAACCACTTCCCATGCCTTTAACCACTAGTGCTCTTGACGGACGTTTACTAGCCAGGGTAACCCATCGGACCATCCCTCTGTCCCTAGTAGTTTCTGGCAACCATAGAGAACGCATTCAGTTCAACATTCTCCCTTCCCCTAACGCACCCATAGTCCTGGGCCTGTCCTGGCTCAAGAGGCATAATCCCCACATCGATTGGGTGTCTGGGAGAATCGTTGGTTGGAGTTCACGTTGCCATTCAGCCTGCCTTCAGTCAGCTATTCCTCCAGCTGGAGCCACTCCTAGACCGCCTGTCAAACTGCCCCCCAATCTATCTTCCATTCCCACAGAATATCACGACCTGGAGGAAGTCTTCCCCAAGGACCTAGCCCTATCTCTGCCGCCGCATCGTCCCTACGATTGTGGGATTGACCTCCTTCCTGGTGCTCCACTGCCCACCAGCAGGTTGTATAATCTGTCACGCCCCGAGAAGGAATCTATGGAGCAATACATCAAAGACTCCCTTGAGGCCGGATTAATCCGTCCCTCTTCCTCACCTGTGGGGGCGGGTTTTTTCTTTGTGGCTAATAAAGACAAGACCCTAAGACCATGCATTGATTATCGGGGCCTTAACAACATAACCGTAAAAAACAAGTATCCCCTGCCTCTCATTAACTCGGCCTTCGAGTCCCTTCAGGGAGCCATCATTTTCACCAAGTTGGACCTCCGGAATGCTTACCACCTGGTCCGGATCAGGAAGGGCGATGAGTGGAAGACAGCCTTCAACACGCCCCTGGGTCACTTCGAGTACCGGGTCATGCCGTTCGGACTCACTAACGCCCCTGCGGTTTTCCAGGCCCTGGTCAATGACGTACTCAGGGACTTCTTAGACCGTTTCGTAGTCGTGTACCTAGATGACATCCTCATCTTTTCCAAAAACCTAACCGATCATGTTTCTCACGTTCTCCAGAGGCTGCTCGAGAACAAACTCTACGTTAAGGCAGAAAAGTGCTAGTTTCACGCCAAAACCACCGGGTTAATGGGATACATCGTCGGGAGCGGGCAGCTGAAGGCAGACCCAGAGAAGATCAAGGCAGTGGCCGAATGGCCCGACCCCACCTCCCGGAAGCAGCTCCAGTGATTCTTGGGTTTTGCAAACTTTTATTGGCGATTCATCCGAGATTACAGCAAGGTGGTAGCACCCCTGACCCAACTTACTTCTCCGAACATCCCTTTTACCTGGGGTCCGGCGGCACGCAAAGCTTTCATTACTCTAAAAGACCTGTTCACTTCAGCCCCCATTCTGACCCAGCCTGACACCTCACGCAAGGCCGAGGTCGACGCCTCGGACACAGGGGTGGGGGCTGTATTATCCCAACGTTCCAGCACCGACCATAAACTCCATCCCTGTGCTTTTTTTTCCAGGCGTCTTAGTCCAGCTGAACGGAACTACGACGTAGGGAACCGGGAGTTGTTGGCAGTCAAGTTAGCACTAGAGGAATGGCGACATTGGCTGGAGGGCTCAGAGCAACCCTTTATCATCTGGACAGACCATAAGAATCTCGCCTACATCCAGTCCGCCAAACGTCTGAATTCTCGCCAGGCACGTTGGGCCCTGTTTTTTGGGAGCTTCGACTTCACCCTCACTTACTGTCCGGGATCTCAAAACACCAAGACGCCCTCTCTCGACAGCATACCGTGGAAGAAGCTGCTTCCGCCTCGGAACCCATCCTTCCGGCCAGGAGTATGGTGGCGAGCATCACTTGGGAGATCGAAAGGACCATCAGGGAGGCTCAGCAGGATCAGCCAGACCCAGGTAACGGTCCACCTAATCGCTTGTTTGTCCCTGACTCAGCTCGCTCCCAGGTACTCAAATGGGCCCATACCAGTCGCTTCGCCTGCCACCCGGGTATGGGCCGGACACTGTCGCTACTCAAACTCCACTTCTGGTGGCCCACCATGGAGAACGACACGCGAGCATTCGTCGCAGCCTGTACTGTGTGTGCCCGAGCCAAGGCCTCTCACCGCGCCCCTGCTGGCCTACTCCATCCGCTTCCAGTGCCCGGGCGTCCATGGTCGCACATCGCCCTCGACTTCGTTACTGGTCTGCCTCCGTCTCAAGGTAATACAGTCATCCTTACCATCGTCGATCGATTCTCCAAGGCTGTTCACTTTGTTGGTCTTCCCAAGTTGCCCTCGGCCGTGGAAACTAGTGAGCTGCTAACCCTCCATGTCTTCCGCATGCATGGTGTCCCCCTGGATATCGTGCCGGATCGGGGTCCCCAGTTTATTTCCCAGGTGTGGAAGGAATTCTGCCGCGCTCTTGGAGCCTCAGTAAGCCTGTCATCTGGTTTTCACCCCCAGTCTAACGGTCAATGTGAGAGGGCCAACCAGGATCTGGAATCTGCCTTACGCTGCGTCACCGCAGAGAATCCTGCCGCCTGGAGTACCCACCTGGCCTGGATCAAATATGCTCACAATTCCCTCACTTGTGCGGCCACAGGTCAGTCCCCATTCGAGGCGTCCCTGGGCTACCAGCCTCCTTTGTTCCCATCACAGGAGACGGAATTGGCAGTACCCTCCGTGCAACATCACCTTCGCCGCTGCCGGAGGTTGTGGAGAGCCACTCGGGCTGCTCTCCTCCGCACTGCCGAACAGAATCAGCGTATTGCTGACCGCCATCGGGTCCCAGCACCTAATTACCTACCTGGACAAAAGGTTTGGCTGTCCGCCAAGAACATCCCCCTAAAAACTGATTCCCGTAAGTTGTCACCCAGGTTCATTGGACCTTTCGTCATTGAAAGAATCAACCCCTCAGCAGTCAGACTAAAACTCCCGAATACTATGAGAGTTCATCCCACTTTCCACGTTTCCCAGCTAAAACCAGTCCTCTCTAGCCCTTTGTGCCCTCCTGCCAGGCCTCCACCTCCCGCCCGGGTGGTTGACGGGGGTCCTGTATACACGGTTCGGCGCCTGATGGATGTGCGTCATCGGGGCCGTGGGTTACAGTTCTTGGTCGACTGGGAGGGGTACGGTCCGGAGGAGCGGGCCTGGGTCCCGCGCTCCTTTATTGTGGACCCCCAGCTCATCACGGACTTTTATCTTGCGCACCCAGACAAGCCTGGTGGGCTGCCCAGAGGCGGCCGTTGAGGGGGGGGGTACTGTCAGGATTTGGGAATATCTTCCCTTAACTTCCTCGTGTTTCCCTGCCTTGTGTGTCTTGTCTGTCTTGTTTGTTTTGTTCATCTGGAGCCTTCCACGGAGCAGACCAGTCTCTCTCTCCTCCACACCTGCAATCATTCACCTGCGCCCCGCCTACCTGCACACCTGCAGCTCATCCCGGTTCATCACCACCTACTGGGTCCAACCTAAAAAATACCTTAACATCCTATCCTTACCTTTGTATACTGTGCTGAACTTTAACAGACTAGTGTTTTGGTGCAGTTCTGCATTTGGTAACCTTGTGTTGTTATAATTGCTTCCATTGTCTTCCTCAAATGTAAGTCGCTTTGGATAAAAGCGTCTGCTAAATGACTAAATGTAATCCACATTATGTCCAAGCAGCCATCACACACACACATCCTTTTTCTGTACTTATTGTATTCAGTTAGTCTTCACAGTTTGTTTTTGCTTTGTTTACCTTTGTAAATAAATGATTGTGTTTAATTATGCTGGTCTCTTTAAAGTCTCACAAGAGGGAATAATTTGCCAACCTCTTCTATGTTTGAATTCCAAATCCGTCACCTACTAGCTATTAATGGTAATATTATGTTAGAGTTAAACATAATGATGCCTCAAATTGATAGTTTAGTGTATTTTATGAGACTGAATCAATCAAACCCCATCCAATGGTGCTGCCATGTGAGGCATATTAGGGGTAAATCCCAACAATGTTCAGTTTGAACATCCCATGCTGATGTTTTAGATTATTATTTTTTGTTCAATATCCATTTATGGCTACGACTATTATGGTTAAGGCCTGGCCCACCTCCACCACTAGGTTAAGAAAATATACACATAAGTCTAACATGCAGAAAAATTAATCCATGCGTTTGTTACTTCAAGGCTGGATTACTGCAATTCCATATTATCAGGCAGCCCAAAAAAGTCCCTTAAGATTCTCCAGTTGATTCAGAACGCTGCAGCACGTGTACTGCTCATAGTACCTTATTACCCCACTAGAACACTGCGCTCTCAGAATGCAGGGTTACTTGTGGTTCCTAGAGTCTCCAAAAGTAGAACGGGAGCCAGAGCCTTTAGCTATCAAGCTCCTCTCCTGTGGAATCAGATCCAAGTTTGGGTTTGGGAGGCAAACACCATCTCGACATTTAAGAGTAGGCTAAAGGCTTTTCTCTTTGATAAAGCTTATAGTTAGGGCTGGCTCAGGTGAACCTGAACCATCCCTTAGTTATGCTGCTATAGGCCTCGACTGTCGGGGGACTTCACATGATGCACCTCTCTCTCTTCACCTCTGTCCTCCTCTCCATCCGTATGCATTCTCATCCCATAAATGCATGTTACTAACTTCACTTCTTCCCTCTCCCGAAGTTTTGTGCTTTGTCATCTGTCTCTTCTTTCTTACTGTCACTTTCAGCAGGTATTTCAGTGTCCGGAGATGTATCTGGATCAGTGACTATGGCGACCTGCTGGGGCAGTGCTGCTGTGTCTATGGTGCAGGGGACGAGTGGCTCAGGTCCTGCTCGTTGGGCTCCACCTGGAGCTGCTTGGTTGTCCGTCTGGACCCATCATCTTCCCTTATGTTTTACATCCCACACTTTTCAACATAATTATATATATATATATATATATATATATACACAACAATTTTACTATTGCCATCATAACTGTATATGTTATAATTTTTATGGTATGAATCTATTCTGTACTTACATCTATTGCATGTCTGTCCGTCCTGGGAGAGGGATCCCTCCTCTGTTGCTCTTCCTGAGGTTTCTATCATTTTTTCCCCTGTTAAAAGGGTATTTTTGGTGTAGTTTTTCCTTAATCGAATCGAGGGTCTAAGGACAGAGGGTGTCGTATGTTACAGATTGTGAAGCCCTTTGAGGCAAATGTGATTTGTGATATTGGGCTATATAAATAAAATTGAATTGAATTGAATTGAATTAACATTTTTTAAACTCTGAATGAAATTACTTTTATTAATTTGGAAATGTCAATTGTTACAAATGTATGTGCTAAAAACTAAACTTTGTGAGATCCAATTTGACAACAGTTCCTTAAAGAACAGAATGCTTTGACCTCTTTAGAAGAAGTACTTTGCGTACTGCGTGATTTTTACCTCATGTCTGCATGCTGCTGATTTTCCTTTTAAGTCGAATTAGTGAAGTGTCTGATTATGTCTCAATCAAACACATCCATTGTCCCGCAATCAATGCCCTGATTGCAGGAGAGAAGGAAAATGTGCTTGGTTTTAATAACGGAGTACTATTCATCAGTGGACATTCAGACATAGAAGTTGGCAAACCCTGAAATCCTTCCACGCTGTAATGTCAAACTGATCACAACTACAACATCTTGAAATACACAGACTGTGAGTCTGACACTCACAGTGAAGATTTATTTGGCAAACAATAAAAACAGAGGAAATAAGCAGCTTAAAGAGGTTTGTCAGTGGACTGTCTGTTTCTGATTGAACAAAATCATTCAAATGAAGCTTAGTTCAATCAGGAAGACTATCTTCATGCTTATCTATTTATTATTTACTCACTTTCTCTGTTTTTTCCCGCTTCCAACTTAATCAGCTGACTAAGGGCGTTCACTCTTTCAGTTTAACCAATCAGACATTGCCACGACCTCTGTGTGCCAATCACCTTGCCAAAGTTTAAAACTGCTCCTTTCTCTGTTACTTTGTCAGCTGTCATTTCAGTGTCTGATCGATGCAAATGGAAAATGTTCGCATTCCCTGTTTCAATTTCTTGTCAGCACTGGCAAGGTGATGTGTGATTCCTCAGCAAGAGGACAAAGGTCTCTTCTCCTACTCATTCTCTTGCTCACACAGCCTCATCTGCTACTCAGGAAACTCCACAGACAACATCCTAATTCCAGCTGTGCTATCAATGCTTCAGTCACGGGAAAAATGCTTCAGCCTCTGCCTCATCATCAGCGTCCCTCGCCAGCACACAGGCCATTCTCTGACATCCGCCATTTCAGCCTCTCGCTAGGTAGGCAAACATCCTCATAACAATATATCTGATCGTCTTGGGTCAAAAAAAAAGATAGAAATCTCATGATTCCTCATCCTCATCTCACGAGTGCCACAAAAAGTTCACCACCAGGGAAAAAGTCAGCTGTCAGCAATCACAAGTCTGCAGATCTCACGCTAAGTGGGACTATTCATCTGCGAGTTTCTGGTAGTTTTCAGCATCTAACCTGCCCCATTTATCCAGAGAGAAGGCAAAAAAGATTCATATTTGGCATTGACTGGCGTTCTAATCCTAATACGGAATAAGCATCGCATATCATATGCTACCACAGTCATTCTCGAGCGAGCCATTTCTCTATATTTCCATCCAAACTCTCTTAACTGGTCTTCTTCAGACACTGAAATAATGTTCATGCTAGATGGAGGTTCCCAAGCCATTTCCTGCCCTGCCTGGAGTATTATGGGTCACCTTGCTCCCCTTTTGCCCCACAGTGACCTTCATCCTGCCTCCAGGGCCTCATCTCTGGTCATTCGCAGCCTCTCCTACCCCAGCCTGCCCCCGACACATAACTCCATCGAGATCCCTTCATGGCAAGGGAACCAGCGAGGTCAGCGAAGTCATCAGATCATCCGGATCCACCTTTCTCCTGGATTTTGGGTCAAAAAATCTATTTAAAACTATTTAACTAGTTCCAAGGTATTTTGTCCAAACTGAAACTTTGTTTTCAACTCCCAACTTCCCCTTGTCCAATGAGGTAACAACAACTGTAAACTCTATCTTGATTTACCTACAAAAGGTCAAGGAATGAAAGGGTACCAGGCGTTTACTTCAAACAGGCATATATTAGAGACATGCCTTTAATTCTAATTCCCTCTGTTCAATTAGGGTATTTGATCATGTTTAAGTTGAAGCCTTTGCCATGTTAAATTCTTGTACCGCATTATGCTGCTATACAATATGGAAGCGTATAGGGGACATAATCCCAATGATAATATATACTTGTAAATGGAAATGTAATTACACAATAGCATTATAATTTTCCACATATGTATGTGTAATTTGAGTAAAAATGAAAATGCAATAATGCATTTTTAATTTTCACATATTTGTATGTGCTTTCTATAACTATATTAAAATAGACTGTACTTGTATAACGCCTTTCTAGTCTTCCGACTACTTAAAGCGCTTCAAACACATTCACCCCATTCACACACTGATGGTAGGTTCTAACTGCCCATCAATTCAAACAGCTAACCATTCACACACCGAAGGGACGCCGTCAGGAGCAATTTCAGCAAGATACTGAACACCAACACGTGGGCTGGGGAAAGCTGGGATCAAACCGCCAACCTTCTGATTGGTGGACGACCCGCTCTTCGACCAAGCCACAGTGAAAAAGACATTTATCCATCCATCCATCTTCTACCGCTTATCCGGGGCCGGGTCGCAGGGGCAGCAGTCTGAGCAGAGACACCCAGACTTCCCTCTCCATTTCCCTCACATTTATTTGACATTTCATTTTCGTGGTAGCCCGTTGTAGAGTGGATAATATTCAAATGTTAATTCAAATTTGAAAATCATATAAAGAATGTAACCTGATTTTCCATTTATACAAGAAGTATTTAAGTCAAAATTAAAATATAATCTGAATTTTCTAACAATTTGAAAATGAAAACTGTATTTGACATATAATTTTCAAAGACTGCAAATGCATTAAGCAAAACACCGCCCCCAGTGTATTGAATTTAAATTTACATGTCATCATGGTCTTTTGGGGTCTAAATGAAGGCGGGCCTTCAATTGACAATGATGATGTCTGAAATGTTTCTCACATCACAGAGATCTTTTTTTTTTGTAAATTTTATTGAGGCAGATTTTTTGTATACCCAAGTGCACATATTACAAACTAAATATGCAGTGAATCAAACAATTAAGGCACAAAAAATAAAATCTTACAAAAAAATAAATAAAATAAAATAAAAACAGATTCCCCAAAAAGTCCACTCACACAGACACAGACAAGGAGGCCTGAGCCGGGGAGTGTCAAAGTCTCAACAAGGATAACTTAACCAAAGTTTTAAAAAAACAAAAACAGTACATTGCATTTAGGTCCCAGTTTGTGGTCTATCCTTCCTGATGTGTTCTATGAAAGGGCCCCAGATCTTCTTAAACTTATCTAGAGAATAAGATATGGAAACCCGAACTTCTTCGAGGTATAAACAGGAAACCATATCATTAAGCCATCTCTTGAAGCAAGGAGAGGAAGCTGACTTCCATTCCTTTAGGATAACCCATTTTGATATGGTCATACCAAACATAAGGGCTCGCTGTAAAGCAGATGGAAGAGTCAAAGAACCGTTGGAGCAGCCCAGAATCTCTAAGAGATGGTCCGGGGCCAGTTGTCTCTTATAGACAGCACTGTACAAACGGAAAATGTCAACCCAAAATCTAATGAGCTTAGGACAGGCCCAAAAAAGATGCCCAAGAGTTCCATTAGCTAATTCACATTTATCACATATGGGGGAGACGGCAGGGGAAAATTTGTTCAGTCTAGTCTTGGAACAGTGCAGCCTATGAACTACTAAGAGCAGCGACCATGTATCTCTGGTCTTATAAAATTCTATCCCAAATCCATCTGGACCGCATGCTTTGCCATCGGGAAAAGAATGAATGGCATTTCTGATCTCCTCCAGTGTAAAATCAGAGTCCGATTCTAGTCTTGCGGACTCAGAAAGGACTGGAATGTCTACAGTATAGAAGAAATTGTCAATATCTGTATCCGTGGCAATAGATCTGAAGCTATATAGCTGGCTATAAAAACAAAAAAATCTGTCATTAATCTGCTTGTGATCAGTTAATAGCTGACCGGTGGAGGAGGAAATTTTATGTATTGCCCTATTAAATATGACGCCCTTCAGTTGCCTAGAGAGCAATTTATCAGCCTTGTCGCCCAAGTTCAAAGTTCTTCTGCTTTAGTTTACGAATATTAGTTCCCTACCTGCTCGCCTAGAATATGGTTGTATCCATTTTTAACTTTCAAATTAGAGCTAAGTGTATCTTCAGAACCTGCGTTTCGATAGTCCTTCTCCAGTTCGGCTAGCTCAGCCTCAATTTTTCACATTTTATTTTTACATTTTTTAGTCATTTAGCATCCAATGCGACTTACATATGAGAACATTCACAAACCGAAGGCGGAGCTTCGGTAGCATTTTGGGGTTCATTATCTTGCTCAATGATACTTCAACACATCGATGGAGGAACTGCCAACCTTTCGATTGGCAGGCGACCGCTCTGCCACCAAGCCACAGCTGCCCTGATATCAGTGCGGCTGCCTCGATATCATTGCAGCGCCTGAGCCTGGCCCTTTTCGCGAGACGACTGATACGAGATGATGTGCCCTCTTATCACAGCTTTAAACGACTTCCACAAAGTGGAGTCTGAGACAGCCCCATTATCATTAATGAGCAGCCACTCTGCAATCTTGGTAGATATATAGCCACTAAAGGTGTCGTCTATATATAGAGAGTGGTTGAATTTCCAGCTATATTAAGGGGCATAAGTCAATCACCAGTGAAAGGGGCGCATGGTCGGAAATTAAGATACTATGGTAAGTTGAGCTTATTACATTCGACATAAGTCTAGAGTCAACCAATATATAGTAATTTCTTGTGAAACTACCATGCACGTGGGAGAAAAAAGAAAATTTCCTTTCTAAGGGGTGCTGGTGCCTCCATATGTCAACCAGGTCGAGAGATTTGGCAAGTTTTTTGAGAACCAAGACAAATTTTATTGCTGGGACAACGGACGAGGAAGACCTGTCCAATACCGAATCAAAATAACAATTAATTTTGCCACCGATAATTATGCTGTAATCATTGTATTCTGTGACAAAGTTGAATATTTTACAGAAAAAGTCAGGGTTATCGAAATTTGGGGCATAAATGTTTAGAAGAACTAAAGGAATTGAGTTGACCGTACCCATGACAAGTATGAACCTCCCCTGGATCGGTAGTCTGCGATTTGAATACAAATGGGATGGTTCTGCAAAAAGAATGGCAACCCCCCTCGCCATCAAGCTTAGTGACATGATGCTCAAAACATACAGTGGGGAAAATAAGTACTTGACACATCAGCATTTTTACCAGTAAGGGGATTTCTAAGTGGGCTATTAACACAAAATTTCTACCAGATGTAGCCATCAAGCCAAATATTGAATTCATACAAAGAAATCAGAACATTTAAGTATACAAGTTGAGTCATAATAAATAAAGTGAAATGACACAGGGAATAAGTATTGAACACATGAATATAACAAGGTGCAAAATGGCATAGAAAGCCAGGAGATTACCTGAAATCTGTCAGTATTGAGAGCAAAACCCTGCACCCTATCAGTACTAATTGATATTAGCTGCTTTAGTCCTAATTGATGGCCTATAAAGGCTTCTCATTGCCCAGGAGGCACACAGGAAAGAGTTCATGATGGGTAAAAGCAAAGAACTCTCTCAAGATCTTCGTAATCTTATCGTTGAAAAGCATTTTGATGAGAATGGTTATAGGCGCATTTCCAGAATGTTGAATGTTCCTGTGAGCACTGTGAGGGCCATTATCCGGAAATGCAAAGAGCATCAGTTCACCATAAACCGGCTACGATCAGGTGCTCCACGTAAGATCCCTGTCCGAGGAGTCCAAAGAATAATCAGGAGAGTTCGCCAAGAACCACAGGAAGACCTTGCATCAGCAGGTACTGTTGTTTCAAAGAAAACTATAAGCAATGCACTGAACTGCCATGGCATCCATGCACGCTCACCACGCAAGACTCCATTGCTGAACAAAAAGCATGTTGAGGCTTGGTTAAAGTTTGCGAACGAGCATTTGGAGAAGCCTGTGGATTATAGGGAGACTATAGTATGGTCAGATGAAGCAAAATTGAACTTTTTGGCAGTCATTCTACACACCATGTTTGGAGAAAAAATGGCACTGCCCACCACCCCAAGAACACCATACCAACAGTTAAGTTTGGGAGTGGAAGCATCATGGTTTGGGGCTGCTTTTCACCAAGGGGTACTGGCAGACATCATATTATTGAAGGCAGGATGAATGGAGAAATGTACAGGGACATTCCGGATAAAAATCTGCTGCCATCTACCAGAAAGCCGAAAATAAAATAAGAGGTTGGACATTTTAGCAAGACAATGATCCAAAACACAAGGGCAAGGAGTCAGCTGAGGTGGCTCGGCATCTGTGCCGGATGCCTCCTGGACGCCTCTCTGTGGAGGTGTTCCGGGCATGTCCAAAAGGCCACGGGGAAGACCTAGGACACGCTGGAGGGACTATGTCTCTCGGCTGGCCTGGGAACGCCTCGGTGTTCCCCTGGAAGAGCTGGAGGAAGTGTCTAGGGAGAGGGAAGTCTGGGCGTCTCTGCTTAGACTGCTGCCCCCGCGACCTGGCCCCAGATAAGCGGAAGAAGATGGATGGATGGATGGATGATTCAACATCCAGTTTCTTATGTCAGTGAGGCAGTCCTGTAATGATGTCAGCATGCCCAGGTCAGTGGGCTTCACAGGTCGGTATAATTGTGTATCATCTGCATAGCAATGGAAGGAAATACCATGCCTACGTATTACATTACCAAGAGGGAGCATATCCATACAAAACAAAATAGGTCCAGGGATTGATTCCTGAGGCACACCATACTTGATGGTGGAAAAAGAAGACTTAAAATTATTTATGGAGACACAAGACTTCCTTTTGGATAAGTATGAAGTAAACAAATTCAGTGCAGTACCAGATCCACCCAGTGCCTCAGTCTATTCAACAGGATGCTATGATCAGTGGTGTCAAAGGCAGCCCTCAGATCCAATAACACCAATATGGAACACATGCCTGCATCAGCGTTCGCTAGGAGCTCGTTAGTAACTTTCCTAAGTGCTGTCTCAGTACTGAGAGCCAGCCGTTATTTCACACTGAAGTTTGAAATTGAGATTAAGTCTTGCTAGAAGCCAACGCGAGATCTCAGTTGAATCCAAACAACGGACTCATTATTGCAAGTGGGCACATGAAATCTTGGCGCATGGCGATGACAACACACAGTCTATAAAACCCAACACCACACTCTCCTTTTGTCCTAGGCCTCATAGTCACTAAGAATAAACAGTTTTTCCTTATTGGGAGCTTGACTAAGCTCATCTAATTTCATGGCAACCTGCATTGTGGAATTTGAGACATCTTGTGGACAAAAGTTGACTTTTTTGCCTGTGGATGCATGAGCACAATTCCTTGTGTGTTCAAAATGGAAATGGTTCATCCACTGGGGGGCATAAAGGAGCTCAATGAATTGATTAGTCAGATGGAATAAACAACAAAAGGATCACGAAAAAGTTTCACAATAGAAGCATAAGGATATGAAAAAATATATACAATTTATCCACGCATGCATTTTAACCTTTATAAAAACAAGTCAATGAAAAGTATTCATTTATACCATTGGGTGTGAAACTATTTAACATAATAATAATATTATTCTTTATTTATTGAGGATGTTTCAAAACCCAAATAAGAGAGGGCTTTACACATGGCAGCAAATTAAATTCAACAAAGGATAAGATAAAATATCATATACATTTTAAATCTAAAAAATATGTTTTGAGAAGAGCTTTAACTGAGGCCAGGGTCAAAATAAATTGGAATCATGAACAAACTGAATAACAATACTTTGGCCCTGCTGTGAGTGGGGCAAAAATGCATTTGGCAAAAAGTAGGGCATGAACCCAGATTCATTAATGGGGTTGGGGGTGATTATTTCTGGCCTGGATAGTGTAAATGAAATCTGACTTTATTTAGTTTCTGTTTATCAGGAGGAGGTGATAAAATAATCCGGATTGTGAAAATTGCTGGATTACACAGAAAATCTTCACAATGGGAGTGATTGAGACTTTGCAAAGCGCCTTTCTGTCTGGCAAGAATTTGATTCAAGTACAGATCATCAAGTCAGATATCGAAAAAAGTAATTTGGGCTTTGTGAATTTTAACAGCTATTCCATTCTAAGAGCTGTAACAAAGGTTTTGTAATCCTCATCCTTCATTCAACATGCAAGGCATACATGATTGAAAAGATTAATAAGGTGGAAGTTATTTGATGAAAACGGCTGACATATGTCTGATGGAGAATAACCACACCAAGTTTGCTCATGCGACAGCGCAGGACGTGGATGCTCTTTCTCTAGAATCCTGTAGGACAGAACCTTGAATTATGAACAGAAATCATCTCCATTATCAGCACTTCTTTTATCCGCCCAAACCAACAGAATCCATTCCATCTTAAGCTCATCAACTAATTTGTTAAATGTTGGAAATTCATTTCAGTCCAGTCTTGCTGACAGTGATAGAGCACATTTACAAATTATATTGTTACCATAGTGACACTATGGGACAAAGCATGGCGCTTCGGGTTTAATTTCTAAAGAACTAGTTTTCCTTTCAGTAATATCTTTTATATCTGATTTATTTAGCATGTAAGTTTTCAGTTCTGAAGCCTTAAACCTACACACTGTAAAATACCAGCTAGAGGAATGAATGCATAAACACAAATGTGCACCAAGGAAGCAGACCTTTTATGACACCATTATTATTATTATTTTCCTGTTTTATTTTAATGTGATGCACTGTATGCGTCACATTCCGCTAAAGGTTATTAGAAGGCCTTCATTCTGTATTTTTCCACTAAAAGGGGACAGTTATGTTGGATAGTTTGAGAAATCGCCCAGTTTTCAGCTCTGGATTTGTAAACCTCTGGTGTGTCCATTGTGTAGTAGCGCTTAACTAATGTCTGGACCTCTGGACTCTCAAATAACACTCACGGACAGATTTACTAAGGAAACTGAACTGTGGAAATGTGCTCTGTGGTTTTTATTGAGTTTGCGAACAAAATCTGCATGTAATCTATCCCTGATTTATTATGGCAGCAGCTCAGTCTATGCCATGTCATCTCCAAACATGTAGACTAAGGCTGCATAAGACAGAGTTGTAAAATCCTTCTAATAGGCATTCATTCATTCAACCTGTCTTTAAATCTCGAGGAATCAGTTTCAATGATTTCGAGATTACAAAACAGAATAAACACACAAAAAATAATTAACAAGAAAACAAACAAACAGACCACAACGTAACAGTTAAAAACAATTATATTCAAGTGAGGAGTAGTTTGTAATCATGGTTTTAAATTGACCTGAGTTTTAGTGTTTGTTGTAAAATGTTCCAAATGTGTCCAGTACAAAAACTAAAAGCAGTTTCCCCAAATTTTGTGTTTTCACATGGGACATCTAGCATCAGTTATCAGTCAATTATTTGATTGAGTCAAATATTGACTGTGTGACCAGTTTAATAAGAAATTGATATATTGTGGCAAGTTGCCATTAAGGGCTTTATAAATACATAGAAACCAATGCCTGTCACGTCTTACTGTTAGAGATGCCCACAAACCTTTTCATACAAGATGCAATGACGAGTAGAATAACTGTCACCGGTAATAAATCGTAGGGCGGAATAATAAACTGAATCCAGCAGTTTAAGAGTGGAGGCACAGGCGTATCTATAGATAACATCACCATAGTCCAAGACAGACAAGAGGACGGCCCCAATTATCCGCATCCTACTGAACATTGGAAAATGTCTTACTGGTACATTAAAGCCCTCATCAATCCTCCCTGCACTATTTTAACACAGGTTTTTGGTCTGAATCCTTCCTAAGAGTCTATTACTGCTCCCTCTACAGCAAATATTCCTTCTACTATTTCTACTAAAACTACTACTCTGAATTTAGAATATTGGAGGACATTGAATTGATTATCTTCTTGATAGTGCTGCAGGCTCACTGCAAATGACACTCGACTCTATCGCCCCTCTAAAAAATAAGTTAATTAAACAAAGAAGATTAGCTCCATGGTATAACACGCAAATTAAAACAAACATCGTGAAAACATGAAAGGAAATGGCATTCCACCAATCTGGAAGAATGTTGTTTAGTCTGGAAAGAGTATTAAAACATATAGGAAAGCCCTCCGTAATGCCAGAGCAGCGTGTGTTTTCCCACCAGTCCTGATTGCATGCTCCGCCCTAATTAGTTGCACCGTAGCCCCCTCAGGTCAACGATGTCGAGGCTGACATCAGAGCAGCATGGGAACTCAGCATGCTAGAGACTTACTTTTTTTTTTTGTCAAGAAGGTTACCATTGTGTTGTTTCAATGTGCAATCGTATCCCTTTCAGAAGCTTTGTAATCCAGCCTTGGACTGCAGTGTATTTTTGGAGACTCGGTAAAATGAATCAATAAAGATAAAGCCCATACAGAATGTCTTCTGTGATTATTTATCCATTTTTCTGGGTTGAAAACCGTTGTTGTTGTTAGACGTCCAATCCTCCACCATCATCATATCTGGCAACAACATCCAGATGGATCTCTCCAAGGTCAGTGTAGTTGCTAAGTGGTTCAGACCCACCAGCCAAAGACAGGTTCAACGTTTTCTGGGATTCGCTGATTTATCTCTAAACTCTGTGGCAGCTCCTTTACATGCTCTCACCTCTCCCCATGTCAAGTGTATGTGGTCTCCTCAGGCTGAATTGGCATTCCTCCAGCTTCACCTCGGCACCTGTTCTTTCCCTTCCAGACCCCCACCTGCAGCTTTTGATTGAGGTTGACACTTCCGACACTGGCATCAGAGCCGTCCTGTCCCAGTGCGCCCCAAAGGATAAAGAAGCTACATCCCTGTGCCTTCCTGTCTTGCAAGATTTCTCGGGTCCAGAATGTTAGCTCAAACAGCAACTTGTCCTTCCTAGCGTAATAATAATTCACATGAAAACCTTACCCCCCTTCTTGAGGTAACGTGGGTTACTCTGGAGAAAGATATGAGGCATCTCCTGAAGCGAACTAATTCGCAGTGGAAAAAGATGAAGGGGACAGTTTGTCGCAGGGCTTCATAACCTTGGTGTCGTCATAGTTGCGTGCCGAGATCCACCATCTCGTCCAATAAGAGCCCGTTGTTTGGGTTCAACTAGGATCTCGTTTTGGCTTTCGGTTAGATTTCAGCCACATGTCACAACATGGTGCAAAATAACGACTGCCTTGCAACTCTTTTGTCTCTCATACCCCTTTTCCACCAGAATGAACTGGGTGCTAGTTCAGAGCCAGTGCCAGTTCGGAGTTGGCTCGAATGACGAGCCTTCTAAGAACCGTTAGTCTTTCCATTGAATACAGAGCCAGCACAGAGCCAGGTCTTACGTGACTGTATAAGTCACATCTTTCCCAGTAACGCTAGCGCAGCTGCGCCAAACACCATCGCGGGCAATTTATTTTCGCCGTAATTTGTACAGACGGACATTACAAGCGAGAGCAACGGTATGTACATAACATTTATTTTTAACAATAACATGTCAACTTTAGCCTCAGCATGTTGCTACCCATTGATACTGCTGATAAACGATCACATTGCAGTTAAATAATGTATTAAGCATCGGTGTAAGAAGCATAAGTGAAGACTGTTCTTACCTTATCTCCTGGCATACTGTGTCTGCATTTGAATCCATTGCCTATCACTTACCAGTTGTTACAATTGGTACTAAGATGGTATGAATTGTGTCTATCAATAAATCATATCAATCTTAGTTTGTACATGTTAACGATGAATCCTCGTTAACATGTACAAAAAGTTAGTCACGGAGTTCTGCAAGGTTCTGTGCTTGGACCAATTCTATGCACATTATATATGCTTCCGTTAGGCAATATTATTAGGAAACGCTCCATAAACTTTCATGGCTATGCGGATGATACCCACTTATATCTATTGACCAAGCCAGATGAAACTAATCCGTTAGCTAAACTTCAAGCATGCCTTAAGGATATAAAAACCTGGATGACCTGTTATTGCACTTGGCCCCAAGTTATCTAAAGATATAGTTATTCTTGATTGCATTGCCCTGGCCCACGTAAGGAACCTCAGTTATATTTGATCAGGACTTCAAGGACTGCCTATTTTCACCAATGTAACATTGCAAAAATCAGGTACATCCTGTCTCCTGTACGTAACCATGGTTTCCTGAAAGGGGAACGAGACGCTGCATCGGCTGACGCTGTGGGAACGTCTCTAGTGTGACCACATCTGAATCTCTTGTACAACCTAGCCCAATGTCAAGACATGATGCACGCCGGCGGAACCCGGAAGTTATAAAGGAAGCTGGCTTCCAGCCTTGGAGGAACTCCAGCACTGAAGCCAAAGGGCAGTTAACTGGATCCTGATGGTACTCCCTGTTATGCTAGGGGTTCGAAGAAAAGGAGGACCCAGATGCAGACCGGTAGGTGAGGAAACGAGGGTTTATTAAGTGACCTGGAGGTAGGGATACATCCAAAATGGCCCACTGGCAAAGTCCAAAAACCAAAAGCAAGGAGTCACCAAATTACATCCATCCGCAGAAACTGACACAAGGAGCAGAAGTACCAGGAAACACGGGTGGTGAGACATCCAGGACATACAACAGCAAACTGACAAAGACACAAGGAGAACACACTGGCTAAATACACTCAGGGACAGGGAGACAACGGGACACAGGTGCGCAATGAGACACAGGTGCACACACTCAGGAAATCAGGGGCAGGAAGTAAAGTGACCCAGACAGAGGGAAACAGACACCTACCAAAATAAAACAGGAAGAACCAGACTAAACCATAACTAAACAGACAACTTCAAAATAAGACAAGACACTCAGACTAAGGCAACTTGGGAACAGAAAAAACACAACACCCCCCAAAACAAACACTTAACAGACCCACAACATAACACTCCCAGCACCATAAAGTGAACAGTCTTCACTCCCTTCACCCCTCTTTCTCTCTGTGACACTACAAAACAGACAATGCTTTCTTAGACTCAACAAATGAACAAGCTATCAGAAAATAGAGAATCAATAAAAAGGCCATTATGGATTTATGTGCTATGATCAGGAAAAGTTTGGGTCGTGATAAAGGTCCACAGGCAGGGAGCAGTGCACACATATAATCTATAGGCGCATTCTTTAGATAGAAATCAATGATTAAACATTTTCATCAGACAAGAACTCTGACTCCATGTGGCTTGCAAGCTTTCTTAATCTTCCTCCTCATTATAAACGCTGATTTCACAAAAGAGGCTCTATACAAGATGCTAAAAATGCTGATCATTTTTGGTTTCATTTTGCCATACAGTTTTTAATTGATCAGCTAGCCAGTTCATTTCATTGGCTGTTGATACTGTAGGGTTGTAACGCATTCCGTTGCGCCTCACACATTGCATGAGCCAAGTCTTAAAACTCCCTAATCTCTAATAACAATAATCAAACATGTTAGATTTTTTGGAAAAGCCAAGACGCCTACGTCGAATCGGGTGACAGGGGCATGCAAGGGTAACAACATAAAACTCTCATGATTTTACTCCGACATTAGAAATTTGTCTGTGACGGTTAAATAGCTTGAAATGTTGTTTGGTGTAAGGCCAGAAATATTGCCTATTAGGGCAAAACCCCCACTGATTCAGCTCTATGGACAGGACTGGCAGTCACTGAACTAACAACTGCAGGGAGAGTGTATTTTTGGAGCAATGGGCCTTTGACGCAATGGGCGTTTGTTTTGAGGGTAACGGGCATTTGGACAAATGGGATTTTGGTCCAATGGGACATTTTTTGGACTATTGAGGTTTCGGAATAAGGGGCTGTAGGCCTGATGACATAGGGTTTTTTTTCTCTCACTGCACAAACGCTTCATCCCCAGTGCCCTGCCAGCATTTTTCGGCCAGAAAAAAATGCTATATGGACACAAGCCCTAACAGTACTTTCTTGCTTGAATAGAGAGCCGAAGTGAACCAGAACTTCCTGGTTCTGTTCCAGAATTAAGACCACCTCGATCAAAATCCCACTGATTTGTACCTACGCTAGTAACTAAAAAAACAGCCTTGGAACAGTCAACAGTATTTTGTGCGGCTCAATTCATATGTCTTGAAAAGGAAAGGGTTTTTTTGAAAAATTACCTTATATCATTGTTTATTCAATATTTGTTTTTTAGCTTCCATTATTGAACACCAATTCCCATAAACCCTAAGCCCAGAGGCTAGACTGAAAATGATGTCATGACTTCAGCTCTCTATATGTAGTGTTTTCTTTTTCATCTATTTCCCAGATTATACATGCAGCAGACATTTACATTACAGTATCCCTGGTGCACACATCATTCTTCGTTTCTGAAAGATTCCACCACAAATTAGGCTAAATGTGTCCCTGCTCTATATTAGCTATTTTTATTATTTGCTGTGCATGTGAGTGTATGTGTCTGCAGCTGGTTCTCTTTAGGATTAATATTAATCAAGTGGCTATGGCTGCCAGTTAAACATGATGATGATAGCAGGGGTATTGTAGTATTGGAAACAGAAATTGAAATGGTGGAGCTGGTTTAGGGGACTACTGCTACTACTACTGGGGAAGACCTCCTTGGACAGCTTTTTTGGGGGGATTGTGGGTAGATAAACAGAGCAGCCCAGGGCATGATGGGAAAGAAAAAAAAGCTTTGTAATAGCAGAGCATATCCTCCTGTCCTCAAGTGCAGCTTACCATATTTGCATCTGAGCTGCATGTGCTTTGAAGATTCAAGGATTTCTGTGGGTCTGGACATGTATCAAGGATTTTTGTTCCTTCACTGTCAAGCATTCTAATGTACATTTTTACCTGGTTTGTGTATGCATGTACTGAACTGTTTGTGTACATGCTGTGATATGTAAATAAGTGTTCATCTTTTTGCCTTTTGTTGTACAGTAAGTATATAGTCATAAACTATGTACACTTGAGGATAATTGGAGCGCTGTGTTTGTTTATTTGCCGTATCTATGCATAATATAATGACAGTAGAGATTTAGCCATTGAGTAATTAGAATGATTAAGTAGTGAAAGACTCCTCTTGTGCCATTACAATGACAAATCTCTAAACTTTAGGAAAAAGCAAAATTTAAAGTACCTTCATGAATAGGGGCAAAAAAATCAAAGCAGTAAAATGAGGAATGTTACCACCATGCAGAAAATGTGCACATTTTATGTGCGCAAGTTAATTATGCCACTTCAGAGGAGCTTGTGAAAGGATAAGAAAAGCTGCATAAATTTAGCTGTAATCCAGGCAGGCAGAACTCATTTGCAGGGATGGTCTTATCTGGGCACTGCAGCTTTCTCACAAAATTAACCTTGGATATTTGGGCCCAATTCAGCCAACGTTTGATTCTCTGTCTCTCTCTCTCTCTTCCCCCTTCACTCACTACATACAACCCCTCCCCCTATATGCCACTACACCCCCCTCCTCTTCATTTTCACTCTGTTTGTCTATCTCTCTCAGTGTATTACAATGTGAGTCGAGAGTTTATCGTTGTGTGATGAAATAAATACATATGTGAAATGTCAGATAGCTGGATAGATAGTAATTTTGCATATTCACATACAAGATGCAGCTAAAAATGCTTTAGAAGTAGTAACTGAAAGCAAAATAAAAGAAAGCCGAAAATGTGCTGTTAAAACTTTAAAATACATCGAAAAAGAAGGCAGAAGTAAAACAACAACAAAATAATAATATATAAAATAATAATTACCAAAGTTCTAAAATTTAACATACATGACCACAATTACTTGACATGTAAAAAATGAGAAGTAGTGGAACCAGGACAGAGCCTTGGAGCGCTCCATAAGGAATGTGGAAAATAAACTTTTTATATTTACTGTATATGGCACCCTTCATACATAAAATGCAGCTCAAACACAATAACAGTAACAGTGCACTCTTAAATTGAAATAAAGGCAACATAAGTAGAGAATTCTGATGCCCATGACACTTATTTTTTTATTTGTGCTCGTAAGGAAAGGAGTCATTTGTATATGAAAACTGATTCATGAATGTTTGCCTCTGGTCACCATAATTGCAAAAATGTGTCTTTGCATTTTTCCACTTTGCATCTTTAGCAACAGTAATTAAAGGGGATGCGGCTGAGAGAAGGGTCAACTCTTATGTAATTACTCCCATAAAGACAGCTAACAAGCTTATTTCCATGAATGTCATGGTAATGATATGGCAGCAAGATACCATGCAAGCCACTAGCTTAATCATGAGGAGTGACTGGAGGTGCTCGGGATCAAACAGTTTTGTGATTAGCAGACGACCCACTCTATCTGCTAAGCCACAGCTGCCCCGTTAGTAGCCACAGCCCCCTAGTTACGAAATATGATTAGTAACTAACTGCTGAATTTGAAACTGTAATGCCTTACACTTCATGTTACTGAAAAATAATTTGAGAGCTACACTAATCATTTTTTTTATTTCAGTTTTAACAATGAATTCAAATGACTAGCTTATGTGTAATGCTAAAGGTGTCGCTAACTGACATCCAACTCTCCAGTTTCCCTCACGTCTACAGAATGTTTCAGACTCTTTCAGGTGGTTGTTTTGGTTTTACAGCCCACAACTTTACTGTTTGGTTGAGTCTCAGCACTCTCATATTTTTTTCAGGAGTTGGTGAAGCCCAAAACAGTTCTAAAAGGAATGTGAGTATTGGACTTATGCTCTATATCGCTGAACTACTTTGTTTGCTAATATCCACCAGTATATCTACACTCTGAAACCAGTTACCACTGTCTTTGATTACTTTGTTTTGTTCCTACATGTGCATGTTCATACAGTGTTTTGTTGAAAGTGTTGAAACTTTGCCAAGACAGGTAGAACTAAGAATTGTTTTTTGGTTTTTTGTCCTTTATTAGTGATTTGTGTATAATTACGTATGTGCTCTCTCTGAAAGAAATAGTTTCCTATTGGGCTATCTGCCTGTATCTTTCAAACTGTCCTTTTATACAGTACTGTGCTGTATGGTGTCAAATGTATTTAGTGCCAAAGTGATAGCAATCATGAAGTATAATAGGCCATGAATAAGTCATAAGCTCACATGATGCGATAAATCTTGTCAGCAGTAGCATCTGGGCATGTACCCAGTGAACTTATATTAGTTGCCTTGATCACTGTAATTGAGTTCTGCAAGAGAGAGACACTTTCAAGGCATTCAAAATTATTGAATTGTCATTTGTCTTGCTGCAGAAGTGTTTTTTCTCTGATGCTGACAAGGTAATCTTCCACTAGGTGCTCTGAAAGCGAGTGGAGCAGCCGCTAAAGCTTTTTTCCAACTCTGACACTACCCATAATCCTCACTGCCTGCTCCTCTCACATCATTTTTGCAGTGCGTCACCTGGAGACTGATGGTTCTGACAACGTCACCTGTCCCCATCTGTAACACTAATGTCCCTGTCAGGTGATGCCAACAGAAAACATAAATCAGCCCTTCTGCCGGGCTGCTAATGGGACAACTCCTAATGTATGTATATCCCCCCTCAGATTCATTCTGTCTGCTGGAAACATATGCTAATCATGCCTCGGTGTCCGTGAGGCATGAGTCTTCAAAAGTCAGCCAAGAATCTAAAGATATTTTCATTTTTGTTTATTTGTTTTTTTTGCATTTTATTTTTTAAAGAGGCTTTGGTGTACCAAAGCTGCTCTCACACTCAAATTTACAGCAGCTGTGAAGTTTCCTGTATATTTGGTATGAGCAGAGAAAAGAGGGAGGTGAACTCTGTTGTTCTCAGATTGAGAAGAAAAACATGTCTTAGTTTTCTGTGAATGTCAAAATTAATGATAGTGCTATCACCTTTTGAAAAGAGACCTGTGTGTTATAGACTTTTTACACAAAAATGTACACAATCTTTTCCTTAAAGCTAGGGTAGGTAATGTATTTCAGAAGCATTTTCTGTTATATTTGTTGGAATTCTCTTTACATCCAGACAGCAATCAATAAATCAAATGTTCTGAAAACAAGTGAAAAAAATCCGGTATCAGAAATGTCATAATTTACATTATTACAGTGTTTCACAAATAACCTACATTTTCTAATAAAAGCCTGCATCAAATAATGGCTGAGTTTCACATAATAGCTGGTGGCTAGCACAAACAACTAAAGACCAATTGCTAATAAAGGCCAGGTAAATACATTGTGGAGGGCTAGAACTACCCACACTGTAATAGCTCACATTAAGCATATTGACCATTTCCTCTGCATGCATTAAAAATATCATACAAGTTACAATCATACTCCCACTCTGCTGCTCAGTGTTTCTCTTTTTAACACAAAGACTGTCATTCTCAAAATAAATAAAATCTCATCTACCTTACCATTTTTTCGAGTGTGATTACATTACCATCAATTAAATTCAACACTTCCTGCAAATGTTTTAAATTAGTGGCTAGAGGGCTTTTAAAATGAAGGCTTTTAATGTCAAACAGGAAGTGTGGAATTGGCTTTACTGACAGTAACTCAACAGCAATTTTAAAAACCAAAAAGCAAGCGATTGCCATTAATTAGTAAATGAAAACAATATTTCTTTTAGAGGAGAAACTCAGAGCGGCAGAGTCATAATGTGATAATACTAATTTATGGTCATGATCATCTTATCAAATCTCAAAACCAAGAGGCATTTTATTTTTATTCTTTAATAATCTATGCTTTTCTTTGATTTGAATATTCATTCATGTGTGATGCACCATGTACCCCTGGTTTTGAAAAGTGCAATATTGTTATTTATATATGGTGTAAAATAAACATTCTAAAACAATTAAAATGTATACAAATAAAAGCCTGTCTTTTAAATATGTTTGTTTCAAATAAAGGCCTGGCTCTTTTTGCAGTTCAGGTAATTAAAGGCTGATATTTGAGAATCTACAGTATGTGTGCTTTTCATTAAAAGGAATTAATTACACATTTGGAAAGTTACATCAATTTCACATTTGTCATGTGAGAAGTGTAATTGTTTTTTTCTTTTCTTTGTCTTAGCTTTCCTGGTCTGCTTCTGCTTCAGTTTGATGCTGTGTCCCAAATCTAGATATACTAATCATCACAATGTACTGTTAGTATAATATACAAAAAAAATCAACATACGTTTACCATTTTCTACTACCATGAAAATTATATAATATAAGCACTGTCTGACATCAATCAAACTGCAACTTTGGAATTTTACTGTCAATTAACCTTCACAAACAGTGAAGAAAATTTTTTGCTTTAATAATTTCATTATTTGTTCTCTCAGATATTTCTGGGGCTGTCCCACCATGACTTGGAATTAATTTCACTCATCTTTTATTTATTGTTCCTCCTGAGAATCAGCACCTCCAAGTCCGAGGCCATGGTTCTCAGCCGGAAAAGGGTGGTTTGTCCCCTTCAGGTTGGTGGAGCGCTCTTGCCTCAAGTGAAGGAGTTTAAGTATCTTGGGGTCTTGTTCACGAGTGAGGGAAGGACAGAGCGGGAGATCGACAGGCGGAACGGTGATGCGGTCGATGTACCGGTCTGTCATGGTAAAGAAGGAGCTGAGCTGCAAGGCGATTTACCACTCGATCTACGTTCCTACTCTCACCCATGGTCATGAGCTTTGGGTCATGACCGAAAGGCCAAGATCCTGGATACAGGCAGTCGAAATGAGTTTCCTCCGCAGGGTGGCTGGGCGCTCCGTTAGAGATAGGGTGAGGAGCTCGGTCACTCGGGAGGAGCTCAGAGTAGAGCCACTGCTTATCAACATCGAGAGGAGTCAGCTTGGGCATCTGTTCCGGATGCCTCCTGGACCCCTCCCTGGGGAGGTGTTGCGGGCATGTCCAACCAGGAAAAGGCCCCGGGGAAGACCTAGGACACGCTGGAGGGACTATGTCTCTCGGCTGGCCTGGGAATGCTTCGGTATTCCCCTGGAAGAGCTGGAGGAAGTGTCTGGGGAGAGGGAAGTCTGGGTGTCTCTGCTCAGACTGCTGCCCCCACGACCCGGCCCCTGATAAGTGGTAGAAGATGGATGGATGGATCTTTTATTTATTTAAGTTTACTAACCATATTTGTAAGATATATTATCTATTACAGCACTTGAGTCTTTTGTTTTGTTTTGTCCTAATCAGTCAAAGGCTGACAATGTCATTTTCACTTGACATGGAGCTGCAGTTGTGGTTGCTAGCAGCTGATAACTTAACATTTCTCACGTCAAACAAATAAGTTCCATTTTAAGAGTTGTTTTTCTCTAAATGGACAGGCAATAGTGTGTACAGCTATGTCCATCTTATCCACACTTTTGCCATGTTTATGTCACAATTTTTCACGGATGTAGCCAGGTAGCTAGTTTCATCCCACCTGCAGAGCTCTGAAAAGTACAACTGCAGAAAAATGAGCAGAATAGCATTCTTATTTGTAGAGTGGGCGGCAATTCAGAGTTCTGAAACCAGGCTAGCACTTGCTATTAAAATTCAGTCCCCTCATGATTTAAAAAAGAAGTTTAACAAAGATCAGTTTGTTAGCATGCAAATTACATTGTTGTAATACATTATCGTACATGTTGGTTTCTCTACTATCATCAACATCCAACAGCGCCCAAATGTTTTACATGTAATCTCAGCTGTCTAAATACATAATTCCACACGTTTTGAAAATCCCACAGAGGATCAACTCTGTAGTTCCCCTAAGCTTAACGGTGTGTTTTAGCATCTTGTAGCAAATTGCTTTGGTTTTATGCCCATAACTGTTTCCAACAGCAGCAGACAGCTGTTTTCAGTGAAAAAGCTTTGATAAACCTTTTGTACACTACAAGGTTCAAGGTTAAAGATACATTTATTGGTCATTCTACAACACAGGGTTGCACAATTAAATCAAAGCTGTAGACCCTTTCACATACAGAACATATATACAAATATGTAAAATTAGAATTAAATATAAATAAATACAATATACAGTTACCTATATACATATACAAAAGGTAGTGGTATGGTAATGTGCAAAACCAGTACAACATTAAGCAGACGCTTCTTTCCAAAGCAACTTACACAATCACATACCGAAGGCACAGCTTCGGGAGCAATTTGGGGTTCAGTATCTTGCTCAGGGATACTCCGACACATGGCTGGGTGAAGCCGGGACCAAACCACCGACCTTCCGATTGGCTCTGCCACCAAGCCACAGCCGCCCATAACGGAAAGTTCCATGTAATTTATTTATGGTGGAGTGTGGAGGTTGAGGTGGAGTTAAGAAGTCTCACAGCCTGTGATGAAAGAAGCTGCTCTGTAGTCTGGTGGTATGGTAACGGATACTTTTGAATCATTTGCCAGACAGCATCAGGGTGAACAGGTTGTTGCTGGGATGGGTATTGTCTTTTATGTCCCTTTTCCACTACACAGTACCGCCTTGACTCGCCTTTGTTTGATTTTGTTGCACCTGTACCTGCTTCCAGATACTTTTTTTCGTATCACCTTCAGCAAGGTTCTGAGGGAGCTGAGGCGAGCTGATGCGATACTAAAATGTGATGTGAAAACACAGCAGAATGCTGATTGGTCAGAGAGATCCATCATGTCCTGGGTCATGCACACCCCATGCCACTTTGTAATGTTTCCAGTCAGGAAAAAGTTAACAAGAACCTGCCCAACACCAAACAGTAGACAAACAAAGTTAGAGACTAGCTGGTGAATATAGCGGCTAAAAGTTAGAAAAAGTTGGTGGAGACCAAACCAGAGCTAAAAGGATTGTGAATAATGGGTGTACCTTAATCAGACAGCCAGAAATATGACTCCAAATCAATGTTAAAGTTGCTCTGTGTCTGCTGGATGTGAACACAGGCAATTGTTTGCTAACAGGTTCAGCACATCAACTTTATGTGATAATATGTCAATGTTGTATTCACAGCTTGTTCTGCTGCCCTTAAGTGGGCAAAAACATTGGTTGATGCTGCTTAAAAATTACCATCCTTATCTATACATATGGAGTGAACTGCATGACATACTGTTGAGTACGATTATGTTCCAAGGCTGGATTCTTAATAATCCACAAGGAAATGTGGATGTGATTTTGAATGAGGTTTTCTTACTTCTGGAACAGAACCAGAAGTTCCAGTCTGACTTCAGCTCTCTATATTGACCCAATACATTATTCAAACCATATTACAAATACAAAGATGGTGTGGTTTTGCTGGTATGCTTCCTCACACATGCCTCATATTGTTATTTAGAAATTTGCTTACAACTAATCCACGCAGAACATTCAGTGCCTTGATCTCACAGGTCACTCACTCACCTTTAAGTGCTTTGACATTTCAATTTGCCTCTTACTTCAAAAAGGGGTCTTCAACCAAATGTACTGCTTTTGATCCTCTCAGACATCTCTACAGTAAAGTGTGATATACGAGCATTGTGGCTCCCACACTACTGCCTCATTTATTCACAAGGGAGTTATTTGTCACCAAATGAGCTGAACTTCATTCGGTCAGACTTGGATCAAATGCTGCTAACCATGCTGAGAAAAAGAACTCAGAAGAAGATTGTTTAGGACATAATGTTCGTATTCAGAGACATTGGAACATCTTTGCTGAGCATGACTTCATGACAAAATGAAAGCTTGTCTACAGAAAGATCCACCCATTTAAGTTATTTTCTATGGATGTACAGTACGTGCATAGCAATGAAAGGAAGACGACAGTTCCTCGCTATTTTTTTCTCTAATTGGACTGAAATTAAGTGGAAGAAATTGCAAGACAATTAACTGTGCTTTTTTATCAGGGTTGCACAGTCTGAAGGAGGTTCAGTTGTGGCCCGCCTGCGCTGCCAGCCACAATCTTTCCCTCTGCTTTTCACAGCCTTTGTTTATCTCATTTTTCAATTAACCTCCACGATTTAACTCCCTTCATAAAGCCGGGCACATGTTTGCTCCAAAGAACAAATAAAATGGTCTCTTTCTCTCTCCCTCTCTCTCACACACACACACTCACTATCTTTTCTTTTTCTGTTTCTCCGTCTATTCCTCTGACTCCCCTCTCTTGGCTGCGGTGTTCTTTCAGCCCAGGATGCTGAGCTTCACAGCGCCTTGCAGGGTTTTAGCAGGCATGAGGCTGTATGTGTCAGATTAAAGAGGGGAAATCTGTGGCGTGCAGGGAGAGCTTTGTAGATATGGCAATTTGGTGATAACTTCCTCTTCTCTGCACCCTCCCTCCCGCCTCCTCACCCCCCTCCTACCCCATGCCTTGCATTTGGAAGAGACCACTGGTGGGCGGAAGGGAAGAAGGGAGGGCTGCTGCCGCTGCTGCTGTAAAACTTGGACAATCTTTTTCCCAGATCAGGTGCGCCCTGCCAGCTATCAGACAGATTGGAATACATGTTTATTTGATTCTGTTTCCAACTTTGCTTTCTAACTCAGCTGATCTTGTAGTTTGAATTTTAATTAAAACTCGCCTCAGACAATCTGTCCGCGGAAAATGATTCTGAGCTAAATTAGAAATGTGTCTCGCCTTCACACCTGAGAAATTTGTCAATGCTTTTAATCTAGCCTATTGATTTTAAACGCTGCAAAAATGTGACACCTAACCTAAGAGTACAGATCACTCTGTGCTGTTTCACATTGCTCTAACACTGGTTAAAAGTAAGAGACTGAACCCCAAGACACAGTAGGCTATTCCGTGATTAATCATTACTAATGAGGAAGGAGGCGCAGGAAATACACAGCAAATCAAAATTAATTAATTGCCTGAAGAACATAGAGCAGTAGAGTAATTGCATTACTTGTTTTCAGTGTCACAGAGGTGCCATTCCATTTCGCAATCAAAGGCCAGTTTGAAAATCAAATACAATACCATGTTGGGCCTGCATCGTTTTGGACAAGGCTGATTGAATGAATCTATTACCCAGTGCCCAAAGAAACACACATTGTTTGCCAAAGCCCCCCCTTTTTCCTCCACTGTAGGGGGAATGTTTATCAGTGCCGCAGTTCCATGGTTATGGATGATCCAGACACGATGCAGTGAAGGAGCCCAAGCGTTGCTTATTTCAGCAGAAAGCTTCAGTGGAGAGCGGGCGTTTCGTAAGCAAAAGCACAGGACATGGTGGATGTGATGTCAGGAGAGGACCTCTAATAGATCAATCTGACCCTCCCAGATAAATCTGGGGTTTTATGATCTTGAACAGCGCACTGGTCCTGTTCCCACTCAGCAAGTCAGGGATTCTGGGGGAAATTGCTTCAAGAATTAAATGAGAAGTGACTGGTAAACCTTACTGTGCTATGATATGAACCATCAATCACTCTCAACATGTTCATCATCCCGTTTGTTTAAATGAATATTTTGGAACGTTTTCTCCTCAGATGTCTGAAATATCTTTAATATCTATCTGATGTGTCACAGTAGTGATTCAGCCTATAGCAAGTTATAAAATATTTCAGATCTATTGGTTATCTTTACTGTTTACATATGTTTCTTGTTTTTCCCCAAAGATAATTCAATTTATATTAGAATAGGGTAACAATAACAATGAATAACATAATGTATACAGTTATTTATTAAAATACACGTATTAAACCCAAGAAATTATTCTGTAGTGCATTTTTTGAATTTGCGTCTGGTTTTAGATATACAAAAGTGAGGCATGGAGCATCATAATGATATGTTACAATTCTTTGTTCCTTACCTAGCCTGACGTGGTCATACTCAATTCTAGTCAGAATATGAGTCTGATACTGCTCCATTGGGCTGCGATTATGGGGGCGTATTTCAACCGATCCAGGAAAGACCTCAATTGGATAGACCTACAGATAGAACTGTTTCTGTTCGGGCATAATTACTCCTCTACGGATCGAGTCCAGACCAAACTGCCAGAGCTCAAATGTTGCAGGGGGGCTAAGTTCGGCTGGCATCCAGGCTATTCCTTACCAGTAGTGGGACTGAAAATTTACAGTTTCTAAAATGATAGCGACATTACAGGTTATGGGGTTTAAATAGAGGCTACCTGGGACCGTGAATGAGTTCTGCAAAAATGATAATAATCTGCCCACTAAATTATGAGCTATCAAGTGTGAATTGTGTAAAGACATTTTGTACTGATGGGGGCACTAGAGGAGCATTTATTTATGGTCCAAAATTGACGAAATTAATCATCTGAGGAGCATGAGTGTAAAGTAAATGTCACAGCAATCTGTCCATTAGATTTTAATATTTCTTGTGTACAGGAGGAATTTTTGACCTGATGGTGGGTCTATAAATCAAAGGTCTGAAATCAGCAAAAAATATCTGGGATTTATCTTCTGGTGACCATCCACAGAAAATGTTATAGCAATCAAGCAATAGTTGACAAGACTGTAGCTACAATGACACTGAAGTCATGTCCTCCGTATTTTTTCAGGTAAATTGGGGGTTTTAGCAATCTTTGGCGAGTTAAGTAGAGTGGTGCTAAATCGCAATGTTAACAATGCTAACTTGTTGATGTTAACATCAGCTATGATGTTTACCATTTTAGTTTAGCATAATAACAACATAATAATAATTAGCACTAAACACAAAGTACAGGGCAAATTAAAATTTTGAGCTGATGGTGGCACTAGATGAAAAGTCAAAGAAGTTATTGTAATTCATCTTGGGGACCATGAATGGCTCTAATAAATTTCATGACAAACCATACAATAGTAGTTGAGATATTTCATTCTGAACCACAAATATCAACCTCATGGTGGCGCTAGAGGAAAAGTCAGGGGATCAGTAAAGTCATTAGGATTCATCCTCTGGGGACTATGAATGTCTGTACAAAATGTCATGGCAATCTGTCCAATAGTTGTTCAGCTATTTCCATCTGGACCAAAGTGGTGGACCAACAGACAGTCCAATAGTAATGCCGCTAACATAGCAAAAATCTTATAATGTCAAATGCAATGTTTTAAGCCTGTGTGGAGAAGGCCTAAAAAACAGCTTTTAATGTTTATGGGGGGAATTAAAGTGGTAAAGTTTATTTTATGGGTCTGTAATTTCCCAATAATTTCATGGGAAGTCTATGCTATCTGGCAGTAACTATAGGGAATTAGAGACAAAGTTCTGAGATTTCAGTTGTGTAAAACATTTTTTTTACCAGTGGTATTTCCCTGACAGAACTGCTCCACGTGTTGTGGTCCAAGCATGAACACAAAATTTTGGGCCCAAAATTGAGAGACAGAGGGAAGAGCAGGTACAGATCAGGGTTCAAAGTTTAATTAACACAAAGGCTTACACAGATTCCAGGCAGACAGGGTTCGCAATCATCAGGCAGTTCAACACAGGCAACAAATCCCAAAAAATACATAAGTCCAACAGCCAGAAAATCAAGGTGAAGATCATAATACCCAGTGCACAAATCTCGGGACACTTGACATCAAGTACAAAGGCAATCTAACACTAATGAAAAGAAATACATCCAACTTGAATACACAAAGGTAGTGGAGCCAAAGAGAGACAGGTGAAACTAATTAGGGCAAGGCAAATAATCAAATAACCCTGCATGCAGGGTAAAAATTTAGAAAGCAAGAGTTTTGTGAAAGTACAATTGCCACACTCATTTTGGGATTTTTAGTATCATTACTGTAATCAAATGACTATCACCAAGACAATTGGCGGTCTGGTATTCACAGTTTCAGCTCCATGTTAGTTTTCTTGTTATCATTTAAATCCTATCAATCTTTTACAACATTCTCTTTGTGACCAGAACAGAAACGCTACATGTAACACCTTTAAAGCTGCATTATTTGTTGGATTTTTTTGGCCAGTAAAACAAACTTTAAAACCAACATTGGCATACTTTCATCATATACAGATGTCATGGCATACGTGTTAGCATACCATTGTTTATTTACACATCCAGCAGGCACAGAGCAACATTAGCATTCATTTAGAGAAGTGTTTGTGTCCACCTGATGAATGTAAGTCCATTATTCACTCTCTTTTTAACTCTGTTTTCACCAACTCCTGAGAAAAATATGTGGCTCTTTAGCTGCTTAATGCTACACCTTGTTCACCAGCTAGCTGCTCACCTAGTCTGTCTGTTGGTAGTGTACAGTGGGTTTATCAGAGCTTTTGTTTTGCTGAGAACAGCTTCCTGCTGCTGCTTTAAGCTTTATGGAAGCAAAACAATAAGTGAAGTAAATTTTATTTAAATAGCCCAATTTCACAAATTAGCCTCAAGGGGCTTTACAATCTGTATATCATATGACACCCTCTATCCTTAGACCCTCGATTCAGATAAGGAACCCCCCTTCCACCCAAAAAAACAAGAAATGGAATACACCTCGGGAAGCGCAACATGATGACAATATATGGTGGCTGTGGCTCAGGAGGTAGAGCGGGTCGTCCACTGATCACAGGGTGGTTTGATCTTCTGTCCACATGTCTTGGGCAAGACACTGAACCCTAAATTGCTCCCGATGGTTGGCCAGCATCCTGTGTTGTAGCTCACTGTGGTCCAGAACAACATTTAGTGACATTATTTTTTCATAAGTAGCTGTTCAATTTCTGCAAGTTGCATTTACGTGGTGTCATGGTTTTGAGGGTTATGTCTTGTCATTTCCTGTTTTAGTTTGTAATGTTCACCTCTCCTCTTGTGTCTTGTAGTTTTACTTCCTGTCTGTGTGGTTTTTCCCTCCCATTTGGGTGAAACCTTATAAAGTGCATTGGATAAAAGCGCTATTTAAATGTAGACATTTACCATTCATATATTTTAGACATATATGAAGAATGGGTCCGGGAGGACATTCATTAATATCAGGTATCGCCAAACAGATATGACCTCACCACACAACCGCCTCTCCACCATGGGACCTGGAGAGAAGACATAGGCAGGACTAAAGAACAAACACACAGAGGGAGAGAGGGACAAGGAAAACATGCACACGGGAGAGAGATAGATCCAAACATCTGGAATGAGGTACTGATAACCAGGGGAAAGAGGTCCCCGGATGGCCAATAGTCCTGCACAGAGAACCCTGAGTAAAAAGAGATGACAAGGAAGCGAAACTAGAGAGAGAGAGAGAGAGAGAGAGAAAGAGAGATAGGCACAGAGCTGTGCTTGTGGGACACAAACAGATGGTTAGAGAAATCCCGTACTTTTCTTAAAGCTTACAATAGTCTTGTTGGCAGGACAAACATGGACTATAGTACTAGGCTTATTAAATTCATTGAGAGTGACACCAACCCACTGCAAAGCTAATGATAACAGGTACAAGCCTGAAATAATCAAAAATAAAGCAGAAAGTTATGATGACGAGATGAGTTTTAAGTTTGGATTCAAAGGCCAAAATGCAAAAGCAAAAGCAAAAGCACCGTACAGTTTTTCCAATTGCTTACAGTTTTTTGGGATTGCTTAAGCACGATTTTCAAAACAGGGCCCGTGTTTTCAAAACACTACACACAATTAGCACAACCACACACCCAATTAGGAAAACACTACAGATCCTTTGCATAATTAAACAGTCTTGTAAAAACTATACACGTCTGTTTAAAAACCACACTTTGTTACCATATGAAACACACACGTTTCACATTACTTAACTATGTTTGCACGAGTTACACTCTGCTGTGATAAACCTAAAACACTTTTAGCACTTCTACTTCCCTATGATTAGAGTACGCTACCATCAACAAAGTACAAATATAATGTAAATCCACCAAACTCTACACAAGACCAATGTTGCAGACTGAAGAAATTTATTTATTTCTCAACACGCCCAAAATGTTGACATGGACATTCATGATACTGTAACAAAATGTCACTTTACGTATTGTACTGTAAGTTTACTGTAAAAAAAAAAAAAATAAATAGTCTCTTCGCCTACCTGGATCTGGCCAGAGATTTTCATCAACATCGCAGGCAATGTTGTCATTAGCAAGACACCTTGGAAAGAAACGTCTTGAATGACGAATCCATCCTTGCACTGCTGCTACCTCCATCTGGTCACACATTACTGTACTGTAAGCAGTTACTGAAACCGTGCAGATGTTTTTGATATGATGATATTTTTACAATACCTATTTTCCAGTCAAAATGTTCTTATCACACTTGCCACTGTGTATCGGCTTAGATTTGGCTGTACTCGCAGTCCAACCTCCCTCAGCGTCAGGCCGTGGTTGACAACGTGGTCAATCAGTGCTGCGCAGATCTCATTTGTCAGATTTGGTCCTCTTTGAGTACCTACTTGTCTTCCTCTTCCTCTTCCTCTACCTCCAGCCTGGCCTCCATCTCTTCCTCTGTTGATTCCTCTTCCTCCCCTTCCTCTGCCTCCTTGTCCTCCTTGTTGTCCTCCTCATTCTCCTCCTCGTCTTACTCATTCTCTGACTCTTTCCATTGTGCTTGAAGACCGATTAACTCACCTGCTGCGTGTTTTGCAAATCACTGTGTGTAGAGTTTTGCAACAAGTGTGAGGTTGACAATGTGCTTATGGTTGTGCAAATATGGGCTGATTTTTTGCTTTTTGAGTGTAAGGTTTTGCTAATAGTGTACTACTTTTAATGTTAGTGTGTAACTGTAAGCTGCTTTGTAAAAACACTACACACAATTAACACAACCCTACACCAAAGTAGCACAACACTTCAGATAATTTGCAAAATGTCAAAACTATAAACGACTTTATAAAAACAATATTTTGTTACCATATGAAACTCACACATTTCATATGACTTCAATCTTTTTGAAGCAGTTACACAATGCTGTTGCTAACCTAAAACACATTTAGCAAGTCTAATTCTCAGTGAGTACTGTAAATGACGTACACAGAAAGTGCAACTATACAATCGTTCACCAAACATTACAAGATCTATGCTGCAGACTGATGGAAATATCATTGATTTCTCTCCCTGTACCCAAATCAGTCAACATGGAGAATCACAACAACATGTCCCAGTTTTCATGCTACTACAGTAGTGTGCATAACACTTTTAGCTCAGCAAACAACAGACAAACGTAAAATACTGTACAGGTACAGGTTACAATTACAGTAAATTAAAAAAACAACAAACATAAAAAATAATCTGAACTGAAACTGACAGTATTGTACAGAAAATACTACAGTATACTAAACATACTATACATTATCTCTTCACCTAGCTGGATCTGGCCAGAGAATTTCATCAACATCATAAGCAATATCCTCAATAGCAAGACAACGCAGGAAGAACCATCTTCAATGTTGAATCCATCCTTGCCTACCTGCTGCATTTTTATAGTGCTTAAACCTGATTGGTATATCTACAATTTAGCAATCATGTGTTTGTGCACCTGATGGCTGTGTTTAACAGATGGTAATTTGACAGTCAGTCCTTTGGAATTGCAAGGAAGTGACATCATGATATACTTCTGTGTCTGATATATACAAGCGTGTTTAGTGTTTTGCAAATCACTGTGTGCAATGTTTTGCAAATAGTGTGAAGCTGACAATGTGCTTGCAGATGTGCAAATGTAGCCTTGTGTTTTGCTCCTTGAGTGTAATGTTTTACTAATAGTGGGAAAAGTTTAATTTAATGTGTAAGCAATCATAAAAAACTGTAAAGTCTGATCTGACATAGATAGGGAGCCAATGACAGAAAGCTAAAATTGGTGTAATATGGTCAAATGTTCTATATTTAGTTAAGATTCCAGCTATAAAGTTCTGAACCATCTGAAGACTCAATACTAGCATTTGGCAGGCATTTGAACAAGACATTACAATAATCAAGTCTAGATTAAACAAAGGTGTGAATTAGTTTGTATCAGCGAAGGACAGAGAGATCTAATTTTAGATATGTTGCGTAAGTGAAAAAAGGCAGTCTCTGTGATTTCTTTTATGTGCTGAACAAAAGAGAGAGTAAGATCAAAAGTAACACCAAGATTCTTGGCTGTCAAATTTTGAGAAATCACACAATGATCAAAGTGATCAAACTAGTATCTATGTCGAGTAGGGCCATTGTCCAGCATCTCAGTTTTATCAGAATTTAAGTGCAGGAAATTAAATGTCATCCAGTTTTTCACAGCTGACAAGCAGAACTCTAATTTAATCATTTGCCTTTACAGGCACATACAGCTGAGCATCATCAGCGTATTGGAAATTAATTCCATGACTGCATATAATTTGGCCAAGAGGTGAAATATAAAGAGAGAAAAGCAGAGGGCCAAGAACAGAGCCCTGAGGTACTCCATGTTTCATTATTATTTATTTTTGTTATAGGAAACACACTGTGTTCTTTCAGATAGGTAAGACTTGAACTACACAAGAGCCAGGCCAAAGACGCCAAACTGATTTTCCAGTTGTCTAGGTGTATACAATGCTCAATGATATCAAAAGCTGCACTGAGATCCATTAATAGAAGCACTAAGGTGGAATCTGAATCCATAGTAAGCAGAAGATAATTTACCACTTAAGTAAGTGCAGTTTCATTGGAGTGACAGGCCCTGAAAGCAGATTGAAAAGGTCCAAAACGTTTAATTGCTGAAAGAGGCTAAAAAACTGCTTTAATGTGAGGAGAACTGCAGAGTTGGGTTCTAATTCTCTGTGGGTTTGTCAAGTCGTTTGATCAGTGTTAAATGTAAAAATATTGACATTTTTATTGCAGTTGCAGTTTTAAAAAGATACAGCAAACAGTCCTGCCTTATTAAGCTGCTTTACACACTGTATTGTTAATAGCTTATATCACATTAAACATGAAGTTGTTTGGTAAAGGTGCCTAGTTAAGAGTACTAGTGACCACAGTGTTTAAAACCATCACGGTCTTTCCCCTCTTTTCACGCTGATTCTGTTCACACACAACCAGTGAAGAAAAAAAGAAAAAAAAACAGCAGCTAGAGACAAATTACAATTTAGGCATAATCCCTTTTCTCTGATCTCTCCCGATTTTGGTTTTATATATATATATATATATATACGAAGGAATTATTCAAATAAAACTGCACAGTGGAAGTCTGTTCTGTACCTGCGGGCATTTGGAGGGAGGCAGGGGATGAGAGACGAGGGAGATAAATTGGAGGAAAGTATTGAAATGGCCTCCAAGGTTTCTCTCCCTGATATTTTCCCTCTCACTCTCTTCTCTTACTTTCTCTCCTGCCTTCTCTGTCGCTCAGCTTCTTTTTCCCATTTGTTGGTGGAAATCTTAGTTACTTTAGCTGATATCCTAGCTAAGCCTGGTAATTGACTCTGGGCTGTTTGGGTTAATCTCCTAAATCAGACACTAGAGCAGAGACCTTCAGCCTGCTGAGCTCACTCCCCAGCTTTGAAGTAATAACTGATAGGCAGCTGATAGTCGGTCAGTGCAGTTAACATTCATTTAGAGGGGTATCAGACAAACATCAACATGGTTCAGGACTCAGGCATGTCAACACAGATAAAGAGCTGCTGCTAAACCTGCAGGTATGTGTATTATATAGGGAATCTGGAACGGATATGTGTTATTTAACTGTGTTAACCAGTAACCATAGACTGTATAAAAAGAAGTGGATGTAGTCACCGTGGACCACCATTTTGAAGCCTCAAGATTAGCATTTTGCCCGTCACCATCCTGTTTTTTTTGCAGCTGGGGAGCATAATGAACACTAAGTTATCAGCTAATGCTAGTGCTAGCTAGGTTAGCAAGGTGCATCTGTAAATCACATTAACTGTGATAATAATTGGGATGCTAATTTTGCGTAGCGAAAAACTACCAGATGTACTTACTGGAAAAAATGAACTGCCGACTGCTAAAATGTGTTTTAGTACAACCGAACGCTGAACAAGACATTTTCAGGGAAGCAAAATGCAAAGTTCTTAGGCAAAAACACTGACAGCACCCAAAAACAAGTTCACAGCTAGTTAAATGTACACAGTGCAGGGGATACACGTTGCATAATCCACCCTTGGCTAACAGAACTTCTGAGTCAGGTAAAATATTTTAGAGGGTAATGTACCTATGTACTGTACTTATATGTGTATATGTGTTTCAGTTTGTGATAGATATATTTAGTTGTTCATTCATGTATTTATTTATTTGTATTTTTGGTTATCCAGATACCATTCATTACGTTATTTATTCTTTTATTCATATAGTCTTAAATTTATTGATTCTGTAAATTATTGAGTCATTTATGAAGTCAGTGATTCACACATAAATCTTTCATTCAATTGTTCTACCCAGTATTCCTTTGGTTATTCATATATATATATATCTTCATTAAAACTTCCACAGTTTATTGCTTCATTGATTCATTTACTTATTTGTATATTTATAATAGTCTTTGGTTTTAATATAAAGAGTGTAGACTATCATGAACACACTAATACAAAACAACACAAATAAGGGAGACAAAATAATACACCTCACAATTTTTCAGTCACTCCAATATTAACATGACTGCGGCGCCATAAGATGAGGTGCGCATCAGTCCCATTGGAGAACCAAGGACCCAGTATTTTCCTCACTGTTAATTCCCATGTTAAGGTTTTCTTTCAATTATTTTCTCAACATTTATAAAAACGAAAGCGTCCTTGATAATTCAACAATAAATAAAACAATGTGATAACTCCTGACTGTTTAAATTATTTCTCCTTCGATTCTGCAAAATAAAGTTTTTTGTTGTCCGTTGTGGATAGCGGAAGGATAGGCTACATTACCCATGATCCTTAGCCATCGCTGCAAGATAATGGCTATTTTAACATAGATAAAAACTGCATAATTATACACCAAATGTATAATTTACATTTGAAAATTTTGGAATATTTAAATGTTTCAAACCATTCAGTCGATGTCCCCAGAGTGTTGCGTGACAGGGGCTCTAAATATTTTGGGAACCCATTTTTATTTGGCCCTCTGCAGTCTACTCAGGGATTAGATTGAATAGGTTTAAACTGGGGTTTTTCAGTCCATAGTTGTCCATAATGTTCAGCTGCTATTCCATGATCCAATTCCAATAGTGCTTATTCTAAACTAACCTACTGTTTCTATTTTGAAGATTGACATGCCTGTAAATTACAGCTTGTTATAGGCATTTTTCTGCAATTGAAACTGAAACAGGAACCTGTTCCTATTTAAATCTGCACACATTTTAATGCTAAGCTTCCAATTTATTTTACAAATGACTGCTAATTTCTTTTATTTCTTTATTATTATTTAACTGTTACTCAGAGGAATCTTTGTATGTAAATATATATATACATACACACCATAAGCAACAAAGAGCATTATCCCCCATGGAGGAGAAGCCTAGAAGCCACGATCAAGGCAACATTGAGATAAGTAAGTCAGCTCTCAGAGTTACAGAATGATGCAAGGAAGAAAGGTCTCCCTAAGAAATACAACAAGCTGTCTATACCTGAGGCCCTGGAGACAGCCAAACAAAGACTCACAGCTCTGGCTACTCTCAGCGGCAGGGTAATAACACAAGAACAGAACCACCCAGGGCCAAGACTGAACAGTACTGGAAGAACATATGGGGGAAGGAGACATCACATAACAACAATGCTCAGTGGCTAGTGGCTCTAAGAACAGAAGACAGCGATCTCCCAGAACAAGAGCCAGTAACCATTACAAATACAAACTTCTTGAGCTCCCAAATCCTTCAACCTACTAACTATTATTGGTAATTTTGGTTATAGTTTATGCTTTAGAGTAATAATTTAATTATTAATCATTTCCACATTGATAGTTTAGTATATTATATGAGACTCAATTAATTGATTGGCTATCATTTCTTTTTGTTAATAAAAGTGGTGCCCCCAAGATCTTTATTAATTAAAGTTATTATTTATGATTATCCTTGATAATTCTAACAATTTAGTTCCTCTTTAACCATTGTAAATTCCAAAATATATGTATATAAATACACATACATATATATATACAGTATACATATATACGGGGCGGCTGTGGCTTGGTGGCAAAGCGGGTCGTCTACCAATCGGAAGGTCGTAGGTTCGATCCCAGCTTCCCCCAACCATGTGTCGAACCCCAAATTGCTCCCGAAGCTGTGCCTTCTGTGTGTGAGTGTGTGTGAATGGTTAGTTTAATTTGTACTGATGGGCAGTTAGCTCCTGCCATCAGTGTATGAATGTGTGTGTCTGGGTAAATGTGATATGTAATATGAAAGCGCTTTGAGTAGTCGGATGACTAGAAAGGCGCTATACAAGTACTGTCCATTTATATATATATATATATATATAGTAGTATAATTCTTAGAATTACAATGTCTGTGAAAGTATTCTGTGCAATTATCCATTACATATACTGTATCTATATAAATGAGAAGTGTATATAGTGTTTATAGCTCTTATTTTGTATTCTCTATATCTATTATTTTTATGTGTATTTTTTATCTGTCAACCTTTTTCCTGTACGTGTTGAATGTTGAGCTGCCAAAACCAGGGAATTTCTCCGCTGTAGGATCAATGAAATGTATCTTATCTTATTTGAAGGCACCCCCAGTTATTGACTATGCTCACGTGATAGCTGAAGTCAAGAGCTCTGTATAACAGTTGGTCCCACATCTGTAGCCTCTTTTGTTGCTGAATTATAAGCTTTCAAACATGGATCAAGGTCAAGGTTCAAAGGTCACTATCTCAATGCAAGACCCATGAAGAATCTTCATACTGACCTATCTTACTCTCCAGGCCCCGTCCTTTCCAACGATGTATCTGGTTTATCTCCAATATATAAAATGAAGCTTTTTGTTTGTTTGTTTTTTTCCTTTTTAGTGGAACTTGTGACCAAAATGAGTCACCTTCAGAGATGATTGTACAATATTGCTGACAATCTAGGGCATTACTACAGGCTTGGAAGAAGGCCTGAAGTGCTTGGGTTATGGCTGAAAAGACCAACTCTCTCTCATTCACTGGTCATCAAATACTGAGGCATGCATAGGCTACTATTTACACAACCCAGAACAGCAAAAATGAAATGTGACATGTGCATAAATAATTCAATTATGTAACAGTGGAGGTTGATTGCAATGCACAATATAGTAATATAATATAAGTCCAGTTTGATGATATATATGAACGTAACAAGTGTAGGGTGAGGATTGTGAAAGGTAAAGTCCAGCTTGATAACCCCTTCTTAAGAAAGGTGAATTCCTAATTAAATATCCTCAGCCACACATTCTTGGAAATATGAAATTTACAGTTTACAATCACAAGCTATAAAACGCTTTTTTTTAAAGAGATAGTGGCATTTGGAATTAGGTTTCGGCCGACAAGGCAGCAATTTGAAATGGAAGGAAGCCCACTGACAGCAGACAGCCCAAAATAGGAGTCGAAGACGTTAATTCTACGCACAACTTTACGAGAGCGAAGCAGGGGCCATATCAACCACCATAGCAATGTTTTGAGACCTGAGATAAACTTCTAAGATTCTGAACTAAATTCAGGATCATGTACATTCACTGAATGAAGATTATGGGAATAAAACGCACATTTCTCTCGAGAAATGTTATCAATATATGTACGTGTACAATATACATGCATTTGTGTCATATGACAACATTACATAAATGACACAGTTTCAGTTCACAGGCCTACTCTGTGCTCTTCAGCTTAAATACAGTATAGACTAACAGTAACATATGCACACACAGAGGCGCATACTGTTCAACACACAGATAATGTGCTTAATTGTTTTCTCTACAACGGCTAACTTTTAAAAACTGCAGTCTGTTCATGCAGTTGTGTGTGTGAACTTGGTGGAATGCCGCTGCTTCAGGGTGCATGTTGATGATGCTGGCAGTCAGTTACAGTGATGGTACAGCTGGAGAGTCCTGCATAATCCCTGTGTGAAAAACCCTGCCACTGGCAGCTAATTTTGTCCCTCTGCAAATCAAAAATTGTCCCTCCAAAGCTGTTTATACAGGTAAAGCAAGTGACCTGACCAGGGTTAATGCAATCTAGCTAATGGCATGTAAATGCTATGATCCTTTGTTTAGGTTTTTTATTGTGTTTTATGTTGTTTAATAAAAAGTAACAGAAAGTACCTTACAGGTAAACCGGTGATTAGGCAGTGTCCACTATCAACCTTTGTTTTCTGTATTCTTAAAGTAATATTGGGGAGAGCAGTGAATTTTTAAAGTAATATTACTTCAGATTATCTGTAGGCGATTGTTCATTATGGAAAGAGTTGTGCATACTTTACCTTAGCGCCACCATGTAAAGAACTTAACATTTCTGACTTTGATGCCCCCCAGTGGTAAAAAAATGTGGCAGAAAGGAATACATATTTATTTATTTGTTCATTTAAAGGATCCCCATTAGCTGATGACATGGAAATCATCTTCCTGGGGTCCACATTTAACATACAAAACATAACACATTACATGATGAACATTAATTGCATTAATATACATAAAATTACATCAAAGCTTACATTGATATACGCTGTACATACATTTAGATAGAATACTAATTAAAAATATATATAGCGATGATATTTAAAAGAATGAAAATTATACAGCTCATATGAAGCGACACACATATGGTGTATTGAAAACTAGCACAGAGTCATACCTCCTACTATACAGTCATCTGCATGCCAATAATGCCTCTGCATATTCTTTTTAAAGGATGATTTCTTTTTAAATAGGCACATATTAAGGCATCAATTATTCCAGTTTGTTATGGCTCTGTAAATGACAATTTATTTCAATGAGTTAGTCCTTGGGCTAAGACTTTGCTCATTGGTGAGCCATGAGTGCAACTTTTCTGTGCTAGTTCTAATAGAACAGCCCAGAACAAGTCTAACAGCCCTGTTTTGTGCAACTTGTAATTGATCCATTTATCAGCATTCTGCTTTTAATAAAGTAATTTGTGTCTTCTGATCCACATGTACCCTACGCTATGGTGATAGAGAGGGGGGGGTGCTGCATGCGCCCCTGTCTGGACTCCTGTCAGGAGACATTTCGTTCAGCCCTGACAAGCCACTCATTTTATTCATTATTTTTCGGGATCTCTGGTGTAGAGGAGCCCTGTACCCGTGTATTCGAAATATCTGTGGCTATTATCCTTTATCAGATCTTAGTACCAAAATGACCTAGTTCTTTCCAAGAAATTTTCAGGAAATCATATATTATCTTTTATGAATTGTATCATATATTGTATTTAAGGCACTGAGGCACAACCTGCACCACTATTCAAATTCACAGCATAATAATGATGTCACATCAACCAAACCTTTAAAAATTATGCCAATTTGTGTAGAAATAAAAGATAATGGGTACATAAACAATAGTAGAATGTTTTAGTTTCATAGCTCTTTCCATCGATTCTATGATAACATTATACATACCAAAACAGTTGCTGTAATACAGCAAGATTACTGAACAAATAGGTTCTGTCACCACATTCCGATATCTCAGCAATTACTTTGGTGAGTACATGTTCTCATAACCAATAGAAGTGATGATCAAAGCTACAAAACACTTTAAATGAACCATAGTTTTCCTTTGACATATGCTTTTACAATGCTTTCTGCACATTTGGTTCACAAGGGAGCCTTTTCACAGATGTGTTGTAACATGGAAAACACAGCTGCAGCTCATAAAAGTAATAATGGATAGGTTTGATTTAGGGAGGCTAATGAGCAGGCATTAACAATAGTCAGTATTGTTTGGCAGTGCCTGTTAAACTGGCACAGCTTAATAAAATCTTTCCATTAATGATTTGATTAGCTGCAGTTTTAAACATGGATTTTTTTATTTTTTTTTACCCCCACACCACCATCTCCATCTACCTGTATCACAACCCCAGATAACTGTTCATTCAGCGTGCTAATTGCATGGTTATTAATAACACTGTCAGGCACTATCTAGAGCTGTCTTGCAAGTGACAACCATAAGAATTATTCCCATCACTACCTTTCATCGCAAATGACATGAGTGTAGCACAATGTTACCCTCACATTTCATTTCACCTGGGAAGAGGGTGGATGTCATGTGACTATTGTAGTATATTGATAGAAAAATGTAATTTTGGAAAAAGGAATTGCTGAGGTCTCAGAAAAAATGAAAAGGTTTTAGGCACCCTTTTCTGCACAGTCTACATGACGCATGATGTTTTACTTCAGTTTATATATTCTTCATCAGTATTTATCATTTGAAAGTAAGTCAAGACAGAGGATGGTGGCTTCCCAGGCATGTACCTCGATGTGATGCCATTCCTGAGAAACAAGGAAATCAACTACCTTTGGAATAGCTGTCAAGCAGTCAACAGATAAAAAGAGAAAATAAAGCTGAGGCTGAACCTGCTGCCAGCACCCAGCTTTGCTCAACCTGTCAATTAACTGATTGTGGGCAAATGATCACCAGCAGCTGGCATCACAACCACTTCCACCTTTTCCATGTCATAATCTGCTAAAATCTGTTGTTCTCTCTGCAAATATATGAAAGTAGTCAAATTCAATTCCATTTTGCACACATTTGCCTTTTTATTTTGGGGCATATGCCAAAGCAGCTGTTCTTACCAAGATCAACTGATATATCCAACAACAGAAGATAAGATTTTTCAGTCCATGAAATCATCAACATACAAGCATCTAATGAGTGCATGTGCTAGGAAAGATAATGTTTGTTCCTACACTATATATTGTTTCCAGTGCTGCTAGATGTATAAAGCAGGGCAATGCTGATCTTTTTCTTCAGGAAGCAGGATATTATTCAGACATGGCCAGCCCAAGCCATTTACAAATTAAGACGCCACTTAGATCCTAAACAAGCTTTTTACAAGTTCAAAGTCTTAATTTATGTTTATTTGTTTCATAATTTAAATGTGTATGTTTAAATTCAATTCAATTCAATTAAATTTTATTTATATAGCCCAGTATCACAAATCACATTTGCCTCAAAGGGCTTCACAATCTGTAACATACGACACCCTCTGTCCTTAGACCCTCGATTCGATTAAGGAAAAACTACCCAAAAAAAACCCTTTTAATAGGGGAAAAAAAACGATAGAAACCTCAGGAAGAGCAACAGAGGAGGGATCCCTCTCCCAGGACGGACAGACATGCAATAGATGTCGTAAGTACAGAATAGATTTATAGCATCAAAACTATAACATATATAGCCATGATGGCAAAACTGTTGTATATACATACACATTATTACGTTAAATGAATCATAGTGTCTAATAGTTACTCCAAATCGCAACATTTCCACAACACATTTCCCACCTGATATTCAAAAATATTATATGTACAATATATATGATATCATATAATATTAATTACCGTGAGCTTGAAATTTGGGGATTGGGACCAGGCACTACAACAGAAGAAGGGTGTTTACCTTAAAGGGGCCTTGTGGAATCTTTGACCACTACTGACACTTCAGAGCAATGTTATGGGTCCCTGTTGAGTTTGTATCTGGAGCACATGCATGAGGATGCACATGTATGTGCACAGTCACGCGATCGATGCAATAGGGTCCCACCCTCTAAGTTGGAAACCACAAATTTGGATGATAATGTATGGAGATACAATTTACAGAAAATGTCATTGAAAAGTGAAATGAATAAAATGTGACATTTTGTGATTGCTTTAAAACTCATCCTGAGTTTGGTTGGTGGCTAGTCGAACATTTCACATGTGCGTGAGGTTGTGCTAGGGGAATTACAAATCATGACCTCAGTATTTCTAAAATCCTGGCTACAACCAAAAATTCACCTTTACTAGGTTAAATTAATTTCCTCTTTGCAATGATTTCAAACAGAGTCAGTTGCTCTGCACAGTTTCATATTGCTAAGGTAATGTTTTTTTGTGGTGTGCTCTTAGATCCCAGAGAGGTCTAGGGGTAATAATATAACAATAATATAATAATAATAAGCTTTATTTATATAGCGCTTTTCACAGACAGCAGTCCCAAAGTGCTTCAAAATAAAAGGCAGTAAAAAATAGACAGATAAAATACATATTACAACAAAGTACAGTCAGTCATGACAGCCTTGAGCCTATTGGGGCTGGGTGAGGGAAACAACAACTCAAGCCAGGTACAACAGGTTACAGGTGTTTTGCTAGAGGAGGGTGAGCAAAGGAGAAAGGGCTGCTGGGTGGCTCCAAACCAACAAACAAGTAAAACAAAACCTCTGCTTCTTGCCAATTCAGGATCACAGCGCTCTGCTGGTCAGATACAAAAGCAACAAAATATATATAATATCTAACTATTTACCCTATACCTGCTAGTTTAAAAACACAATACAAAAGTTTTACCAACCTACTTTACCTAATTTGACCATACATTGAATCACTGCAGGTGTCGCTAAGTTTTGCATGTGCAATGAAACGGGCTGAAAGAGCAGAGCCAGGTACCAGAGATAAAACTTTAACCGACCTCAAAACATCTGGCAATCGTGGGATTTGTGAGATGGTAAATGGACTGTATTTGTATAGCGCCTTTCTAGTGTTCGGACTACTCAAAGCGCTTTCACACTACATATCACATTCACCCCATTCACACACGCACTCATACACCATCAATGCCACTCATACACGCCATCATTCATACCATGAATGGCAGGAGCTAACTGCCCATCAGTACAACGTAATCTAATCTCACTCTCACACACCGAAGGCACAGCCTTGAAAGCAATTTGACTCAATATCTTGCTCAAGGACACTTCAACACGTGGGCTGGGGGAAGCCTGGATCGAACTGCCGACCTACCGATTGGTGGACGACCTGCTCTGCCACAAAGCCACAACCACCCCTGAAAAGGTAAACGCTTCTTCAACAAAAGCTTGGGCATGATGCAGATACACACGGAATTGACACATTTGTGTCGGAGGGCAAATCGAGAGACGTTTTACTTTGAGGGCCTTCAGAGGTCTACGTGTTTACAAAGACAAGTTCCGCTGGACTAAACCCTAGTGACTTGGATTGCTTCGCAAGCTGAAAATAAGACAAAAGACATACCTTCATCCCAACTTTTCTCAGGTCCTAGGCAAATTTGTGCAGCATGTACTTCAGGGTATGATACCATTGCCTTGCCTAAATGTCCAGCCCAGTTGCTTTCATGGGCCATCATGAACACTTGCGATGATATGGCCTTAGACTCCCGGGAGACTTCCCATGATCCACCACTCCCCTCCTCTCCCATTGTATGCATTCTTATCCCATTAATTAATGTTACTAACGCGATATCTTCTCTCTCCCGTAGTTTTGTATTTTCTCATCTCTCTTCTGTTACTTTCAGCAGATACTTCTGCCTCCAGAGCTGCAGAGTCTGGATCTATGATTGCAGGCCACCTGTTGCCCCGCTGCTACAATTATTGTTATTATTAGTCTTTTTACTATTATTATCACTATTATTCAAATCACTATCATTCTTCTTATTATTATTATTTTATTAATATTAATATTACCGCTACCATAACATTATTTTATTAGAATTATTTTAGAATTCTGGTAGCCCAACACACTCTTAAAATGACGGGTTTTTTTCTTGACACTGTGGCCAAGCGCTTGCTCATGGTGGGATTTGTTGGGTCTCTGTAACTAATATTATAAAGAGTACGGTCTAGACCTGCTGTTTAGGAAAACTGCAATGACATAACTTCTGTTATGAATTGTATATAAATAAAATAAATTGAATTGAATTTCCACCAATTTTGTCTTCCGGCTACAAAGGTTGGCATAAGAACACTGTATATGACCAAGATGACGGCACATGCACAACACAAGGCTCAGCATCTCTCCAAATTCACAGAACTAGTAGTTATCTGGTATTTGTTTAATGTCTATTCAACAGTCTTGCATTCGTATCATACAGCTGACAGGAACTTTTGGGCATTGGATCTCATAACTGTGACAACTTCATCGCCGATCTCCGGCTCATTCCAGAGATCTGCAAGACATCAAAGGCCACCAACCCGGTTCCAGTTGTCGGAAGTGCTGGCAGGCGTCGTCGAGATCAATAACCAAGGGGGGGGCTAGGCTAAAGCTAACTCCTCAACGGCTGTCTCTACGCAGCATTTTCCTCGCCAATGTTCAGTCTCTGGTGAACAAAATGGATGAGGTGCAGCTGCGGAGCATTACCCACAAAAGGATTATGGACTGCAACATCATGATTTTCACACTCAACAGGCTCAACAGTGGCGTTCCCCATGGCGTCATCAAGTTATTAGAGCACTACATCCAGACCAGAGGTGGGGGTCTGTGCATTTATGTAAACAGACACTGCTACAATCGTACAACAGTACCAGTTTCAACACACAGACTGGAGTATGTTTGCCATTTGCAATTTAGGCCACCCTGAACTCCCACATGGACATTGATTCCTTTGTCTACTCCGTTCTGGGTTATTTCAACACTAACATCAACAGTGTCACAACCATCAGATGGATTACAACGTTCCCAAATCAGAAGCCATGGATGACCAGAGGGCTGAACACTTAATTCAACATGCAAGTAGGGTTATCTTTCAATATCACTTCAGATTACCTTAAACAACACTAAAAAACACTTTTATCAGTTTTATCAGATTTGACTGACAGTGACCAAACAGCCCACCAGCTGTCATCAGATTTTTATTCAAATGTTGCTACATCCTGATTGGTGCATGGAAATATACCTGACATCACCTTTATCTAACTGAGCTCCGCCTCCTTAAAACCAGTGAAAGAAGCACAGATGGGAAAAAAAGAAATACAAAAACTCCAATTTGAAATAACCAAAACTGTTCTAATTTTAAATAAAAAAATGTTCTCAAGGCCTTTAAGGTGTGTGGGAGCCTAATCAGTTCTGCTTAGGGAACCGAAAAGACTTGATAGCAGACATTACCTAGTGTATTTGAGAAGGCAGTTTGGGCCACGGATCACTGGGAGAATGATACGATGTGGATACTATATGATATGTCATGCTCTGTTTGCATGTTTCTGCATGTGAATACGATTGGAGTTTGCTGTTTATTTGCTCTGGCTTAGGTCAGCCTTTCTGTTTGCTGTTACTTTTACTGCCCTCTGCAGGACATCAGTACAGGGCCCACCACACATAAACACACACACACACAACCAAAAACACATGTACCCTTTTTACCGTACAGTACAGTAGATGCACAACCTCTGCAGCATATTTGCAGTTGGACGACAAATTAAATACATTAAATCACCTGCATTAGTATTTGATGATACCGATCCTCTTACTGGTACACCGTAGATTAAAACAAGCAGTCACATACACAGTTAACTTCACAGGCACACACACATAAACACCAAACACACTTTTCCTTCTCTTAGTTAGTCTCATTCAAAGTTCTGCACAGAGCCATGACAATTAATCACACAATGCAACATAACACACCCTGCATGGTGTGCCTCTAAATGGGGTAAACAACCCCAGCGCTCACCATACAGGGAGACGTTTCGTCAAACAAATATGATCAAAACAAAACTAATGACGTGTAAATTGTTTATGATGTATTCCGAAATGAGCGCGCTGTCTGGGAGTAATCACAGACACGAGAAAGACATAATCAGGAGGAAATGAATATGAACAAAGCTGGCGCGCACTTTGACACTCGGCACTGTGTGTTGGAGTGGTCTGAAGGAGTGTGATACAAATGTGTTGCGTCTGGCAGCAGGAAAACATGTGGTCTCTACCATTTGTGCCCGTGAGAAAAAGGCTGTTTGAAGAGGGAATGAGTGACACAGATATGAAAAGTGTTCCTCCATTTCATAAAAGAGCAATCACAATACTGAATGTAGTGTTATTTGTAAGAGAGGGAAGCTCTATTGAATTTCCTGAACTGGCTGCTATTGAACAGACTTCAATAAATGAACTCCAGGGAAATCATTACACTAAATTTCAATTAGCCAAAACACACTGGTTATCAACAAAGGTTGTTATAATGAACACATTTGTACATTATAGTTACAGGCATGTGTGGCCAGAAACATCTACTGTATATCAAATTCATACTAATGTGTTAATAATATTACCAATATAATTGCAGCAATATATACAAGTACAGTCCATTTATCATTTACCAAAACACTAAATTCAACTTTTACTGTAGCTGTCTGTCTAAGCATAGCATCCCTACAACATACTGTACTGTACTGTACTCTTTGATTGGATTAAAATGTAAACATTTACCTAATGTTTTATAGTGTAATAATGATTGAAATTTCATTTTGCACTTTAGGGCCCCTATAATTATTAAACGATGAGGGGGAAAAAAGGGTACCTATAGCTAGCTATCCATAGCCTAAGCTTACCATAGATTACGTTACATGAAACACCACCACACAAAGTAATCTAAGTCTATAGCTAACGTATAGCTGTATGTTAGAAAAAGGAATTCATTACTTGACTGAGTCTCCCTCACTCTCACTCCACTCGGCCATGAAATATGCAGGTTTGTGCAACAAACTGGCAACCACTGGAATGGAATGGAACGGCGAAGGGGGAGTGTGTCATCTAGTGGCTCGATGTTATCACTGTCATTAATTGCACCTTTAATAGTTTTATTATGATTAATATTTGTATTATTGTTGTTATAATAATAATAATTATAATAATAATCAACCTCTTTAAAGCAGAGGAAGCCAAGACTGATGTGTAATGTGAAAGGTGTCGCTCGTACTGGTTTGATTTTCTGGGTTTTCTCCACCACTCTGTTTGAAGATCATTGAGGGTAACTAGGACATTGAAAGACCTGTTGAGTAAAACGTTTCTATTTTAAACAAAGCTATCTGCACAGCTAAATATACAGTACATATAGTTTTTGTGAACTGACCCTTTAAAAAGGGTAAATATGTATATGATATCCTGTTTTTTGTGGTTCCTGTTTTTTACCTCTTGAAATGGAATCCTATTTTCTGAGATTATTATTATAGTTACATTACCCAGCACAGAACCGACACACACAGGAGGCAGAGTCGAATCCAACATAAGCAGTGAAGTGACAAAGACAGTATAAATCACCATAATCCAATATTTTATATGGCAGCAACATTGTTCTATTAAGTTTTTTTTTTCAAAATGACCCCTAAATGAACATTTAACATCCAGAAGTCAAGATATAGAATACAGTCTGAACAGAGTCATCAAAACTCCGATTTGGGATGAAAAAAGGCCACCATGTGTATTTTGTGTGCAATTGTAGAATGTAGACACCTCAGGTCACTAAAACCTCCAAACACTACTGAGGACATGTCCACTGTGTCCTCTATTGTAGCCTAGTCCCTGGTAGTAGCCTAGTAGTAGTAGTAGTAGTAGCTTTAGTCTTATTTGCCAGGATCCACAGACAGCCTATATATCCACTGTGGGCCACCTCCTACAACCAAAGCAGTGTGGCACTACAGCTGCTGTGTGACATGTGCAAACCAAAGCCAGCCCCTGCCAAGGCAGTGAATTACCAGTGCTAATCCCACAGGCTGAAGCTGAGGATCTTACATCGGAGAACAAAAGCTCTATTTCCACAGTCTGACAGAGGCATAGACACAGCAGAGATTTAGCGGGGTCCTCGGGGTGCTGCCCAGGAGGGTTTAGGACTGGATGAAGGTACAGACACACAATGTTTTTGGGAGAGATGATAAGAAAAACACTGTGGACAAACAAAGGAAAACAAAAAGGTGGTAAAGTATCAAATCATGTCAGATTTATTTGTTATAGCACAGGGGTTCACAAATTGTCTACTTCAAGGCCAACCTGGGCCAGAGCCTATTTTAAAAAAAAATTATTATTAACAATAATAATACACATTATTTTTGGCTAATCTATTCTATTCTAATAAAATATATATATGTCCTGACAGTCAAAGAAGGTCGCCGCAAATGTGCCTATTGAAAATACTAAAACAAAATCTTTTAACAATTTTCATAATGACATACTATCTGGAACGTATATTTTTCTTATTTTGAATGAATTGTATTGAACAGAACAGAATTACGATTTTGTCGTTTTTAATTACAAATGAAGTATAAATTATCTGATACACACTCCAAACTATTACATTTCCAATTATTACGAACCATTTTGTTATCTTGAGTGTGATTAGGATTGTTTTATTATCGGTCCTTCACATCACAAGACATTTTGCGGAAACCTTCTTTGACTGCCAGGACTGCCTGCTTGGCGCGTGGGCTCGGGCAGCCGATACGGATCAAGCACTGACATTCGCCACGCCACAGCCTCCCGGTTAGCTTACCCTGTCAACGAATTAAGCGTCTCAAATTGATGATGTGAGCGGCCCACTAGCTGCAACTTGAAAACATTTCATGGCCCGCTCTTGGTTGAGAAAGTCTGTTACAGCCCTTTCAAGGAGCCACATTGTGAAGCAATAAATGACAAAAACCCATATACCTTTGAGGGTAAAAAACTCCCATGATAAAGGAAAAATGGGAAAACTAGAAGAAACAGTCTAATATGGAGAAGATGTGTTTAGGCTAGCTTAGTCAAAAGACTGGAAGCAGGGATAAACTGCTAACAACACCAAAAGTACACCTTTCATGAACTCCAAAAGGTATTGACATGTGATTATGTTAGCTACCAAGCTAGTCACCAGGGTTTTGTTGATGGTAATGTTATAGCGGTTGTTGGTTAAGCAAATAAAACTGTTTTACACTGTACACTGTTTCTAAAACCACAATGTCTACAGATGGTATAAAAAAAAACAAGATACAATATGTACATAAGACGGCTTTCCAGTTGCTGGAAAACTTTTATTTCCCCTTTTTACGGAGCTATGCTAGCATTTTCCCGCTGCTTCCAGTCTTTTGCTAGGCTAGGCTAAGCACATCCTATTGCTGGATGCAGAAGGATGAAGTAGTATCAATCCTCTCAACTCTGGGTATAAGTAGGCCTATATTTCTCAAAATGTCAGACTGTTCCCTTAAATTAATTGATAAGATATGATAAAAAAGAGCTTCTTTAATCCCAATGTAAATTCGTGTGCAGTTGTAAGAAAGACAGCAAATATATAGACTGCAAGTATAAGATATAAAATATCAATGAGGTGCAAATCAATGATATACACAATGCCAAAAATAAGATAACAGGATAACATTAAAGATCATTCTTAGTGAGTTGCATACAGATATGCATAAGAAGTGACATATTGCTATGCATTTACAATATCAAATCTCAGGTACTGGTAAGTGTATATGGTTAATTCAAAATGCTCAATGATTATGTCCATGACATTGCATGTAATGTCCCATTATTGCACATTATGTACCATTATGTTCCGTAAATCAGAGAGTTGTAATGATTGTAATCCACGGAGAGACAGTAATCCAGAGAGAAACAGAGAGATTAAACAAACAGAGCAGAACAGACCTGAAATGAAGGTTGGAGCTATCTCAACACCCCATGCCTCTGCTATCCATCTCTCTGCATTTGATTGCCACAGGAAGAAAAGATTTCCATTTGTACCTGGAGTTGTATCTGAAATCTGAGGTGTAGAGGGTGAACAGAAAGGGTGACAGGACGGTCCCCTGTAGGGCCCCCATGTTGCTCTCCACAGTGTCAGACACGCAGCCCTGCAGTGTAACATACTGTGGCTATCACACAGTATGCCACTGAGTGATAGTCCACAATCCAGGACAGCAGGGGAGCAGCTACCTGCATCACCATCAGTTTGCCCCCCAGCAGGGCAGGTGAGATGGTGTTGAACGCACATGAGAAATCAAAGAACATGACTTACAGTGGGGCCTGTTACCTGGCTATCAAACTGCTTGAAGCCAGTGATCCTCGTCATGCCACTCCACATATCCTTCCCATTGTCCTGCTGGAGGTTTTGTTCCAGCTTCCTCCTGTAGCTTCCTCTCTGCTTAATCTTCAACTTAAGTTTTCTTTGAACCCGTTTCACCTTCTTCCAATCTGAAGGCCGTTTTCTCAATCAAGAGGACCTCGATGCCTCTGGCGACCCATGGTTCTTTGCATACAGTGTACAGTCTCTGTAGGAACAACATTATCCACACAGAAGTTGATGTATGACCCATGAATTAATCAATGTCCTCTCCATGTGAATCACAGAGCACATCCAAGTGTGTTGCTTCAACGTAGCCCTGCAGAACCTTATTATCTTAGGTCCTCGCAGTCCTAATAGTCACAGGCTGCCGCTCGACTAGAGGCTCATACAGGGGCAGAAGGTGGATAACATTGTGATCTGATCTTCCAAGGGGAGGGAGGGCTATGAAGCTGTACAGCTCCTTAAGATTAGCATACAGCAGGTCCAGTGTCTTATTTCCCGTGGTTGGACAGTCAACAAACTGCTTGAATGTGGGCAGAGTCACAGCCAGAGTGACATACAGCCAAATGCTGCATCTGCAGTCTTATGATACAGTCGGGAAGCTGTCTACAGACTCGTGATGTCTTTGCGTAGCAATGTCTACATGAAACACAACACAATCTCTCACAATACTCTCTCTGACTCCTCGCCAGTGCTGCCAGCTAATCCATCTTGTTAGCCAGCAAACGCACGTTTCCTGTCCTTTTCTTTGCAAAGTGTTTTGCTCCAGCCCTGCAACCCCTGTACTTCTTTCTCAACTCCTTGAGGATGTCAGGTCTCTCCCTTGCCGGAACACTCAGTTGAAGCAACAACAACAGAGCTCTGTTGTAAATGTCTATGCCGTATTGTTATGTGAGCACTGATGCGCGGTTTAACAAAAGTGTCCCCACAACAAAGAACACAGTGAAAACTCTCCACCTCATCATGGGACTAACAAACTGAATGTATACACAAATAAGAATCATTTACGAAAAATGCAGGAAAAACAGAGATCAGCTGTTGCTAGCTACCACTTGTACGGTACCGGAAGTTATAGTTACATTTTTAGGGGAAATACAGTTATTTGCTGTTATTCCAAGTGTGAGATTAAAAGATTGATGTCAATCTCATGTCTGTGTGTGAAGTACAGAGCTGGAGGAAGGACATGGTTAGCCTAACTTAGCACAAAGACTGGAAGCAGTTGGAAACAGCTAGCATGGCCCTGTTCAAAGTTCAAAATATTCCTACCAACACCTCGAAGATGTTGTGGCTTTTTTAATGGGCCCCTACAGAAAGACAAACGTTAACAACAATGTGTAAGAGTTAGGTGCTAGAAAGTTGCTAGATGTCGCTAGATTATGTGCTAATTTGTATATCTGTGAGGTCATAACGTAACGATTAACATATATACAAGAATTTAAAATTCAAGTTAAAAAGTCAAGTAAAAGCTTTATTGTAACTATATCTACAGTAGATCTATCATTGTGTTTTCATCACCTTAGAATGGGCCATTTTTATCTACAGAGAGAGTGGGTCCCCTTCCACGGAGGTCGCCATGTTGCACCGCCATGTTTCTACAGTAGCCCAGAACAGACAAACCCATCACTGTAGAGCCAGTGATGGGTTTGAGGGCATTTCGCACCCACATTAGTTTCTCCTATACGCTTGGAACTGGAGGATGATCCGAGGCGTATTCAAATAGTTGCAAACTGCACTTTCAACGCTAGATGCCGCTAAATCCTACACACTGGACTTTTTTAATTCAAAAATGTTTTATGTAGACTGTTGTATAGACTGTGGAACTTAAATGTAATGAATAGTGAGGATCCAGACTCTGGAATAATCACACTCTTGGAAACTTTTGGTGCCATCGTACCTGTACCTGTATCTAAGTTAGGCTAACCATGTCCTGATCCCAGCTCTGTGCTTAACACACAGACATGATACTGATATTAATTCGAACACCTCACTCATGAAAAGAAAGTAAATGAGCATGTTTTTAATAATGCTCATAGAGTGATAGTGCCTCAATTTCCACTCTTACAATTTGAAGCCCTTTTTTCTGTTACAGAGTGAAGCACATTGATTCTGTGTCCTTTTGCTGAAAATTTCAATGCCCCAAAATCCAGCTCATGCTATGCTTTTATTCACTTCTTCTGCTCATTTACGGCCTATCTTCACTAAGGTCTGAGAAGCCCATGACAGAATAGCACTGTGTTGCTAGGCAGTTCTCAGAAAAGACTTACTGTAACCCAACACAACCTCTTTCTATTAAATCATATTTATAGGAAGAACTCAGTGTTTCCTATTTCAGAACTGTATAATAGAACATCCTCCTTCTTTCATAGGAAATGTATCATGTGCAGCATTGCCAGAAGTTAATTTACCATGGCGCAGATATCCTGCACTGCTCTACCTGTTTTGATGTCAATGTAAATGGTTGTGTTTGAGGGCTTGAGGAAACATGATTTCTCCATGCAATCTCTGGGCGCAACAGATGGATTTTCCCCTCCAGGAGCTGCATGAAGAAAAAGAATATTCAATATGTAATTACTTTACATAGACATCATCACCGTGTTGTCAGGAATTCAATATGCACCCATGACACTGGCGGTGTAATGCGAAGGAAATAAATGCTTTGTTTGGCTTTGTGGAGGAGGGCGAGAACCACCTCAGCTGTTCATCATGAGAAGCAGGTTGAACCCCCGTGTGATACTGGAAGATGCCTCACCATGCCAACGAGTTCCTGTCGAAAGTACACACACGCGCTCCACCCACCAGCTATGTCTCTATGAGGTATTTGTAAAGGTTGTGTGAGACTCCTTCGCAATATATTTTTTATTCTTATTAACTGCATGGGTGCAATTTATTTTCCTCTCAGGCGATGGAGGTGGTTGGAAGTGAGGGCAACTCTGGTCGGACCTGATAAGCTGCTGCTCACACGCAGGCCTGCTGGAGGGACCAGATTTACCAGGAAGACAATGTCCACGAGGTCAGACGCTCACATGCAAAAAACACACACACAGAAACACACTCATTTGCATGGCTAGTCTTGTGAGGACGTCGGCTACATTTCTACCACAATCTCTAACCCTCCTTAAATCAAATATTCCAGTGCTTTTCAAACTGGGTCTTGGTTAAAAAACAAACATGTAACTCAGCAGCTACAGTGCAGATATTTTAGTATTTATTTTACTTTGTTTATGTCTGAATGACTTTGAAATAGCAGATCAGGACAATTGAGGTAAAACAAACGAGGAAAATGATGATGAAATATGAATTATATATTTCTTTCTTTTATGAAATGTTATTTTTGATTGTCTCTGTAAATAATACATTTGCAAAGAGATCATTTCTGTTATGAATGGATGCTATATAAATAAAATTGGATTGAATAGATTCTATTAATTGGAAAATGTATAGAAAGTTAGGTCCCTTAATAAGACATGGCTGTTGCTACTGATTGGGTTAGACATTGAGATTAAAGGAACACTAGTTCCTGGTTCATACCAACCCTATCTCCACATAGGGATTTTGCGCAATGAAAAATTGTTTTATGCCTATTGCCACTGTTTTTTTTATGTTGATTGCATCAATGTAATTCTAACAAGAGCAAAGGAGGAAGTCACTGTAGTAACACTATAGGTTTTTTTTGCCTGTTAAAAATAGTTTTTCCTTATTCGAATCAAGGGTTTAAGGACAGTATGTTGTACAGATTGTAAAGCCCTTCGAGGCAAATTGTGATTTGTGATATAGGGCTATATAAAAAAAATTGATTGAATTGAATGTAAAGCGGCAAACTCTACGTAGGGATTAGGTTACTGTAAGAAAAGATTATAGTAAAAGTGAATAAGAAGGTGCGCATTAAATCTCTACCCCCCTGCCGCCAAACCCTTACAGTTTCTTACATTGTCATGACACACTGCTTCCTACATTAGCACCGAACATTGGAACTGGTAGTAAATTGCGAGGTGAAGAATCCAAATTGAAAGTAATTTCTCCCAGTGATACTGGGATGTTGATAAAGATGAAAAAGTAAAATGGTGGCTACTGATGTTGGGTTTGTTATAGTCGTCTTTGTTGTGACCAACTCCTAAAAGTACCTGAAACTTGCATTAAGTATCGCCTCCTGAGCTGTGATCAAATTTTGTTCCAGGACCTCTGTGAACAGTGGCGACAAAAGCAAAACCTGGCTATATGTTATGTTTTTACGTCGCTGCAGTGGAGTCCGGTTTATTTGCTCAGGACATTAATGGGTGTGACATTGAAAAATACCTCCTGACAGGGAAAGCTTTCTGGAGTAAGATGCAAGGTGCTGTACTTGTTTTTTTCTATTTTATTGGGACAGCTGTCAAGATGTACGCACTTAAATCATTTTACCCCTGTCCCTAATTCAATCCTAAATGTAATTCTAATCTCAACCCTAAACCTAGATACTGTTCCAAAACTAACTGTCTTGTTGTCTACAGCAATTTCCCCCCCTTTCTTATTGTTATTGTGATACATGTTTCTGCTCATAACTGTAAAAATAAAAGAACAAATACACCTTACACACATGCTTGCTTGCACACTAACATATAACACATGCATGCATATCACTTACCACTTACGTGACATCATGAGCATGTTAATGAGCAATTAACATTTTTGATGAGGTAGTAAGTGATGATGATTACCTTACGTGGCATATGAGCTCCATCACCTAAGTTAAACTCTCCCAAACTCATGATTACTCAGTTGTGCTACTTGTTTGTTTACATGAGGAGGCCGGAAACAGCAGTGTAACGATAAGGTAGAAAAACTACAGTTTGCGGTGCACAGTCAGGAGCACAGAGACGTCTATAAAGTGAAAGAAGCACTGCACTGTCGGAATATGACAACCAATCCATCAGAGAAATGGAGGCTGTGTCTAAAGCGTCAAGGAGAGCCTGCCTGGAAGTTTTATAAATAGTGCGCCTTTTAAAGGAAATTGGAAGTTGTCAGACACATGCCATCTTCATTTTTTTGAGAATATCTCCAATAGAGGCACTCTTTGAACATGACTGAAACATCATAACATACAAAGTGGCAGAGCTGAAAGCCTATCTGGATCTCCTGCTGCACTGAGAGGAGTCTATTCACAGCCAAGTAACACAGTGTCAAGGTGCCCGGGCTAATGCATTGAGTTTCCATGACATCTATTAACCTTGCTTATACTTATGCTGTGTGTGTGTTTGTGTGACCGAGTGTGTGTGTTAGTGTGTTTGGTGAATATCTATCTATATGAGGACAGCTGGCAAACATCATCTAAAGGCTCTGATTCTTGCTCTGCAAAGGGGGCCAGTTTAAGTCTGGGAACTTTAGGCTCAAAGAATTGCAAGCTTTCAATAAATTAGCCAGTTGGTAAATCAACTTTGATCTTAGAATCACATAGAAGTTATGACAACATAAACTCTCAATAAAAGGAGAGCATTCTGTACCTAAAGCTGGCAGACACTGTATTTTAATCATGTACGTTGTGGTAACTCACACTACACATTTTAGTGAGTTTTAAGTGTCCCCTCACTTTTATTTTTTCAGGTTTCCATACTGAAATCTCTCTGAAGAGAGCAGTTCATAATTTGATACACTCATCTATGTTGAGTTATAATTATTACCTTGTGCTCAAAGCACTAGGCTTAATGTGCAGCAGTGGTTGGTGCAATGAGTGTTTTGTGGGTGGGGGTTCGCCTCTCAGGCTACATAAAGGCTGCCCAACCTTATAGGTAAAGAGTATTGGAGCTGTATGCAGGCTTGATGTATACCTGCAGACACCACTCAAGGCTGAAAATCAATAAATCCAAAATTTTAATATACAGTTAATATAAAATACACTTGAACCGAACGTCAGTCAAAGATGTCACCATTGTCACCGTGGTCTTTGTAGTGACGATGCAAATACAACATTACAGTTAAAAGTGTAGCATCCCTACAATATATATGTGTGTGTATATATGTATATATCAAGTAACATACAGGCATATTCTGAAACGTTGTTCAGTAATATGAATATATTTGTTATATTTGGGGCAGCTGTGGCTTTGTTGAAGAGTGGGTCGTCCACCAATCAGAAGGTCGGCGGTTCGATCTCGGCTTCCCTCAGCCCACATGTGGAAGGGTTCTTGAGCAAGATACTGAACCCCAAATTGCTCCCGAGGCTGTGCCATCAGTGTGTGAATGGGGTGAACGTGATACGTAGTGTGAAGCACTTTGAGTAGTCGGAAGACTAGAAAGGCCCTATACAAGCATAGTCCATTTACCATTTGTTGGATGTTAACAGACAGTCCTAGTACTGTGCAGAAACCTGTGAACATGGAGTCTGGCTTTTATCATCACCTGAAAAAACCTTCTGGAAAACCTGTTATAATGTAGGGTAACATCTAAGAACTATTGTTTTATTTATATTTACATATGTTAGCCATACAATTGTTGTTTGATGGTTATTATCTGTCCTCAGCGGTGTTTGTTGTCCCGCCTCCTGTGTATTTGTTCGCACCTGGACAGATTTTAGTATGCAGTCAGGTTTTATACATTTATTAAACTATTTTATGAAAAAATGTTCAAGTCAGAAACCTAATTGTGATTCAATATGTTCTAGAGATGCCTGGTATCCATATAGAACCTGGATGACCTGGACTCCTTTATCGAAGGTTTATTAATCTTGAATCTTGCCATGGTGACAGCGGTCATTTTATTGGGTTTGTGTTTAGTTATTTCCTGTTTTATTTAGAAATATTCTCCCTCCCTCATGTGTCTGTTAGTTTTGCTTCCTGTATATGATTTCTTTGATTGTTTTCACCTGTGTCATTTAGTTTCACCTGTGTCTTGTTGTCTCCCTCACCTAAGTGTATTTAAGTCTCTGCGATTCTTTAGGGCCTTGTCGATGCAATCTGCCAAGAAACTAAAAGAAAACGAAAACGAAAACGAAAACACACACACACACACACACACACACACACACACACATTTTACAACTTTTAATCACCCCATGCTATACCCATGAAAGCAAATACATAAATAAAACACACTACCAAATTACAAAATCTTACATAATCTTGTGCCCGAAGCTGAGACTGCCCCCCTGCAAAGAACACAGCACCCCCCCCAAACCCCCACTGGGCCTCAAACATGCCCAGATCCCCATTCACCCGATACAATTCAAAGTCCACCCTCAGTCTCGCCTTCACCAAGTTTAAAAACAGAGTATTGCATTGACATCACCCTGACCTTCCACTTTCTTTCTCCTGCTCATGTAGATGGCCATCTTGGCCTGACCAAGCAGGCAGTTTAAAATCTGCCCCTTTTCTTGTCTTGTAATCTCAACCACATATAAAAGAATGTGGATAAAAAACCTCAACAAACAGTCTGAACACCCTGCCCAACAGACCAAACAGCTGTGTCAGATGCTGACACTTCTAAAAACAGTGGAAAACTGTCTCCCTCACCCCACAAAATGGACACTCCACAGGAACAGTGTTATTTACATTATTTACAAAAGAGTTTGTGGCAATGGCGCCACACAGTATCCTCCACTGCAGGTCACCATACTTTTTGGTCAATGGGGGCTTGGAGAGGACAGTCCAAGCCGGTTTAGAGTTCTGGTCCAGCCCTAAATGTTTCTGCCCGACCAGTCATTTTCTTGTAGTTCAGGGCTTGGACCATAAGTTTATAAAACATCTTCCCAGTTCCTTCCACTGACACACTCACTGGGCTAAACACAGTTGGACCAGTGGAGCGTCCTAGGTCCCGACTCAAGTAGATGTCCAGGAAGGGATCTGTGCTGCCGTGGACCAGTGAAATGGCACTGAACTCACTCAGCAGGCTCCAGGCCCGTCCTGTCAACTGATAGTTCCAGTGAGCCACTGTCCTGGAGGACTTCCACCCCAAGTGACCAGCTAATTCTACAAAGTTATCCAGTTGTGGCCCAGCCCACTCCAGCAGCTGGCCTAAGGTGTGAATCCCACCAGCACCAGGCCTGCCCAGACTGGACAAGTGAGGCATCTGTGCAGGAGGGGCTCCTTCAAGAGCCAGCTGAGTGAGATGGTGTCAGCCTGTCTCTGTTTTTTAAGGACACTCCATACAGATAGCAGGCTGCGGTAGAAAAGTGGCAGTGATAGAGATACTGGTCTGCTGCCGTCTGTTAGGAACAGAGACAGGCCCAGACCCCCGGCTCTCTGCAGGATGGAAACAGCCAGTGGTCTCCACACCAGGTCCTCAGGACCTGTGAGGAGCCGCTGGAGGAACTGCAGCCAGAAAGCCGCCCCTCTACTGGCCAGATGGATGAGTCCCTGTCCCCACTCCTCCTTTGGCAGGAAGAGGACTCCCTGTGGTATCCAGTGCATCTTGTCCCAGAAAAAGTCAACCAGGAGCCTCTGGATGGTGGTCAGGAGAGAGGCCGGTGGGTCATTGCACATTCATTTGTGCCAAAAAGTAGAGCAGACTAGGTTATTAATTACCAGAACCCGCCCCTGATAGGACATCCTGGGTAGCAACCATCTCCACTTATTCAGCCTCCCTTTGACCCTTTCAACAGTGTCGGCCCAGTTTTTTTGGACATAGTGGCCCAGGAAGACCCACAAATATTCAAGGCATTCCCTGCTCCAGATAAGCCCCCCCAGCAGACTAAGCCCTCGCAGGCTCTCTCCAACCAGGATGGCTTCGTTCTTCCCCCAGTTGACTTTGGCACTGGACACCAGCCTAAACTGCTCCACAGCATGGACTAAACAGTCCACAATCACAACGACATCGTCAGCTTAAGCAGACAACTTGAAGCTGGCGTGCACTCCTGCCAATTGGGTCCTGAGTCTGTGAAGCAGAGCTATGGCCAGAGCGTACAGCATCCCTGAAAGAGCGCACCCCTGGCATATCCCCCTGCCCAAGGAGAAAGGAGGACTCAGGCCCCCATTGATTTTTAGTACACTCATGATGACACTGTACAGAGTCCGAATATGGGCTATAAAACCAGGGCTGAAACAAAAAGCAGCCATGGTTTCCCACAGATGGTTCAACCCGGTCAAAAGCCTTTTCCTGGTCTATTGAAATCAGACCTAGGTTAATGCCCAATGAGCCAGAGACCTCCAAACATCCCAAATTAGGGATGTCAGTTATGTGCCTGCTAGGCACACAGTAAGTTCAATTCAATTCAATTCAATTCAATTTTATTTATATAGCCCAATATCACAAATCACATTTTCCTCAAAGGGCTTTACAATTTGTACAACATACGACACCCTCTGTCCTCAGACCCTTGATTCGAATAAGGAAAAACTATCCACAAAACCCTTTTAACAGGGAAAAAATGATAGAAACCTCAGGAAGAGCAACAGAGGAGGGATCCCTCTCCCAGGACGGACAGACATACAATAGATGTCGTAAGTACAGAATAGATTCATAGCAAAAAATCTTAGCACATACAATTATGATGACAATGGCAAAATTGTAGTGTATATATAATTATGATGAAAAGGCCAAGTTAACTTCTGTTTTGTCAGAGTTTAACATCAGAAAATTGCTGGTCATCCAGGTTTTTATGTTGTTAAGGCATGCTTGAAGTTTAACTAACTGATCAGTTTCATCCGGCTTAATCAATAAATGTAATTGGGTATCATCCACATACCAATGAAACTTTATGGAGTGCTTTCCTAATAATATTGCCCAAAGGAAGCATATATAATGGAAATAGAATTGGTCCAAGCACAGAACCTTGCGGCACTCCATGACTAACTTTGGTTGTGCTCAGATAAGTCTGGTCAGTGTGAACTACGGAGGCCATCACCTCTTGAAGTCGGGAGGCTAAGACTTTGGACAGGATCATATAGTCCGTTCAGAGCAACGACAGTGGCCTCCAGTTAAGTAAGCAGCAGCAGGGTGACTACTGCCCTCCTGCAGCTCAAAGGGCCACTTGGCCACTGTGAAGGCTGTCCTTAATGACCTCCAACAGATCCTCCCCCAGAATATCCCAGAATGCCTTTTAGAAATCAGCCGGAAGACCATCAATACCAGGAGCTCTGCCTGTTTTCAGGTTCCCTTCAGCAGCGCCCAGCTCAACCAGCGATACAGGGGCTTCCAGCCCTCTGTTCTGCTTAGCACAAACCTGAGGCAGACCGTCGTGAAACTGCCTTACCATGTCAGCACCGTCACAGAGGTCAGATGTGAACAGATTTCGATAGAAGTTGGAGGCCAACACCCCAATCTCAGAGGAGTCTGTTATTAAGCTACCCCTGTCAGAGTGCAGAGACTGGATGATCTTCCGTTGACCATTTTTGTTCTCCAGTCTGAAGAAGAAATGGGCCGGGGCATCCATCTGGGAGAGGTCCATGTGGCGTGACTGCACTAGGGCTGGTCCAAATAGCATTTTTTGAGCTTCGAAGCTTCCGTAGCAATCAAGATCGAATTTTCGAAGCTTCGAAGCTTTGAGGGGGGGAGGGGGGAATGAACATATTTCTCTCCATGACAGACATATGGAGATTCCTCTTCAGACAGGAATCTCCATGTGTCTGTTTGTTTGCTATTTAAATATTTCTAGAACCGTTCATCCAGTCGACTTCACACATGGATGGGGAGTGCAGTGTTGCATTTGGTGCAATATTGGACACGCGACAAGTTCAGAATGAATAAACTTAATAAACTACAGAACAGCGCCAGCCAGAAGCAACGCCATTCACATGGGCAGGGCTTATATACTCCGAGAACGGACACTGCATTAGTGATACAAAAACACACAGGTCAAGTATTTTCCAAGCAAATTAAGTGCACATTTTTGTCTAGTGTAAAATGACTGATTACCATGGCGGATGTGTATGAGAATAATATGCGAGGCTATATAACGTTTAGGCATATTACTTATAGAACTCTGGGGATTTTTCAAACATATTGTGCTGTTGTCCAAGGCCAGTTTCAACTCGCATATTTTGCACACTGCCTTTGTTCTCGTCCTCACTCAATTTAAAGTGCTACCACACAGCTGAGGTCTTAGGCATCGTGTCTTCTCTTCCAGATGAACTGAATCATGACACGCGGGCATGATGTTTACGTCTGGCCGATTTTATTGGGACACGTAACATCCCGGTAAAATCTCACATTTGAGTTTTAACAAGCTATTATATTTTGCAGTAGATTCATTTAGATTTATAATAACGGGTAAAAAGACTAATACATTTTGTTTCTATTATTCTATTTTCCACAATGTGAAAGCAACGGAGCTTAACCCAAAATACAAGCGCAGGCTCTTCTATCCATTAAAGCACATGCAGTTGTGCGCTCTGGACAGAGAATATACTCCAGCTGCACGAAACACCTTAGTTGGCTGAAGCAAATATATTTATTAAGTATTAGTATAACAATGTTACCTTCCTTCAACTGTCCCATCCTATTAAAACCGGAGTATAGTATTTTGCCAGATTTCAACTTACAATTAAAAAAACAACAAAAAAAAAACAATATCTGAATCCCAAAATTGAAAATCGAATACCAACCCACCGAACGAATATTCGAATATTCTGGTCCAGCCCTAGACCGCACCAGAGCTCCCTGTGCACAGCTGCCCAGCAGGTTGGTCAGGGCAGACCTTTTAGATCTGAGGGATTGTAAACGATTTTCTGTAGACTCTATCTCCAGGTTCCTTACACATTGGACCCTGTCTCTAGTGACACCATGTGTCTACTGCTGACACAGCTGTTTGATCTGAGCCTTCCCAAAATCCCACCTAGTGATGTGCGATACCACTGATTTCCTTTCCGATCCGATACCAAGTAAAATCGCCTGGTATCGGCGATACCGATACCGATACTTTAAACAAAAGCTTAACATGTTTGGGAAATCAAATTTAGTGTAGGCCTATTTCAAATTATGTGTTCATAATGAATTTAAGACATCAGACTTTTATTATCATAAATGAAAAACAAAACTGAAAGGTTACACGTAATTGACAGAATCTGAACATGCTATATCTCAAAACTATTTTCTGAACATTTTAACACAAACATTCAAACTGTTTTGTTTAGTAATATGTTAATCAGGTTCCCCAGAAATACTTTGAAACTTTCCTCAAATGTTCCTGCAAAATATTAAATGTTAAATAATTTTTTGTGGTATTTTTATTTTTTAAAGCCTACATTTTCTGTTTTATTGCAAGTAATCTGTATATTCTAATGACACCTAGCCTGTGTAATGCACTTTAAATGATCTAATTTACAAGCAGCCTAACCTAAACTTAATCTATGCTTATTGAATTGATGTGTGGTGATCTTAGGGATAAACATATTACTCCAAGCTGAACTCATGCAGAATTTATTTATTTCATTCATTATTTTGTAACCATATTTATTTATGTACATTTAAACAAAATGTGATCATGTCATTTTAAGAATGAAGGGAACTCCTGTTGTTTGAACATCAACTCAAAAACATAAGCCTAGTAGACATACATAAGTGCTACACATCTCCAACTTCAGCTTCACATGATCTCCCTCTTTACCTGCATAGTGCCTCCCTGCAGCACCAAAACACCCCGAGAGTGAGTCTGTCTCGTCCTAGCAGCACCTGTCCCTCTCCTCTCTTCTTCTTCGGATCGCCTCATCATAACCTCATCATATTCAGTTTTGATTGATTCTTTGATGTTTAACGAGGTTTGTGTTGTTTCCACAATACCTCTCTGTCTTCCCACACACATCACACAGACCGCGTTTACGTTCAGCCATTGCTGGGAAATGGACCGTCTGCTGTGAGCAGCAGCGCGCCGTGACGCTTACGCATTTTATGTATACGCCCGTATTTTGCATATGACAATGGAGGCGGAAGAAGAAGTAGTTCCTAACCAACTGGATCATTTAGACAAGATCTCGATAGTATAGTTACTTTTCACTAATTGTCTGGTAATGATAAACTACACATTTACCCCAAATTACTAAAATATCGATATTTTAAAACGAGAATCGATTCTAGAACGTGAGTATCTGGTATCGGAGGTATCGATATTTCAGTATCAATCCGCACACCACTAATCCCACCATTGCTGAACACATGAAAACTGTGCTTTACAATTTCTATGTGAGTCCAGGTTTAAAAACCTTATCGTGGATAAGAGTGCAGTTAAAATGCCAATAAGCACTTTTCACTTTAGTATTAAGAATATGTACAGAAACCTGTACAGGGGAATGGTCTGAAAAGCCCACTGGAATAATGTGACATGCTGTAAACACACTTAGATGGTGTTTCAGACAGTACACATGGTCAAGGTGGGCCAAAGACAGTTTATTGTCCTTACAGTGACTCCATGTGTACTGCCTGCTGGATGGTGTTCAAAGTCCTCCAGGCATCTGGTAAGTCATGGGTTTCAATCAGTGGTCGAAGCTTGTTGGAGGAGGCAGGATGGGGCTCAGGATGGTTCCGGTCCAGCTGTGGCTGGATAGTGCAGTTCCAGTCCCCTGCCACAACCAGGAAGTCCCCATCACTGCAACTCCTGATGGTGTCATTCAGAGCGTCCATGACAGTTGTCCTCTGTGCTCCTCCGCAGGGCATGTATACACAGATGAAGACCAGGTAAGTGTTTTCAAACTGGGCCCTGACCTTCAGCAGATGGCCCGCTACGACCTCCTCCACTTTAGTGGAATCCGGCAGGAAGCTCCTGGAGAAGAATAGTCCCACTCCTGCACTGCAGCTGGTGTTATGACTGTCCACTCCACTTCCTCATCCACTCACACTCCAGGTCCGGCGTACTGTGTGTCTCCTGTACTAGCACCACATCCAGTTTCTTTATGTCTGTCAGATGGAACAAGCTGGCTCTCCTCACTCATTCTCTGGCCCCATTGAGGTTTAAAGTGCACACTTTAAACTTATACATGAATAGTAATTGAGTGGAGAACCACATAAAGAGACAGAAAAAAACCTGAATGTATCTAAATCGCGGCATTTTTGACCCGCAAGAGCACTTTCTTCAAGCGGCGATACTCTTCTCCATTCCCTCCTGAGCTCTTCATGATCAATCTGGCCGAATCCATGAACAGCTTAAGGTTTGGAAACCAGTTTTCAACTTTTCAACAATTCTTGCCCCCTTGGTGTCTTGCAAAAACGTTTTTATTCCAGCTACAGAGTAACACTGACATGTCTTGAGATGGGAATTACCATTACCCTTCCTGGGCAAGCTCTTATTAAATGACCCTCTGCTCCACAAACAAAACACATTGGTTCATTTGTGGCAAAAACCACATACATGAAACCATCAATTCTAAAACTGAAAGACAAGTTAAGATCGGCCGTGTTGTCTTTTAAAACCATATGGACCTGTCTACGGTGACACACTATGTGCTTCAGCAATGGAGATTTACATCCAAGAGAGATCATTTTAATTGAGGACACAAGCTGACCAAAACGGGACAGTTCTTTAGCAAGAGTTTCATTTCTAATGAACGGGGGCACATTGGAAATAATAACTCTCTTAGAAGGAGTCACCAGCGGAAGAACAGCTGTAAAGGTATTGAGGATGACCACCCAGTCTCAACCACTTCAGCCACTTTTCCGATTCTTGACAGAAAAATAACGATGGCTCCATTCATCCTTGAGGCAGACTTGATGTAACTATAGCCCACTATACGGCGAGACTGGCCTGCTCAACGGAGCAGCTAACACTCGGCACTAGCTTGAAAGCATGACGGCGTGTCAACTGTTCAAAGTCATTGGTCCCGGTGAGCACAGGCATCGTGCCCCACTGGCCACCAGCACACAGCTGGACAGGTAAGTGACCACTGTACACTGTGCCACAGAGAGATGTCTCAAAACTCCAGTATAATCCACAACACTTATTATAATTGGAAAACAAAGCACAGGGATTGGATTAAATGCACCTTAACCGGACCTTAAAACGACCACTGCCCACGCCATCTTCTGACGGTCCAGGACAACCAAAAGTCACCGCAAGTGGTGCGATAGCCCCAGGAAGGGTGGGAAGAGAGCCTGGATGAGAACTAAGCTAACCCAGACTGGACGTAAGGCTGTACCACTACCCAGCCTATTTCTGGCTAATGTCCAGTCACAGTAAAATAAAATGGATGAAATAAGACTAAGACTGTGCATGAAATCTCAGCGCGCGGCGCTATGACGGCACCGAATCTATAAAGCCGACCACTGCACATAATTTCTTGTTTTTTCCATTGTTACTATGTTGCGAAAGGAGGTCTCCACTGCTGGAACTCTGTTACTACAAGAAGACACATTACGTGAACTTTTAATTTCCTACGAGAGTCTCAACTCGCTGGATGGGGTAATTTTATTAACTGTTAAACTTTAAGCTTCATTGTTGAATTGTGAATTGTGTTTTTGCTTATTGGGGTCCGGATTGCTGTGTGGTTTTCTTTGTGTTTGGAAGTTCCAGTTTTGAACCTGCCCTATCTGAATCCTAACATAACAGCAACAGGAAATCAGAGACTGTTGTGCTTACATGTTTACAGAGACCTGGCTCCGCCACCTTTTTTTTTTTTTAAACCTTTTATTGCCCTGAGGGGAATTTGCTCTGCTCCAAGACCGTAAAAAAACAGATACATTCAATACTACAAACAGGACAGCGCAATGGATATAACACAATTAAAAGCACAACGAGACAACATCCCGGATCAAGCTAATGTACTCAACAGGTGATTAATTTTCCATGCCGATAGAATGCAAGGGAAGTCAGACTCTGTTTAACGATGCTTGGTGCCCAAATGTAATCAAAACTGATGGACAATGTTTCCCAGGTGTCGAATTTTTTTATATTAAGATGCTGACCATATTATCTGCCCGGAGAATTCCCTGTGTTTTTGTTGCTGCTGTTTACATTTCCCCCAGATGCAACTAAAACAAAATGCGGTTATTAGCAGTCTAATGACAAAACAACCACGACTACCGCCTTGTGGCTCTCACCCCCATTCTGATGAAGTGCTTTAAGAAACTGGTTCTCCAGCACATCAAAGACAGCAATCCAGGCAGTTTGTATTCAGAACCAAAAGATCCAAAAAAGATGCCATCTCCACTGCCCTCCACTCAGCCCTCACACATCTTGATAATATGAACACCTACATCTGAATCCTGTTTGTGGATTTTAGCTCAGCATTCAACACAATCACCCCCGTGAAACTGATTGTCAAACTTAACATTCTGGCCTTGAGTAACACACTCAGCAACTGGATATCGGACTTCCTTACAAACAGATCCCAGACAGATTGGCGGTCGCACTGCCCTCTACTCTAGTGCTCAACACCGGAGCCCCCAGGGCTGTCTACTAAACCCCGTACTGTTCACACTGTACACCCACGACTGCAATCCACAACATGAAGACAACTCTCTTGTGAAGTTTGCAGACGATACCATCATTAGTGGCCAGATTACAAACAATGATGAGATCATATCAGGAGGAAATCAACAATCTTGCAAAGTGGTGCACAGAGAACAACCTACTGCTCAATTTCAACAAAACCAAGGAGCTCATAATTGAGTTTAGGAAAAAGGAGGCAAAGACACACGCCACTGTCTAAACCAGTGGAGCAGGTGAACAGTTTTAGATTCCTGGGAATCAGCTGAGAACACTCACTGAGAAGAGTCAGGGTCCTCTCACATCTCCATCTTGGTAAAGAAAGCTCAGAAACGGTTCTATTTAAGGAAACTAAGGTTCCCTTTCAAGGGAACGAGACGCTGCGTCAGCTGACGCTATGGGGAACGCCTTCAGCGGGACTGCCTCTGAAGCACAGAGAGGATCCAGTTCCGAGAACCTGGATGTCCTGAGCGTGGAAGGTGGTGATGTGGGTGGCTCGTCAGCCCAGTCACTGCAGCATGAGGAGCTGCTGGAGGTGATTTTCCCAAGAGAGGAAAATGGTGGTTAGGCTCAATATTGCCTGGCCAGCGGAGCAGCAGGACACTCATCGCCGGAGTAGCTCGGTGAGTGTTTCCTTCTAGCCACACCTCCACGCCCACGTCAGGACCTGCCGTTCTTCGGGATCTCCACACCGAGGTGTCGAAATCCTGGTCCAGGCCGTATTTTGCACGGTTTTTTAGCCTGACTGGTCGCCGGTCTGCGATCAGTGGGTGCAAGGAGAACGGCTAGGGCGGGGAGACGCTGGCGGCATTTATCGCCCAGGCCGCTTCCTCCCTTAAGACCCCGACGTTGCCTAGTAGGCCTTGTCACACTATATTGACTTTAGTGGGCAAGGCATAGCGGGTCAGGCGAGGCATGTCCGCACACCATGGCATGCGTGCGGGTGTGCCCAGCCGACCTGCTTAGGACCTCGACTTTGGTGGAGCGCTCACATCCGAAGATGGACGGAGCTCCACCATGCTACGACGACGGTTTAACCCCTGTCGCCAGAGGTCTCGGGCCTGAGCTGAGGGTGGACCTCAGCTCTCAAAATCTCGCAGCTCTTACATGCTGGCTCAGAAAGCAAGTGTGGCCCAGCATGCCCCTCCCTAGCGGCCTACGGGCTCGCTACAGCCTGCTTGGGGCGGACCTGAGAGGGAGAAGATGGACCTGACGGCCGTGCTTCTCGCCCAGCAGGCCTCACAGAAGACGCCCTGACTCGAGCGTCGGGCCTCAGAGGGTGCCCCCCCCATCGGGGTTGAGCACATGGCTGCTCCCCCATTGTGCCCTCGGGAGCTCAGCCTCTTAACCCTGCCGCCGGTGGCACTTCGGGGCATGGCGAGTTCCATGCAACCGCTGCCTTTAGACCTGCACGGCTGTGCAGCAGTCAGGCCAGAGTTGCGTCCTCTACTGACGCCTGTAGACGTTCCTTTCCAGTTAAATCCCGGCGTTCCATCACTTCGGGGTACCGCAGCTCTCACATTGCAGGTTCGGGGGGCGGTCAGGCATGTACATGCCGATCCTCGGGGATTTCCCGTCGCTGCAGCGCCTCGAGCGGTTGGTTCCCCCGAGGGACTCTTCTGCCCGCTTGACCTGGCGTGTCGCACTGAGTTTGCGCACTGTCCGACAAGGTTACAAGCTTCAGTTCCGGTCCACACCCCCATGATTCCGAGGAATCTTGGAAATAGGGGTCGACCAAGTACAAGCATAGGTGATGGAGCGAGAAATACATTCTCTCTTGTACAATGGGGCCATAAAAAAAGCATACCGGGTTCTACAGCCGGTACTTCATAGTCCCGAGAGAGACAGTGGTTTGCGTCCCGTTTTAGATCTTCGTCACCTGAACCATTCTCTGAGGAGACTTAGGTTCCGGATGCTGACGATCCCTATGATTGTGAGTCTGATTCAGTCCGAGGATCTAAAGGACGCGTACTTCCACGTCTCTATCATTCTGGGACACCGGAAGTTCCTGCGGTTCGCTTTTGGGGGCAAAGCTTACCAATATCGGGTGCTTCCCTTCGGCACTCTCGAACCTTCACGGTGTGTATGGACTCTGCCCTGGCTCTTCTCAGACTCCAGGGGATCCGCATCCTCAATTTTTTTGGATGACTGGTTGATTTTATCCCAGTCTCGTCTCACACGGTACGGCATCGAGATGTCGTACTTGCGCACTTGAGGTACTTGAGGTTGAGGCTCAACACGAGCAAGAGCACGCTCACTCCAACACAAAGGATTAACGTTCCTAGGAGTAGTGTGGGACTCAGTCACGTTGCGGGCACAACTGTCTCCCGCACGCGTCGTGTCAATCCTGACTATGGTACTCAGGGTGCAGCTAGGCCGACATCTAACTGTACTTCAGTTTCAGAGACTGTTAGGCCTCATGGCTGCGGCGTCCACCGTGATTCCGCTTGGATTGCTGCACATGAGGCAACTGCAGTGGTGGCTCAGGGACACTGGATTCTCCCTGAGGGGCAATCCTTTTCGCCTGATCAAGGTTACATGCAGGTGCATGCGTGCCTTAGACAGGTGGAGACAACGTGTGTTCCTGATCCAGGGCCCAGTGCTGGGAATGGTGTTCACCGTTGCACACTTTCGACGGATGCCTCCATCACCGGCCGCACAGCCCGAGGTCTGTGGTTGACCCCGCATCTATGGCACATAAATTGCCTGGAGATGCGAGTGGTCTTGTTGGCCTTACGGCACTTTCTTCCAGACCTCAGGGGCCACCACGTGCTTGTCCGCTGAGAGCCGACAACACAGCGGTGGTCTCCTACTTAAATCGACAAGGCGGTCTGAGGTCGCGCCATCTGTGCAGACTGGCGCGCCAGATCCTTTTTGTGGATCACTGCCCCCTCTGGTTCTCCCTTGTGTATCCAGCGCCCCTGGGGCTGAATGCCATGGCACAGCCGTGGCCGAGGCTTTGTCCAGTCAGAGCCCTGGAGTTTATGTCCGGAGGACATCCCAGTGGCGCTATTCGGATCAATTGCTGGTATGCTTCGGGCCCCCTCGTAAGGGCTGCCCGGCTACCAAACACACTATTAGCAGGTGGATAGTTGAGGCTATCGTTTCGGCATACGAGGTGCACGGTTTGCCTTCACCTCTGTCGATAAGAGCTCACTCCACACAGAGTATGGCATCCTCCAGAGCTTGGTGGTCGGGAACCCCCCTCTCCGATATATGCGATGCTGCGGGATGGTCCTCACCTCACACCTTTGTGAGATTTTACAGCCTAGACCGCTTAAATAATCCGGGATCTGTGGCTCTCTTGTCTTGAAGTGTGCCCTGCTGGCTTCACAGTCTGACAGGCATCCCTTCAGCATGGCGGAGTTGGTACTGCATTCCCCATAGTGTCAGCTGACGCAGCGTTGAAGTTCCCTTGAAAGGGAACGTACCAGGTTACGTATGTAACCATGGTTCCCTGATAGGGAACGAGACGCTGCGTCTCGCTGCCATACTTCCGGCATGCCTGTGAGCAGCTTGCTTCAGTCGATCAGAAGGCTGACAACAACAGTGAAGCCGGCTCCCCTTAAACTTCCGGTTCCGCCAGCGTACATCACGTGTTGACGTTAAACCCAATCAAGATTGGTCTAAGTTGATACAGAGATTCAGAGGCAGTCACGCTGAAGGCATTCCCCATAGCGTCAGCTGTTGCAGCGTCTCGTTCCCCATCAGGGAACCATGGTTACATAGGTAACCTGGTATGATTCCCTGCCAAGTTCTTGGTAACTGTTACAGAAAAGCAATAGAAAGCATCCTGACTGGAAACATTACAAACTGGCATGGGACATGCAGGGGCTAGGACAGCAGGGCTCTGCAGCAGATGATTAAAACCACCCAGAACATCAATCAAGCAAACGATATTGGTGATATTGGTGATGCCTGCGCAGAGCCCAAAGGATACTAAAAGACAATACACAGCCTGTTCACCCTGCTGCCGTCCTGAAAGCGATACAGAAGTATCCACTGCCGTACCACCAGACTACAGAGCAGCTTCTTTTCTCCTGTTAGACCCCTCAACCCCACCTCATCCTCCACACTTCCTGTTATTCTAGTTTTGGACATTACCATACCACTACCTTTTGTATAATATACGTGTATAAATAATTATGTATTTGTTCTATTTTTATTCTATTCTAATTTTAAGTATTTGTATTATATATTCTGTGTGTGTAGCGTGAAGGGGGCTAAAACTTTCATTTAATTGTGCAGCCCTGTGTTGTAGAATGATAAATAAATGTACCTTGAATTTTTATAATGAAAAGCAATAAAAAGAATATAAACAAGATACAACATGTGAATACATAGCACATAATTAAGCCCTCTCAGTGCAGCACTGCTTCATCACTACCACCAATCTCAGATATGAATCACAATAGCTGTGAAATTAAACAGCACAGGGTATTAATAAAGACTCCACACACCACACTCAGTCTTTTTATCTTGCAGTATTCTTGAAAGTTATACTGTTGCATCCAGGCCATCAGTAGGTTCTCCAATAGCTAATTTCCAAAAGCTGCTTCAATTATCAATTCTATGCCGTTTAGAAAATATTGATACATGACCTAATACATGTTTAATCACTTGCACTTTAGTATGATATTTTTTACTGTTGTTTGATGCCATATTTTAATGGCGTGTATGTGTAGGAATGACATGTGTATACATGTTTACGTCCAAAACATACATTTAAAGTGAGACTATTTAACTTTTGAAAGAAAGAAAAATATCATATTCTTCCTCTTACAAATCAAAAGGTGAACTCCATAAGCAACAATACACACTCTTGCTCAGTTCAGTACATTCAGGGCTTTTGCTGCTACAGCCTTACTTGTTTTGGTATGACCATTAACTTGTTCTGGCTAATGCCCAAAAATATCTGCCTAAAGTTTGTTAATGCTAGTTGTGTAATTTGGTTATTTATTGGTCTGTTTCAGTCGCTGCAGCCATATGGTTTATTTTACAGGGGCAATGGCCATTAATCAATGGAAAATGAGAGCTGTAAATGAGCCAGAATTAGCTTGGTATGTTTTCGGGAGCAGCCGAAAGGAAAAGAAGAAGAAGAAGATCATTAAAGAATTTATTTGTAAAGTTATTGTTGAAAATAAGTATTTGGTCAATGACAGAGGTCAAACATTTTCTTTACGTCTCCACAGGGTTTTTTTACACACTGTTGCTGGTAGTTTGGCCCATTCCTCCATGGAGAGCTCCTCTAGTGCAGTGATGTTTTGGGGCTGTCGCTGGGCAACACGGATTTCAATCTCCCTCCAAAGATTTCCTATGGGGTTGAGATCTGGAGACTGGACCACTCCAGGACCTTGAAATGCTTCTTACGAAGCCACTCCTTCATTGCCCCGGCGGTGTGTTTGGGATCACTGTCATGGTGAAAGACCCAGCCACGTTTCATCTTCAATGCCCTTGCTGATGGAAGGAGGCTTTTACTTCAAATCTCACGATACATGGCCCCATTTATTCTTTCCTTGACAAGGATCAGTCGTGCTGGCAGTGTAGTGTGTTACAGATGGTAGCCTTTGTTACTTTGGTCCCAGCTCTCTGCAGGTCATTCACTAGGTCCCCCCGTGTGGTTCTGGGATTTTTGCTCACCATTCTTGTGATAATTTTAACTTCACGGGGTGAGATTTTGCGTAAAACCCCATACTGAGGGAGGTTATCAGTGGTCTTGTATGTCTTCCATTTTCTAATAATTGCTCCCACAGTTGCTTTCTTCACACCAAGCTGCTTACCCATTGCAGATTCAGTCTTCCCAGCCTGGTGCAGGTCTACAATTTTGGTTCTGGTGTCTTTTGACAGCTCTTTGGTCTTAGCCATACTGGAGTTTGGAGTCTGACTGTTTGAGGTTGTGGACAGGTGTCTTTAATACTGATAACGAGTTCAAACAGGTTCCATTAATACAGGTAACGGGTGGACAGAGGAGCCTCTTAAAGAAGAAGTTACAGGTCTGTGAGAGCCAGAAATCTTGCTTTTTTGTAGGTGACCAAATACTTATTTTCCACCATAATTTGCAAATAAATTCTTTAAAAATCAAAAAATGTGATTTTCTGGATTGTTTTTTCACATTCTGTCTCTCATAGTTGAAGTGTACCTATGATGAAGATTACAGGCCTCTCTCATCTTTTTAAGTAGGAGAACTTGCACAATTGGTGGCTGACTAAATACGTTTTTGCCCCACTGTATATTGTCCATCCATCAATTTTTTCCCGCTTATCCGGGGCCGGGTCTCGGGGGCAGCAGTCTTAGCAGAGACGCCCAGACTTCCCTCTCCCCAGACACTTCCTCGAGCTCTTCTGGGGGAATACCGAGGCGTTCCCAGGCCAGCCGAGAGACATAGTCCCTCCAGCGTGTCCTAGGTCTTCCCCGGGGCCTCCTCCCGGTTGGACATGCCTGGAAACACCTCCCCAGGGAGGCGTCCAGGAGGCATCCGGGACAGATGACCGAGCCACCTCAGCTGACTCCTCTCGATGTGGAGGAGCAGTGGCTCTACTCTGAGCTCGTCCCGAGTGTCCGAGCTCCTCACCCTATCTCTAAGGGAGCGCCCAGCCACCCTGCGGAGGAAACTCATTTCGGCCGCCTGTATCCGGGATCTTGTCCTTTCGGTCATGACCCAAAGCTCATGACCATAGGTGAGAGTAGGAACGTAGATCGACTGGTAAATAGAGAGCTTTGCCTTGCAGCTCAGCTCCTTCTTTACCACGACAGACCGGTACATCGACCACATCACTGCAGAGGATGCACCGATCCGCCTGTCGATCTCCCGCTCCGTCCTTCCCTCACTCGTGAACAAGACCCCAAGATACTTAAACTCCTCCACTTGAGGCAGAAGCTCTCCACCAACCTGAAGGGGACAAGCCACCCTTTTCCGGCTGAGAATCATGGCCTTGGACTTGGAGGTGCCGATTCTCATCCCCGCCGCTTCACACTCGGCTGCAAACTGTCCCAGTGCATGTATTTATTCTTTATCATTAAAATTCTTTAATGATAAAGAATAAATACATTTCTTTTTGATAAATTACAGGCCTCATTTTTTTTAAGTGGGAGAACTTGCACAATTGGTGGCTGACTAAATACTTTTTTTGTCCCACTGTAGTCCTGAATCATGAATCTTAACTCATGCTTTAGAGTTGTTGGGAGACTACTAGTTTCTACCTACTTCCAGTCTGTAAATCGAGACTAACTTCTGAACTTTCGACCACAGTGGCCACTATTCAGTAAAAGTTACATAGTCTTGTTTTAAGCTAGGCTAAATACAACCCACACCTCTCTGTGCACTTAATGCACAGAGATGAAAGTTTGAGAAAGTCTTCTCATTCTGGTTCTGGACTATTTATTTGAGTTTGGACTAACTTTAAGTAAATTTTAGAGTCACTGAAACTACAATTAATTTAAATAGTGCTAATATTTCTATCCATTCGAACACTCCTCCACAAAGGCCCCTGGAACACCTAACGGAACTCCCTGAGCCCCTGTTTGACAACCACTGCATTGCCTTTTAAGAAAGCAAAACATTTTGTTCAGTGTTTATCAAGTTGCATTATCAGATTTATTTTAGTGAGAGCAGAAAATGACACTTCCTTAAATACAATTTGTTCTGCATGTCTCAGAAGTAATTGGTTACCAGTGAACATTTTATTGCAGGACTTCATCAGGCACTGCCAGTGGGGTATAGAGTTCACTTTCTCCAGATGTAGAAAGAAATGTAAAGGCAGTCTCATGAAAGATAAATGCAGAACATGGTGTCATATGATTTACACCATATGAATGAACAAATATTCCAATTTAAATGCAAAATCTTGAGGTGGAGCAAGGCTGTATATCAGCACAGACATTTTGGTACATTTTACCTCAGGAAATTATAAATAACATTCAATGCAATTACTCCTCTTCAAATGAGGTTTTAAACCCACTTGTCATGGTGCGTCCTTATAGCAATGTTTTTATTTCCTAAACCTAGTGTTATTCTTGCTCTCGATGTAATTGCTTCTGTCCTCTGGCTCATCAAGCTGACTGATATCTGTGGTAGGACACTTTTTCAAGATCTTAGCTATCTGCACTGAGTCTGCACAGCTTTTCATACTACTCCTTTTAAATCAAACTTCACTAAGGTCGTCACCATCTAGTTTTATCATCTGCTGCATTTCATTCTACCCCTCAGAGTAATGGGTTGAGGGTAAATTTCAATGTATACAGTATGTTTGTGCACATCATTTGTCCGTTATAAATGACTCAAGCCTTTTCTGCGCTTTTGAGTCACAATATATATTGACTCCATGTGTGATCATTCAGGATATGATTTTTAAATTGAACATATGAGTAATTCATACTCCTGAATATCTGATTAAAACATTATCATCGGTTGTGATTACTGTCTGCACAGGCACATCTTCAGCTCCTGGACAACTCCACAAGTCTGTTATTCCTAAACCAGTGAGCGTACAGCTTCACAGACACTGTTCCATTTTAATCTTGTGCATTTGGTTTTGTTATTTGATTGCAAATACTGAAAGCTGAGATGCTCAAACTATCGTCCATTTGACAGGATGTCGCTTATATACTACTAAATTACTTTGCCATTTTGAAGGAAATATAACTGCCTTCTGGATTATGTTCACTGGCAAAAAGACCAGTTAAGGCTTTTGTAATACCACGCTAAAGACATATACCCCTTTTCCAACAGCATGAACCGGGTGCTAGTTCAGAGCCAGTGCTAGTGCCAGTTCGGAGTTGGTTCGACTGACGAGCCTTCTAAGAACCGGTTTGTCTTTCTACTGGCTACAGAGCCAGCACAGAGCCAGGTCTTACGTGACTGTATATGTCACATCTTTCCCGGCAATGCTAGCGCGGCACAAACACCATCAAATATCATGGACGTTGCTTTGCTATTGATGTTAGCTGTAGTTTGTACAGACGGAGATTACAAGCGAGAGTAACGGTACGTACATAACATTTATTTTTACCAAAAACATGTCAACTTTAGCCTCAGCATGTTGCTACCCTCTTAGCATCAACTTTGCTGATAAACGATCACATTGCAGTTAAATAAAAATGTATTAAGCGTCGGTGTGAGAAGCAGAAGTGAAAACTGTGTTCGTCTTGTTGGTCACGGTAACCCCGCCCCCAGCCGCTGACGTAAGCGGTTCCTACTTCTAGACCAGCAATGATTTGGTGCTACTTAAGCACCACTTTTCCTGGCTCGGAACTGGTGCTTTGGGTGTGGAAAGACAAAGAACCGTTTTGAAACTAGGTTCTGGTGCCGAACCAGCACCAGCTCTGCCTTGGTGAAGAAGGGGTAACAGGGAGGTGAACAAAGTCCAGGACTTTGACACTGGAGACCAGGATTCACATCCTGTGTTCCACCTGTGGTTAGGTTTAGGATACTAAAACTCTTTCGTTAGGTAAGGGAACAATTGTGGTTTGAGGTCAGGAAAGGTCAGGAAATGATTTAGGTTTTGATTTTATATTGAAAATGGGTCTCATATTGTGAAGCACTGTAATCAGTAATCAATTTGTCCAGTTATCAAAATCATGGTATGGGCTTATGTTGTTGTAGTTTGTTTATTACATCATGCACTTTCAAGTGCCCAGCTCATAAAAGCAGCATGTTAACAGGGCAGCAGCAGCTTCAGTCCTCCAACAGTGTCTACACAGATGCATTCAGGCACAGTATTGAGTGTAGGATACCTGCATTTTGGCAATACAGAGAGCCCAACACATCACTGTTAGTACTACTACTGCTACTTTATGACCTCATGAATCTTCATAAAACCTTGTTTTTTTGTGTTTATTTTAAAACCTTTTTTTTAAATTACACTATCTGCATCACCCACAACATGCTCATACAGTATCCACCCTGTACTTCCAGTGATGTTTTGCACCAGAAGGATGCAAAAGAAGAACTGACCAGAACTGTAATGTTAGTGAGTTCTCTGGACTCTCTTTCTGTTGTTAAGGAGCCTGCTTCACTCTATTGTTTAGCTTTGGGGGGGGACACAACGGGCCTTTTTCTTGTCTTCTTTTTTGAGCTTTTTTTCTGTGACACAGAGCCTAATAAAATGGTTGGATTTAAAAAGAAGAAAAGAGATGAAAAAAACTCAGCTCAGCATGATGCTTGTTCACAACTTGTATCCTCGGGAGGCCCAGTGGAGGTCAAAAACCCATTGTGTGGAATTAAATGTCTCACCTCACCTAATGTTTAGATGTGTAGCCTTTACTTTACTGCTCTATATCCATTTGTACTGCTCAGGAATTGTATAAAATGGGATCTGCTTGGGAAGGAGTTGCTATTCAGTGAGTGTCATGTACTAACATTATCACATTGACCACTGCAATTTCAGACCCACTACTTGTCATATTCCCTCCAACACTTTCTGCCTGCATCACAGGCTTTATGTTGATCAAAGGAGGGCAGGAGAGAAAACGATGAAAAACCTGATAGTGGTGATGACAATGATGGCTACTGTGATATCCCTAAAGTGTTCTGATACAAGCTGATAAAAAAAAACTATCGCTTTCCAGCACAATACAGGGCAATTTGTCATCAAGCAAGGACAGTTGGAATCATCCCTTTCGCTTGCCTGCCCCATCAGTCTTCTTCTTACCATGTATCAGGATCAATCTAGGCTCATTTATTTTAATCATCTCTTATTTACTAAACTGGCAAAGTCAAAGAAGGACAACAGAAACAAAAGCTCATTTTGAAAATCAGCCAAAGTGTGTTCTCATGCAAAGGCACCCTTTTAATAGAACCTTCCCATTTCTTCATACATCCAAAAGAAAGTCTGAATATAGCCATTGCATGCTTTCTCAAAAAAATGAGGATATTTGTAGAGAATTAAAAACATAACAGGATTCAAAGGGGGAAATAATTAGGGTCACTTTCAGCACTCAAGGGAATCCACTATGAGCCAATTTCTTTGGCAATTTTGATATCAAGTTGATCCAAACATTTTAACAGAATGGGGGGGGGGAATCCATTACATTCTAATGAATTTTATACAATTGTATCATCTAAATGTTTGCTCTAACACAGTCGAAAACATAAACCCATGCCTCTATATGCTGTTCCACGCTGGTTGTTTAAAATCAACCTAGACCTTTTTAGTTAGTTCTGTGCTCTCTTACTGTCATTATATATTGATTTTATTTTGTTTGTCTCTCTGTTTGTAGTGCTTTTGGTCTTTACTATTTCCCTCCATTTCTGTTGTGGTATGGCACGCTTTTTTTGTTAAAGGAATAGTTCAAAACACAGCCTGGCTCTAGGAGAAGAAGGAGGGTCCCACAAGCTTGCATGTGTTATGTATTTTATATCAGGGTGTGGGCTTTTGAAGTGCTGACCACAAATATTGAGTGCTAAAATGTCATGCATGTAGTTGTAAGAATATTAGGCCCTTCTACTTACACAATCACTTAATTTGCCCTTGTGTACACCAGTATCCTGGCTATGATTGGGGTTTGGGAGTATCCCAGTTATCATATCCTTCTCAGCAATTTTGGTAGCTTTGGGAGCCATGCTTTTGGAAGAATGCTGTTCATCCCTCCAGTAGTTTCACACACTTGGGGAATCTATGACAAGGAGCACTGAAGCTGTTCTGGAGGCTCAAGGTGGAATAACGCCTCGCTTAATGTTGCTTTTTTCTTTTAATTTGTCAATAGTTGCATTTTACTGTCCATAATCCCAATACCAAACTGAATTGCATTTGAGATGTTCTTACAATTTATAAGCTCTTTAGGGAGCCACAATTATTTTGTTTCTCTTCCTCATTGTTTGTAATAGGTCTTCCAATGCTTAATCATTTGTCTTGATTTGAGATGCTGCTTAGAAAGCAGCAATGATGTGAGGCGTAATTGGTCTCAGCCGCAGCTGGCGACACTGTTCTGGGTTCAGCTTTCAGTCTTGTGGGGGCTGTCTCTTTAAATGCGTATGCTGTAGCCCACATAGGGCTATGTGGTTCCAAAAATAGAAAGCAATACGTTTACACCATATTAATGCAGTAGGCGATTTAATTTGTAAAATAAAGTACGCAAACTCAGTCATTAAACAATACATAAAGATGTATAATTTTTCCATCGCCCTTATTCATTTGTCTTTAACGTATATATCCTGTAGCTTCAAGCTTAGCTGTCCCCATGGCAACAACATCCCGTCGTCTTTAAACGTCACTGCTGTTTTCCATTGTCCACATAACATGCTGCTAAAAGGAGACCAGCCTTGTTCCTTGTAGTAAATACGAGCTACAGAGTGAGTGCTGCTTTCCACGTTATCACTTTCCTCTTAAGAGTCAGAACGATTTTGTTGAGCTGTGTTTGCACCGATTTAACAACATTATTTGCTGGCTCAAGCTGCTAATTAGCAGCTAGCCGGCTAAGCTAACGTTAGCCCAGCTACGCTGTGTGACTAGCACCTGGCGCTGCTAGTATTGCTAATGCTAACTTGCAGTTTGACACTTCCCGTTGTCTTGTTATTGTCAGTCTAACCGGATTCTTACCCTTTAATGCTATTCTTATACTTAGATCGGTGTGAAGCGGGCTTGGGGGTTTTGCATAACAATGCAGTTTTTTGGCGTAAAAGGTTATACAGCCAATGCTAGCTACAGTTAGCTAACGTTACCCTGCTCGGCAGACGGATGTGAATTGGCGACACAACTGCGATACATGTGAGGTTGTTTGACGGAATGATTGTGTCCACCGAACCCTGTCATGTGAAAGCGAGTGTGTGTGGTCAGCTATTGGCCCAAAGAGCGCCACTTTGCCACGGCATTGCGGCAGCCTTTCGGTGGCTGCGGCGGTGCTCTTTGTGTGCACGTGAGGAGCGTTCGGGTCGCTCACATTTGTCCCAGTTCCAGCATCCGAAGAGGGTTTAAGAAAGACTCTGCGGTCTTCTCCTCTTCAGTAACACACACCTAGCTAAGACTATCTACTGCAAACCACCTGCTCCCCACGACCACTGCTTTCTATCATAGGGAATGAATACACGTTAAGAACACGATCGCATAGCAGAATCGCCCTACGCAGTCAGGAGACAGGGTTACAGAAGTTACCTGGATATAAGTGGTTATAAAAGTTCGTGCATACTCGCTCAATATCACAAAGTAAAGTGAAGCAGTGACTATGGGGAATAGCATGAAAGCATGATACATCTGTCTTAAGTGTTAAGGGGGTGCCCTCAATTTTTTAGCCTGGTTCTTGAAAGCAGCTAAAACATGGAAACTGAGTTCCACAACACCCTCGGTTAGGAGAGACAATTCTTCTTCTCAGACGTTCTAGTTTTGATTAAGTTCCACACCCTGTTCCGCCAACGCGATAAATCCTAACTCTTTCACAAAGGCATCAACAGGCACAGTCCTGACAAAGTTGCAAGAACTGAACTAAGAAAAGTTGGCTCATAGTTTTGAAATGATCTAAAGGAACCATCACAAATGTAATACTTTTAGGCTAAACCTGGACACCAGTTTAGTTTTTGATAAGACACTTTATACATATTTATAGAGGATGTGTTCTGTATTTTATATTATCATCATCAGTTTCGATGAGTTGATAATAATGTCAGTGAGTGGGAGTAATCCTCTTTAGGCAACACTTTGATTACATGGTACAGAATAACAGTTTCTCTAATTACTATCTTTGCATCGATTTTTTTTAAAAAACTAGTTATATACTGATTGTCACTGCACTCCTAAATCCAAATTTGTGATCCTGCTGCATGGGCGTCACAGCTCACTCAAACTTTGTTTTCTTGTGTTTTGTTCTCTGCCACCCCCTTTTTAGTGGACCGCAGTTTGAAGCGCCGGCAGGTGAAGCCACTTGCTGCCTCTCTCTTAGATGCCTTGGATTATGACAGCTCGGATGACAGTGACTTTGAAGTGGGAGATGCTTCAGGTAAGGAAAGGCTTGTTGAAGTCTGGCAGGCTTAAACCTATATTGAGCGTGTTTTGTTGGTTGTATCTAAGACCAAACGTAAACTAAGAGGTAAACAGGCTTTGCCGTGGCAGCTCCGAGACTTTGGAATGAGCTGCCTTTGCACATCAGACTGACCGAGTCACTTCCTGTTTTTAAATCCCTTCTTCAAACTCATTTGTGTTTTTTTTGGCTTTTAACTCAGTCCGAGGGTTGACGCTCAGATTCTTGTGCCTCTGTGTTTTATATCACTGTTTATTTCTAGAGTTTGTGTTCAGCACTTTGGTCGACTGTGTTGTTTTTAAGGCGCTTCATAAATAAAGCCGGATTGGTTTTCATTAGTGTTTAATCGCCTGAAAATAAGAGTCATCGTGTTTTCATCACCTTAGAATGAGCCGTTTTTATCTACAGAGGGAGTGGGTCCCTTTTCACGAAGGTCGCCATGTTGCACCGCCATGTTTCTACAGTAGCCCTCTAAAATGTCTGTAAATAGTGAAAAATGCCCATCACAATTTCCCAAAGCGATATCTTCAAATGTCTTGTTTTGTCCGACCATCAGGCAAAAAACTAAACATATTCATTTAACTAGAACGTGAGAGAAAGAATGGCAGCAAGTTCTCACAAATGAGGAGCTGGATTTAGAGAATCTTTTGAATTATTGCTTGTAAAACGATTAATCTATTTTCAAACTAGCGTCTACTGATTAATTGACTAATCCTTTCAGTTCTCCACTGCTGTATAGTAAAGTCAATTGTGATACCTTGGTACAATAATGTCAAACCTGGAAATGATGAGTATGCGCAGTCTTCCTGTTGGCACCATTTATGTCTAGTGTTTCACACAATAAAGACCACATTTCCCACAAACCCTGTCACTGTCCTCCAATAGATCATAAGTATCGGTATCAGGGACGATCCGGGCATATGTTGCCACTGCTCCAGTCTGAAGTCCACCTTTGTCCCTGTCTCCAAAAAGACCAAAACCCTCTGCCTGAATGACTACAGCCCAGTAGCACTGACCTCCACCATCACTGCTTCGAGCAGTTAGTCAAAACCTTCATCCCCTCTTCCCCCCCTGACTCACTGGACCCAATTCAATTTGCGTACAGATCTACAGACTACGTCATCACCCTAGCCCTAAACCCTGCCCTCTCCCACCTGAACCAGAGGAGCACATATGTGAGAATGCTGTTTGTTAACTACAGTTCAGCATTCAATACCATTGGGCCCTCCAAGCTCGTCATCAAGCTCAAAGACCAACACCGCCCTGTGTGTCTCGATCCTGAACTTCCTGAGGGGCAAATCCCGCTGTGCGTATAGGCAAATTGCTGATTAAATACATTTGGACTGGATTTGAATTGCTATTTTTATTCTAAAATCTTATCATTTTGGCGCTGGTGATTTTCATTTGGCGCTGGCTAAAACCTCTTTGGGGGTCGGCAAAAATGTCCCTATGTAGGAAAAACCCTGACATCCTCCACCCTGACTCTGAACACCAGCGCCCCTCAGGGCTTCATGCTCAGCCCTCTCCCGTACTCCCTGTTCACGCACAACTGCATGACCACCAACCGCTCCAACACCATCATCAAGGTTGCTGATGACAAGACTGTTACCGGCGACAATGAGACAGCCTACAGAGAGGAGGTCGGAGCCCTGACATCTTGGTGCCAGAATAACAACCTCCATCTAAACATCAGCAAAACAAAGGAGCTGATTGTGGACTACATGAAGCGACAGGGGAAAAGGACTTGCTCCCATCACCGTTAATAGGAGTACGGGGGAGAGAGTCAGCAGCTTTAGGTTTCTCGGGGTTTACATCAGTGAGGACCTGACCTGGACTCACCACACCAACACCCATCACAAAAACAGCAAGACAACGGCTCTTCTTCCTCTGCAGGCTGTGGAGGCTCAACATGGACTTGATACTTTGCAACTTCTACCTGTACACCATTGAGAGTTCCTGACTGGATGCATCACCGCTTGGTATGGCAGTTGCACCGTCCTCAACCGTAAGGCTCTGCTGAGGGTGGTGAAAACTGCTCAGCACATCACCAGGACGATGCTGCCATCCATTAAGGATCTCTACGCTCAGCAGTGCAGGATCATCAAAGACCCCAATCACCTCTGCCACAAACTGTTCAGCCTGCTGCCGCCTGGCAGACGGTACTGCAGGCCATAAGAATGTTGAACTCGTGAGCTCGTAAGCTCATTACTGTCACTTTACTTGCATCGTACTGGTACACTGTTCCTTATATGTGTGTATGTCTATGTATATACTACCTGTTTATGCCTTGATTTTTACTACTGTTTACAAGCTAAACATCACAGTATATATATTTTTATGTGCATTACCTGTTCATCACTACTGTACACTACACTACACCACTCTCTAAGTATAAATAATTTATACATACAATATTTTATTTTATTCTATGTTAGGGCCTCACAATTAATCGACATATTATCGAAATCGCAGTATGGCCAAGTGTAATATTCAAATCACAGAAGTTGCAATTTTTTGATAAAGGTTAAGTGTGTGACAAAACAGCATTACAATTATAAACATGTTTGTTTGGTACAGACCGCAACAAATGTCACATCCTCATGATTTTAATAGTTTTTTTCAGTGAACATGAAAATTGTGATGCACAAATGATCATTCCCGCTAATCGTGAATAATATCTCAATCGTAGTATCTGTGAAAATAATCGCAATATGATTTTATTTTATTTTTTTTACTGTATCGTGCAGCTCTATTCTATTTTATATCTATTCAATTTTATTCCTATATTTTAACTTGCATTATTTGTTTTTGACTTAGATTTTCTTTTACTTATCTCTCATTTTACTAGTGTGATTTTCTTTTGTACATTTTCTATGAGCATTGTTGGAGGGAGCCTGAAAACAAGAATTTCATTGCCAACAACTGCTCTGCTGTAATTACTGTGCATATGAAAAATAAAAAACTTCAAAAATGTATATTAATGGATCAGTATCTGCTAAAATATAGCTGATCCAAATCCGATCCTTTCTTTACTGTACTCTATCTTGTGGAGCCCGGCTGCCGAGCATTCTGCCACATATCCAAGTAAGTTCTGATAGTGAGGTTGACAAAATGCATGGTGAACTCCCACCGCTACAGCGTCTCCTATTACCGGTTAAAATGACAAACATCTCTGGTGGCAGGTTATTTCAGCTGTTACTAATTAATGTTAATTTCGTGAGTAACTTGATGGCAGTCCAAATAAAAAACAAAAGTGCTGTTGGGTTTGTGTGTGCTCTGCAAGTCGGTGTCTGTATGTACCCTGGTTTTAGGGTCATGGTTTGGTTGGTAAAGCAAACATTTGTGTCATTTATTTTGAAAAATGTTAACAGTGCCTCATTGGCCATAGTTTTTACTGTAACAGTTAGGGCACTCAAGTACTAGCATACGAAAAACCCCCAAATTAATAACACCAATGTCAGTTATGTTCCATTGTGAGACTTGAACTGATGTTAATTCCTGAACAACAGCAGCATGCCTCATTTTTGCAGGGCAGGCAAACAGAGTGACTAAAATGCACACATGAAGTCACGTTGTACTGGGGCTCAAGCATTGATTCTCTACGACCGAGTATGGTTGCATGTCCACAGCAAAAAACACTCCTATAGCATTAGTTATTACTTTGGCACAGTCCGAGTCTGCAGTGAGAGGGTGCCTGACTGCTGTGGGGAGAAGGACTTGCCTTCCAGTCTGGTAAATTACATGTTTGAACATTCCCGACTTCAGGTGAACAACGTCGGCATACAGTTTGACACTAATCGTTGCCAGTTTCGTGTAACTAACTGGGAAACCGTAATGCTCCCATATAGAGGATCTAAATGTCATGGGAGGATTCTCCAGCTCTGGTCCCTCATTTGTGTTTGCCATTCAGGTGGCGACAACACTACAAGAGCTTGATTAACCTAGCATTGACTAGCATGCTGCAGTTGATAAATAAAAACTGGTGGACTGCTAACGCTTTCCAGGTAAAACCCAAGCCCTAGAAGTTCTGCTCCACGTGTTTGAGTAGTTGACATACAGTAAATAGACTATTTTGACAGTAATTGTTTGGGTCACAGGGTGTACCGGACTGAGGAAGTCGCATACCGACCCGAACATCCTTGACCGACCGGTTCATGACAGATATACGTATCGTTACACCCCTACCGCTTGTCAAGTGAGTTGAGATCCTGGTACCCCTGTTTTGCTTACGCTGGGAATACGGGAGTAACGAGTTAGGAATACAATTGCTTTGGACGGAGCTGTGAATTGTTCATCGGAGACTTGGTCTTTCAACAGGAAGAGGGGTCACTCTGGCCGGACAGACTCCGCTCTCTCCATCTTCCAGAAAGAGATAACTATTGAAATTAAGACTCAGCTGTGTATTTACTGTATGATTTATTTGAATGATTAGTTTGACGATTGGATTCTGAAGAGAGCTGTTGTACTACTGCCCTCGCTACAGCTTATTGCAATAAATAATGGAACTATATTTAAAGTCTAAATTGTGGACATTTGATTTATGAGTTCATTGATTGTCAAAGGTTAAGTTGTGTGCATAACATCTTAAGAGGTTCTTACAGGTTAGTATAGCCAATGAAATTAACAGTCCCTTGGGGCTCACCAGAGCCACTAAAACCCAACATAGCAACATAACAAGAGCCCGAATTAATTAGAAGAGAGCTGCGGTTAACGAGCGCGGCTGGTATTGGTAACGAGCTATTTGGTTGGTTGTTATTTCAGAGGAAGCAGGGTAGACGCATGGAAGTAGGCAGTTAGAAGCCAGGCGTGTCTCCTCGCCACCAGCTTAAACAGTCCTTTGTCAACACTTTAGGGTAATACTCTGAGAGTCTAAGGATCGGACCGTTTAAACGGAGAGCTGGTCCAGTCTCCCGTACGGGGTTAACCGAGATCTGACACGCCAAACAAGAGAGTGGTCTGCGTGTTTTTGTAGTTCCAATAACTCCAACAGTGATATGTCTTCTCTCTAGCTGGTCGCATCACGTCAGTTTCAGGGATCGCATTCTCCCACTTAAACATAACTTAATATCATACCAATAGCTCAAATAATAATAATTTTTGAACCAGTACCTTGAGTATTTGGATCAAGTAGCTTGTGAAAAAATAAGCTGTGTCAGATTAAGTAGCCTACAGCTGTAATTTCAATGTGTCAGATACATATTTTATCAAAATTTAAGTAAATATAAGTGTCGGATTGGACTCGGAAATGGCAGATATTCAATATTAACCTTAAGAGGGCCCTGTGACTTGCTGTCTGGAAAACTGTATACCCTGCATTTTGCAAAATAGCGCAAAAGCAGACAGATCAGTAGTTCTCTAACGTAAATGTGTCAGATTCACCACACCTGTGTTTGCCAACGTGAAGTTGAATTACAGAAGAATTCGCCCACTTTTTGTCGAAGGAAATATAAACTATAATGATATTACAGCTTTGTGCAAATTGTTCAATTTTTCTAAAAAGGATTAAAACGTTTTGGAACATATTTAGAAACAATGTCCGATCCTCTGAGTCGGCGTTTCCAATGGAAACTTAATTTTAATTTCATTTGAAACACACCTGTCCTACACAGAAGGTTTACAGGTGCTGGAGCAGCAACCAGGCCTTTCAGAATGACCTCATTGTTCACTCTTTTGATTCGGTTGTCATTGTTTTGTATTCTGATAGGATCAGACGGCACAGGCAACGGCAGTGATGAGGAAGGGTCAAAAGCGAGCGCTGCAGGCTCAGAAAGTGACTCGGACAACGCTGGTTCTGCAGACGATGGTATAGATGAAGAGGAGGCGAAAGACCTGGCTGCTGAGGACAACTTAACGGAAGATGAAGAGAAGACCAAACAGCAGCCTTCCTCAGACAGCTCCACCAAAGACACCCCCGCTGTCACCCCACCCAAAAGCCGACGCAAGAGCAAGAAGACTTCAGAGGCCGATCCTGCTGTAGCTGCTGGCACCGAATCTACCTCAACGTCAGGGTCTGGCAGCGTGAACACAGAAGAGTCTCAGGCCGAGCCCAAGAAATGGAATTTCCGCAGGAACCGCCCCCTGCTGGACTTCACCACTATGGAGGAACTGAACGAGATGGACGACTACGACAGTGAGGATGATAACGACTGGAGACCCACAGCAGGGAAGAAGAAAGGCAAAGCAGCTGCTCAAAAAGGAGCGACTGAGGAAGAGGACGGTGGCAGTGCTAGTGACGATGAGGACGACGATAACGATGACGATGACGATGATGAGGACGATGACGATGACAAGGAAGATGGGGATGACAACAACAACAGTAGCAGTGATAGCGACAAAGAGGTGAAGAAGCCGAAGAAGAAGGCTAAGAGCACCAGTGCTTTTGATGAAGAGCTGACTAATGACAGCATGTCCCAGGGAAAGGGCAATGAGGTGAGTGCAACTCCAGTCCCACAAGGCCTGACTTCAAGTCTCAGACTTCAAGTCCAACTTTATTTTTGCTACAGCATACAATTCTGCTGTGCTCTCTTTTGAGAATCAGTTCCCAAAAGAGAGAAATTTGCATTTTAAATATTTTGGTTTCTTCTGTGCATTAACCAGTCAGAATGCCTTCAGCTCTCTGTCTGCGTAAACAAATTTGTTGCATATAGTAATCAAATCGTTTTATTGTAAACTTCTTTGCATGAAGCATTAATGTCACAGGTCAATCATTGGCTGCTTTATCATGATATCAACCAGGGAGCAGGCTGAGACAGGACACAAAAAGAGTCTTTTTCAACCGCGGCAGTTATGATTAGTCAGTTAAGCAAGTCAATCGACAGAAAATGAATTGCCAACTACTTTGATAATCGATTACATTTTGGATTCAACACCATAGATGGAACAATTGTGGATAAAGCTGAGGCTGTTTCCTGATATTTAAAAATCCAACTGGCTTACAGTAATGTTAGCTTGTGAGGCATTGGAGGCACTGCAAATGGATAGAATAACATTAATTCTGTAAGCTACAGTTACCAGCACAAGTTTGCATACGTTGTGTCGGCTCAACTGTCAATCAAACATGTACACAGGCACGCCCACTCAAACATTTGAAGGCTAAAGGAGAATTTCAGATGTAGCTCCAAGGGAAGAACGTGTTTTTTTCTTCCTTTCAGTTATAAAAACATTAACAGTACATTTGAAAATCTCTTGTACAATGAATTTAAATGATCAACAGTCACTGTGCCTCAAGCTTGTAACTCCCCATAAAACCAAAAAAAATTGTCGTTTTTACATTTCTGTTTGTGTAGCGATTTAAGAAACAAGATATGATATGTTAATAAGTTATTTTTGGAGATGTTGCTTTGACTTTACTTTGGACAGAGCCAGGCTAGAGGTTTCCTCCTGCTTCCAGTCTTTATGCTAAGCTAATCACCTCCAGGCTTCAGAAACATACTTAATGCACACTTGGCAAGAAAGCCATATGCCTATATCCCAAAATGTCGAACCATGCAATTATGATCTGGTCCACACTGCCTGGTTATTCATTTAGAGCCTGGGAAACAAAATTCTTACAACAAAACCAGACAAATCGAACAACCGCTTGAAGTTGTAAGAAAAGTGTTTAAAAGTGTTAGTGGTTACTTATTATAGTTGTCAGGTACCAAAAGTTGGCATTAAATGCTTGATCAGATTCTAAGTGTAAGATTCTAAGTCTTGTTTACTTATTCTCTGATATCAGGGTCTCTGCGGATCCTTAAAGTCTTCAAACATCTTCAATTAAGTTTTTGATACTCAAGGTCTAAACATTTCTTAAAATGTCTGGAATTGTAGGAGGGGAGGCATTAAATTTGATCTGGGGCAGATTGAATGAGCGTGTCTTTTTTTTCAGTTTTCAGTTTTACTTTACCGGTATTTTATATATTTCAAGACAATTACCATTTCGGCAACATTTGTTTGTACATTAAATAGATAGCATACCTATATTCTTATTATATTATATTTTTACTTTTTACTGTCACTAAAATTAGTTGACAGCTTTAATTACTAGTTTTCAGATTACAGTTTTTCATACCCTTCCTGACCAGTGAAAACCATGTATCTCCAAATGGTAAATGGACTGTACTTGTAAGGGGCCTTTCTAGTCTTGCCGACTTCAAAGCGCTTTCACACCACATATCACATTCACCCCGTTCACACACCATCAGTACAAATTTAACTAATCATTCACACACACACACACCAAAGGCGCAGCTTCGGGAGCAATTCAGGGTTCAGTATCTTGCTCAAGGATACTTCGACACATGGTTGGGGGAAGCCGGGATGGAACCACCGACCTTCCGATTGGTGGACGACCTGCTCTGCCACCAAGCCACAGCCGCGCCAAATGTGGTGATGATGGATGTTTGTGATCAACTAAAGTCTGAAGTATTCCGTTATTGGTTTCTGAAAACAGAAGCTGGAAACAGGGCTGTTTTTCTGAGCTCATGACATGAAAAGTCGACTTTTTTAGAGATACGTCGTTCTCTTATAGACCATGATGCACTGCTGTAGATTAAACGCCACAACAGTAACATGTAAAGTAATTAACCTCGTACATGTACAACAGTAAATGCAACATACACATTAATGCAGCACTAATATCAATCCCAAAAAATCAGATAATATAGTAAAACACTGACGGGGAATGTTTTACTGCTACACTATTGAGCTACTCAGCATTAAAGCAAATGCAGTCTTCCGCCTTGGTAAACCACTGCATATCAACTAGCTATTTGGCCTGCACTTTGGCTGCTTTGTATGGCACTCTATAATACCAAACAATAATATGAGTCACAAAGTCACCATATAATCCAATGAGAGGTTTAGATGGTATCAGAGTGATTCCAGGAGAATTTCTGCCTTTGTTGTAATCGACTTAGCACAATGTCCATGAGCATTGTATAAGGGATTTAGTAACTGCCAGTTATTGGATCTGTGGTCAGATCAGAGGGAAGGGAGATTGGATAAGTGGCTTTACTGTGGCTCTGTTTCCTGATTCCCCAGGATGCCTTGCTGGACCGTTCCCAGACCTGGAGCACTCAGCACATCCTCATCTGCTGCGTCTGTCTGGGAGATAACAGCGAGGATGCAGATGAGATCATCCAGTGTGACAACTGTGGGGTGACCGTGCACGAAGGTGAGCTGCAGAGTTATTGCAATATACAAGTGTGTAGATATATGCAGAGCCGCAAAAGATTCATACCTAAAATCAGCAAGACAACAGTCCAGGTATTTGTTCCGACTACTTCATGAAATGATATGCTTCAGAACAACTTTTAGGATCCCAAATCTAAAACGTGAACTTTGACCTCAACCAACCACCTTCTCTGCAAGTACATGCTTTAGGGACGTACTTTCCCCTGAAGTTGGCAGTACGTACTCCCAGGCTGTGTATCACTGCCAGCAAACTGCCATATAAAAGGGATTTTGTCCTTCATATATTAACTACAAGTTAAAAGGTGATTGCACTATTTTATTTTTTGTTTCACACACTTTTTACATAGTGGTAATGTTAATAAGGCTGATGTCATTGTCATCATACAGAGGGTGTCGTATGTTACAGATTGTGAAGCCCTTTGAGGCAAATGTGATTTGTGATACTGGGCTATATAAATAAAATTGAATTGAATTGAATTGAATTGAATCATCATCATCACAGAGAGTTAGTGTTATACTAACTTAAAAGCACCAGACAAAGCAAGCTGTTTGTACAGTACAGCAGTTTAGCTCTTCTAGATGTCAGCCATTATTGTATTTTAATTTACAAGAATTTAATTAGTGCTGAAATGATTCATTGATTAGTCTCTTGACAGAAAATTATTTGATATGTTTGATAATTAATTGGTTAATTGTTTAAGTCATTTATCAAACAAAAATGCGAGACATCCACTGAGTCCAGCCTCTCAAATGGGAAGATTCGATGCTTTTGTTAATTTTGTTCATTGACTGTCTTTGGGCTTTGCACTATGGGTCAGAGAAAACAAGCAATGGGAAGAGTGCACGTGGTGCTCTGAGAACACTGGCCGCAGTGAGTCATTTGAGGCCTGCAACACACACTCTTATACAAAACTAGTCAAGGTAGTTTGAATGTGCCGATGCAGGGAGAGACTGAGCTGCTGCTTCGGAAAATGCTTCATACATGTTGTAGCGCATCATTAGATGTATATAGTCCAAACTCACTGTGATTGGCTGAACTGCATCAGGGTTCAGCCTTAAAGCAGCGAACACCTTTGAGGTGCAAGCAGGACTTATTAGATTATCTCAGACAGTCTAACTCACAAACTCTCTTATGACATGCACACGCGCACACACACACACACACACACACACACACACACCCACCCCGTACTGAACGGTGGGTACTGTCCTAATCACCAATTCTCCATAGGCAGACACGAGATATTAGGAGCAGGTTTTAAATTTATCTTGTTCGTTTGGTTGGTTGATATTTTCTTCCTCTGAGACATGTTTAATCTCCCTGAAAAGACACAGAAGGGAGACTAAGTGGTTTGCAGTGGAGGCTTGAGAGAGAGGAGGCAGCGCCAGCACTCGCGGCCAGTTCCTATCTTCCTCTCCAAGGACATTAATGGCGTTCCTTTTCTTTCTGGGGCAGTAAAATATGGAACTTAATTCTAGCAATAAGTTTTGAGTTCCTGTGTACTTGTGCTCAAAATGGATAGATTAATTGTGCTATTGGAGGTTTTATTCAATAGCTCAGCTACTTTTTGTCATGCTATATGATCTTATCCTTGAGATTTACAACACAGCACTTCATCTACCTGGATTTCTGTTAACGTTCCTTAGTTTGGACATGTCAAATGGTTAGATTTAGAAAAGAATGTATTCCATTTTCAATTAAAAATTGAAAACAAGTCATGTCAGTATAAGGAATAGATTCAGGAATCGCCACCTTAATTTGGTGGAGGGGTTTGTGTTCCTGCATGACCTGGGAGCAGTGTTGTCAGGGGCAATAGCTCCTGGTAGGGTCATCCAAGGAAAATCCAGTTAAATGTAAAGCTAATAGCAGTTCAGGATGAACAAGTTGTAAGTGATGGAAAAGCGAGAACAAGATTAAATATTTTTTAATGAGGATTCTGTTTATTCACTATCAGGGAGATTTCTTATCATCAGGGGTTAAATTGGGCTGGAGCTCCTCAGAGCCGAGCTCCCTGCCTGAGCTCAGGTTCCTCTCCTCTCTATCGTATCTATGAAATCTTAGCAAATTAGGGCGGCAGTGGCTTAGAGGTAGAGTGTCCACTAATTTGATGGTCGGGGGTTCGATCACGGCTTCCGCCAGCCCACATGTCGAAGTGTCCTTGGGCAAGACACTGAACCCCGAATTGCTCCCGAGGGCTGTGCCTTCGATGTGTGAGTGTGCGTGAATGAGTTTCTTTGGACTGATGAGCAGTTACACATTCAGTGTATGAATGTGTGTGAACGGGGTGAGTGTGATATGTAGTGTGATGCGCTTTGAGTGGTCGGAAGACTAGAAAGGTGCTATACAAGTACAGTCCTTTTACCATATCCAAGGTTGCCAGCTTTCACACATTTGGCATTAGTCACCTTCTTTCAGGCTCTGTTTCACGCTCTTACACAAACCAAGCAATTAAATTCAATTTAATGGGGCTTTATTGACATGGGAAACAGACGTTTACATTGCCAAAGCAGGTGTGGAATAAGATATTTTTTTTTTAAATGTACTATATAAATACTTAAACATTATGCTCACTTACAGCTCAATTTTTTTTCTGGGATTCCTCTAGAGTAGCTTTGCATGATTCACAGTAAAAAAAAAAAGAAAAAAAAAAAAGAAAATCCTTATTTTTCTTACTTGCCCTTTATGCAGATTTGTTCAACCTGTCTGAAACAAGCCGTTTTAGCTGCTGTCTCTTTAGTGCCCCCCCCTTCCTAAAAGCCCACTTTCTACTGATTGGCCAACTTTTCGGAAGCCTGTCAAGGAGCAGCGAGCCGCTGTAACCAGTCCTCTTTATTTATTCATTTAGCAGACGCTTTTATCCAAAGCGACTTACATTTGAGAACATTCACCAACCGAAGGCGCAGCTTCGGGAGCATTTTGGGGTTCAGTATAGGATACTTTGACGCATGGCTGGGGGATTGAACCGTTGACCTTCCGATTGGCAGGGCAATTGTTCTGCCATCAAGCCAAAGCCACTCTTTATACACCCAGTATACCCCACACCACAGGGTTTTCTTGCCCGGGAGTGTTGGTTTTTACACCACTCCCACAGGAGCTTTGTACCACCAGGAGCAGGAGGTTTTCAGGCCCAGCTCCGAGCTCCCAGTCTGGGCAGAGTCAGCTAGCTAATAGTGCTAGCTGCATGGCTAACAGAGCTAACTGTAGCTACGGTTACCATTAGTTAGTGATTACCTTAGCAACAAGTGAAGCCATCCATCCATTAAGAAACTAACTTTCCTTTGCAAACGAAAAAAGCTTTTCTGCAAGACATACTGGACAACCTCCGAAAAGTTGTAGTAGTCCTCAACACGCTGTCCGTTGCAATATTCTCTGACACGCCAGGGGGCGTACAAACAAAATATCATGTGCATAAGGGAGATTTCAACAAGTGTTACCCGAAGAATGTCATTATCTAACATGGCAGTCCCTCATAGTTTCCTCCACTTTCCTACAAAATGACTTGTCTTTTGCCAGTGTGGTGGCGATCTCTCTCCATGAATTGAGTCATTTGGCTCTCTTGTGGTCTTTCATAGAAGGATGGTAGATATGTTTGCAGAGGAGAATCTGCTCGGCCAGCTTCAGCGTCCATGTTGAAATGAAAAGCGCACTGTGTGCCCTGGGTGCCCAAAATTCAGAGGTGCATGACCAAGCGGCGTGATATCTTACGGCCCGACGTGAAAGGCACGATGATGTCATTTTTGGCCCATGGACCCTCCCGCTTGAGACCCTGCGTTGGGCGCAGCTACCTGAGGTGGAAAAGGTGAAACAGAATCAACTTCACGCTGTGGTGACTGATCCGATGATCAGCACGTTCAAACTGCTCAACAGTCGGCCTTAAATATCCGTGAAACCATGCGCTATCCCGGTGGAGCTCATGGACCAAACTATGATACTCCCAGTTGTGTCCTTGGTTTGTTTATTTCGTGTACCCAGCTTCGAAGTCTGTGTCTAGCTTGCAGTCTATGCTGAAAAAGTGATACCATGAAGCGTCCTTTGGTTTGTGTTCATTAATTGAGAGAGAGAGACAGACAGAGACAGGTGGTCGAGCGACCTCGAGAGTGAATGAGGAGAGGGAGCGCCGGCAGGGAGCAAGCTGTTGCTTCAGAGAAATAAAACTTTCTGATTGTTGTGGGGTGTGGGTGTGAAACAAACATCTCAAATGCAGAGTAGGACTCAGATTCTAGAGATCATTTTTACTTTATTATTTTAAGTGACCACATATTCTGTTTTCTTTTGGTTGCCATGATTTTTTTGTGTCTTCCTTTTTTGATTGCCAGTTTGTGGTCACTGAGCCTGAACTTGGTTAGGATCTGTCTCTGCTTTCTATCTCTGACAGGACAGAGATCTCCTGCCAATTCATAATCTCTTTTTAGGGCCAGATAACATTCTGATCTACTTTGGCTTTTAATTCCTTCTTTGCAGTGTTCCAAATAGGTTTCTTTACGTTGCGTTATATCTTGGTTTACTCTGTTTGTGGTGTTTGGAAAGCAGCTTTGTTGGGAGATGGTTTGGAGTGTGTCTGAGAGGGGGCAGTTAGTCTCAGCACCAACTGTCGTAGGGGACTCTTTTCTGCTCTAAATGCATTTGTTGGTGTTTTTCTGTGGATGTGTAAAATGTATCTGCGGAATTCTGCATGTAAAGTTTTTTGTTGGATGTTTGTCCCAACGGCTATAGCGATGATGACTGAGTGGACCCCAGTCTTCCTAACCCCACAGCACAATGGGTTGCATGACACTATCAAACATTTTAATTGGAATTTGGAAATTATAAGATTTTGTCTTAATTGCATTTAGAACTCTTCAAGCTTTTTCTTTTAGTGCATTCACTGCCATGTTGAAACTCTCTGATGCTGTTATGGCTATACTAAGGTAGGTCTAACTCATACTATGTTAAATGATATGATTATTGATGCTAAACTCGTATTTGTTCTCCTGACATTTGGGTCGTTTTTGAAAAATCATGACATTAGTTTTCTTCATACATTTCTTCAAAGTACTGCCAGAAGGAGCCCCTGGCAGTACTTTACTACTATGTCCAGCTGTTGCTGTAGTCCATGTTCAGTGGGAGACAGTAGAACAAGGTCATCAGCATAAAACAGAGACTTCCCCTCTCTATTTAGGAGGCACAGGGCAGGAGCAGCACATTGATCCAACTGAACAGAAAGTTAATATTAAATAAATTCGGACTAAATTGCAGCCCTGACGAACTCTTCTTCTCTGGGTGAAGATTTTAGTTCGTTTTTCTCCACTTTATAACTATATACATTTTGCCCCATATGCCACAATGTAGAAACCTTTAATAGAGGCCTCCATGCCAAATAGAGTTGAAAGCTTTCCTGAAATCAATCAAGTGAATATCTTACCTTTTTTTTGTTTGGTGCACATGTTTCTTAATTAAAGTGTGAAGGGCATATACATGGTTAGTGGTGCAGTGTTTTGGGAGGAAGCCAATTTGACTTTTCCTCGAGATGGAGTGTTCTTCAAAGAAATCTAGTATTCTTTTATTTAGAATACTACAGAATAATTTACCTAGACAACTGTTGACACCGATGCCATGGTAGTTACTAGGGTTTAATTTGTCCGCACCCTTGTGAATGGGGGACCGGAGCCCTTTGCACCAGATGTCAGGAAAACATCTAGACTCTAATACGATATTGAACAACTTCAACACTGCACCCTGCATCTCTGGGGTGGTGCATTTGAGCATTTTGTTCTTAATGCTGTCCTGACCGCAAGCTTTCCTTGGCCGTTTTGTCTGTGTGGTCAATTCTTTCCAAGTAATCAAAGGGGTTTTGGTTGTCCTTAATTGTTTAAAATGTTCTTTTATAATACATTGATCAGAATGAATTAGATGTATTGGTGTGTCTTTGTACAGATTTCCAAAACAAATGCCATGACAGATAAGGCTAGGTTCACCTTAAGCCGTCTGAATTTTAAAACGCCGCATTCGTGTGAAAATGACGCATCCACACTAGCGTTTCCAGGTTGTTTTTGGAGAGACCTCTGTCCACACTGAAACACAACATAAAAACGGCAAAATCACATCTTCTCCCTCTTTTCAGTTACCAAACAACAAAACTGCGCATCACAGCCAACATCTGGTAATGAGTGGAACCGGCTGTCCAAATCAGTATTTCATGATCATGGCCTCGTCTGACAAAATCAACATATATACAGGTTAATGAGAACAGCTGCGCTGTATGATTGGCTATATTGACATTTAAGAATGGGCGACCACAGAAAACGTTTGACAAGAGAAAGTTGTCTCCTTAACTTAGCTGCTACACTGCCCCCAGCTGTGACAAGGTTCCACACACAGTGACAGCCCGTTACACCTCCATTCAGTCCTCTCCTGCTCTCCGGAGTCACCTGCACTGTTTCTGTTGTCCGACAACTCAGTGAGTATGAAACCGTTATTTAGTCACATGTTAACAAGCAGTCATTTCCAAGCTTCTGCACCGTGGTGAATCATTAGTTAATAATTGCGACATCATCTGACAAAGTCAACATGAATCCACGTTAATGAAAACAGCTCTGCTGTGTATTTGGCTATATTGGCATTTCAAATGAACGATGACAGAGAAAGTTAGAGGAGACTAAATGCTGGCCTCTTAACTTTACTGGCACCCAGCCCTCACTGAACTGGCTTATGTCACTGTTTTTCCTGTACACACAAACACCAAGTCGACATTTTAAGATTCACACACTCTGGAAGCTGTTTTGGAAAAGCTCTGTGTTTGGGGAAGAAACATGCCTCTTCAGTTTGAAAGCTGAAACCGAGAATAAGATCTGGCTTAATGTGGACGAAGCAACAAAGCCCCTCCATGATTAAAGATCTAGTTTTAATGTGATATAGACGGCTACTAATGTGATATCAGAGGTGAGCATTTGTGAGCAGCAATATGGTTTCATGCCTAGAAAGAGCACAACAGATGCAGTATTTGCTTTGAGGATGCTGATGGAGAAGTACAGAGAAGGTCATAAGGAGTTGCATTGTGTCTTTGTAGATTTAGAGAAAGCGTATGACAGGGTGCCGAGAGAAGAGCTGTGGTATTGTATGAGGAAGTCTGGAGTGGCAGAGAAGTATGTTAGAGTGGTGCAGGACATGTATGAGAGCTGTAAGACCGTGGTGAGGTGTGCTGTAGGTGCGACAGAGGAGTTCAAGGTGGAGGTGGGTCTGCATCAAGGATCGGCTCTGAGCCCCTTCTTGTTTGCTCTGGTGATGGACAGGCTGACGGATGAGGTTAGACAGGAATCTCCATGGACTATGATGTTTGCGGATGACATTGTGATTTGTAGTGAGAGCAGGGAGCAGGTGGAGGAGAATCTAGAGAGATGGAGGTCTGCTCTGGAAAACAGAGGAATGAAGCTTAGCCGCAGTAAGACAGAATACATGTGTAAATGAGAGGGACCCAGGTGGAACGGTGAGGTTACAGGGAGCAGAGGTGAAGAAGGTGCAGGACTTTAAGTACTTAGGGTCAACGGTTCAGAGCAATGGAGACTGTGGAAAAGAGGTGAAGAGGCGAGTGGAAGCAGGTTGGAACGGGTGGAGAAAAGTGTCAGGTGTGTTGTGTGATAAAAGAGTATCAGCAAGAATGAAAGGAAAGGTGTTCAAGACGGTGGTGAGACCAGCAATGTTGTGCAGCTTAGAGACAGTGGCACTGAAGAAAAGACAAGAGGCAGAGCTGGAGAGTGACGAGGATGGACAGGATCAGGAATGAGTACATCAGAGGGACAGCTCATGTTAGATGTTTCGGAGATAAAGCCAGAGAGGCCAGATTGAGGTGGTTTGGACATGTTCAGAGGAGAGACTGTGAATATCTCGGTAGAAGGATGCTGAGGTTGGAGCTGCCAGGCAGGAGGTCTAGAGGAAGACCAAAGAGGAGATTTATGGATGTAGTGAGAGAGGACATGAAGTTAATTGGTGTGAGTGAAGAGGACGCAGAGGACAGGGTTAGATGGAGGCACATGATTCGCTGTGGCGACCCCTGAAAGGGAGCAGCCGAAAGGAAAAGAAGAAGACGGAGTGTAACTTTGATCATTAGCTGAGACTTTGAAATGCTGTTGTTTATGTCATTGAGTTTTTCAACTCTTCTGAAACTTCAAAACTGATGTTCTGTTTGGTGAGCAAGTTGCCAGTAGCAGAATTTTGACTTCTTTCCTTTTCAGTGAATTAAAGTCCCCATGAAATGGCTAGCTGAGTGATATTTGCTTCCCATATGTTTGCGAACTTTGATTGGCATTTACTGTAGCCATTAGTGCTGATTGTTCGTTATAGCCACTCCCCCGCCATGCAGAGTAGTGCTCAATAACTGACTCTTCCTGGACTGGGAGCTCCTAGTGAACGCAATCGGATCGGCATTGAACACACCCTCTGAGACCGACAGAGGCGAGTTTGACGACAGCACTGATGGCACCCGGGGCTGTATTGCCCATTGCCCATTGCCCGCTAATGGCAGATACATAATATCCAGTATGATCAGTGAATATAGTTAGAAATTTGTGTTTTTGTACAGTGATCAGTGAGGACCAGTCCCCAAATACTCTCCTCCGGTGGCGTCATAAGAAAGAAAGCGTCTAATTGGACGCAAAATGAGTATACGTCCCCGAGTGCAGGATGAGTCATCAACATTTTATTTGATCATTTTCCAGTTAATGACACACTCTAAAATACTATTAAGAATATCCAAGAAAACCGACAAAAGGACTTTTTTTGTCATTGTTTGGCTAGATACCAGCGTATAGGTGATGTATAGTGCAAGACATGTGTGATCAAAACACTTACATCATGGGAACTTTAAATACCTGCACTCATCACACAGCAACAGGATTGATATGTTCATCTCCAGGTTGAGAGCGGTGCTGTGCACATTTTTACGCATGTGACACAGCATTGTTAACTTCAACTAACAAGAAAATATTGAAATGACATTTTATTTTACTCTTAGTTACTGTAACACATCATTGTTTTTACGCATGGACAGGAATTTCATTGTTCCTGAAGCCATACATTTTATTCAAACAAACTGCCACTTGTGTGCCACTGACTGCATATTTGGGGTGATGTATATTAATATATGGGTGTTTGTGTGTTGAGACTTCATGTGCTTCACGGTAGGGCTGCGCAATTATTCGCAATATTATTGAAATCGCAATACGGCCAAGTGCTATATCCGAATCCTACTTCACAGTGAACTTTTCTATCCTCCAGTATATCTCCTGGTCCTTTCAAAGGATGGTATCTGGCCACGTAGCTAATAATGATTCTATTAATCCAGGTTGAGCGATGTCTGTTGTTGCCCCAGTACCTTTTCTGAATGACCACACTCAAAGGTGGAGTGAAACCCACTGCCTCCCCGATCTGTGTCCAGTGACTCTGTATCTTTAGCGAGTCTTTGTAGTCTCGACAAGATGAATCGTAGAAATGGGGATAATGGTGCACACGTGTGCAATTACATCTCATTTAGCAGCTGTGACTGAGCAGTTACACTGACATCTCAGCAAAAAATATGCTATGGCACGAATAATACTGAAAGTAAAAGTAGTTTTAAAACCCATGTTCAGAATCTTTACAAACTCTCTTATCCTGCTGCTACAAAATATATTTACTCTTATAAAATAGGTATATTCCTTGCCCATTTCATGAAGTGTTTTAGCATACTGGATGAGGAGCCATATTCTTCCCAGTTCCTGAGTTCCTGTAGTTCTAATCCGGTCATTTTCAAGTACTGCACTGTGATCTATGGTGTTTCTAGCATTAATGAATTCAGGCCTTTCCATGCATTGACTTTGTGGAGAGCTGAGCTGGAATGTTGCTACCTTGGGATCTAGCTATTTGATTATGAAGAACTGTTATGCTGAGGCAGGCTAGTTTGACCTGGCACTGAAAGTATGTCCTTTCCTCCCGTAAGCACAATTGTTGATAAGGCCGTGTTTTATCAGAAATTAATTTTATTTTATAAGTTTTGGAGCATGCATCTTAGTCCATTGAATGATAGGGAAATGCTTAGGTAGGCAGTATGCGCGCTGACATACTGGGAGAGTATTGCTTCTCCAATAAAAGTAATTTCTCTGTGTAAACTATGAATTTAGCACCATCTTATTTAGAACAAGTTGCTTTTAGTTTTGCCAGTACTAATGTCCATTTATTGGACAGATAACAGTTGAACAAATGCCTACTTCTGGTATTTGTGTGTGTACAGTATATGGACGTATATGTTCGTACGTACGTATACAGTGTTTATGTGCGCACTTGTGTACATTCTGTTCCTACCTGTACAGAACTGGTTCTCACTAGGAACATACATTTACTACAGTACTGTACAACCTCAGTATTATATTTCATATTATATATTATTGTATTGTACATATTAAATAATTGTATCCTATATTGTAGCTTTTGCTCTATTTATATCTTGCCTTATATTCACTTTTTCACTTTTTCTCATTTACTTGTATTTTCTTTTACGTATTTGTATGACCGTTGTTGGAGGGAGCCTGAGAACAAGAGTTTAATTGCCAACGACTGCTTTACTGTAATTGTGCAAATGACAAACAGAGACACTGGGTTGGAAGCTCTGAAATCCTACTTGGAAAATAGATATATATTCTATATATTTCAAAAAAAATAAAAAAATCCCCATTTATGTAATCTTACTACGGTGGAGATGGCGGTAAAATAAACAAGTAATTGCTAGTCCAGGCAGGGTTAAACTGACGGCTTTCAATGTCAGTTTTACTTTTCAGGGTTGATGGAGACATACTGTAAAACTTCAATCAAAAGCAGAGCCCTAATTAAACGCTGAGTCCCTTTTCATTGGCCAGCTGTGGCTACACGTTTTGACAAATAAATGCAAGTCTCAATTGTACAGCAGGTTTGGTGTTTATAGAAGTCCTTTGGATGTATAAAACCTCTTTAAGCCCAGCAGGTTGCCCGTTTGAGCTATTTCTAAGCCGCTTAGATTGCACATACAAATATACATGTTTAAATTTTTGTCAACATGCTACAGATCGTTAGATCGGTTAGATTCTCCACAAGACAAAAAGTGGTGACTCCTTACCTTTTGAAGCGGTCATAAAGTCAGTATATGTGTCCATTTCTCAGATATTTATATTCCTTTAGTTTGTAAGGGTCCAATGATCAAAACAATCAAAATGTTTTTTCATAAAAATAAATTAAAGTTGTGAATATTGTCATGTGAAGTCCTTTGCTCATTGTCTGCTAACTTTGTTTGTCAAACCAACGTCTGTAAACATCCTGCCCCATTGGTACTGCACGTGTGCAACTCTCAACAGAGATAGGAAGAAAGCGAGACGGCTCACTCGTTAGCTACTTCCATACACTTTATATGTAGTTTATTATTTTGTCATATAGATGTATGTATGCTGGGCCACTCGGAGGTTGCTTCTGGGCCGGATGTGGCTTGCGGATTGAATAGGCCTATTTTATTTTTGCTGTATATGCTTTCATTGGACAATATTCTCATTTTATTTTTACGCCGATGAAAAGCAGCTATACCTTTCAATAAAGCCCACTGACTTAAGTATGCTGCGCTCCCTTAAAAACAATATATTTGGGTTTTGGACTATTAGCTGGACAAAGCAAGACATTTGGAGACATCACCTTAGGGTCTGGGAAAGTATAAAATGATCCTGTCCTACATTAAAAAAATCATTAATTTGACATCTTAATTTGCTTATCTGAATACTTGCAAGCTGGATAAGTGATAGTCCTGGTGCTGGAGATAGTATCATGCACCTCTACTGAAAAGGTGTACTCATAACATGTTAGCTCATTTTATCACAAAGTAATATGTGCCCACAAAGTACCTTGTTCAAGGTTAAGACATGGTCAAACATGTAAGGACTTTGAGGCAGAGATGAGAGATGAGCTGTCAGTATCTGGAGCTCAAGCCATTCAGTCTTGCTGCCCCTCTTTGTTCTTGCGTTCGCACCACTGTCCGGACACCACCACTCCCTCTCAGACGAAAAGGGAGGCTGACATGAAAGGTAGGCATACAAGACCCGACTGAGAGATCAAAAGCTGGAATGGACAGGAGTCCACAAAGCAAGAGCACAAAGAGGAGTCCTGGTTTTGCCTGCCTGCCTTTTGATTATCAGACTCTCGCCAGTCATACAGGCAGACATCATTACCATACCCTTTGCTTTTATTTGCCTTTGACTGTAAATGCCAAAGAAGGCCCTGTTTGTCACATATTCATGTGTCATGCTTCTGATTTTCGGTTTCGGTTTTCTCTTATCAATGACACATTACTGTAGAAAAGGTAAATGTTAGTAATACGTTAGCACCAAGCTGTCATTTCTTACTGATCCAGTGCTGTGAAAAGTGATGTTTAATTTTAGACTTAAATGTGAGTTGAAATTCACTCAAATGTACTGTAAATGTAACTGTGCATTGAATGTGTACATTGGAATCAATTGATGAAACAAGTTTAAAGCTCAAATGCAATGATGATAACCTGGGTTGGGGCACAACGCCTGTAAGAAAGGAGTGACTCCCAGCTGTGAGTTGGGCCCCAACCAGGAAGGCATCTTCAAAGAGACGGATGCTGGGAGGTGGGATACAGTAGCACATTGACCCGGCCATATTGCGATTTCGATAATATTGCAATTAATTGTGCAGCCCTACTCTACATTAAATGAAGCATCGCTACACTGAAGCTACCCCCAGAGAAACATAGCAACCCAAGCTAAGTAGCTTACTACATCGAAGCTATTTGTTTGTTTGTTTTTCACATTGAACCAACTTCATTCCAAGTCAATGCTATCTCAGTGATCAATAAAGCTGTCAATAAGCTGTGCTCTCTGCTGTCATTGCTCCAAAACCAACCTCGCTTGATTTTATTAATTTTCTGCCAGCAGGCAGGTGAAAAAAATGTAGCTAGCTAGTGGTTAGCTGTCGACAAGTTGCTGGCTGGTGCTCGCAGACTGCACTGACTTGCGATGGGTAGCTTGGTTGGCGATGGGTGTGTTAGCTTATTCAGAAATCACCGGAATCCAGCTCGCGTGTCTGTATTTCACTGCAGCAGAGAGGATGGGTACGTGATGTCACCGCCATACGGAAGTGCTTCTGGCGGCTACACATACACGCCTGTGTGGACGGTGGCGTCACTTACCGATCCTTTTATTAATAATATTTTATATTCAGTTTTATTTCCGACCGCAGCAGAATGTTCCGCTGCGTTTTAGCTTCAGAATGGCTCACGTTTACTCGAGATGCTTGGGTAAATGTAACATTAGCTTGTGTGGACCCTACTGCACTACTTGCTGAAGACGATGGGCGATGGGGCTTTTGAGGCAGCTGCTCCCCGTCTGTGGAATGCCCTCCCTGACCACCTGAGGGCCCCACAGACGGTGGATGCCTTTTAAAAAAAGACTAAAAACCTTCCTTTTTAAAAGAAATGTATCTTGAAAGTTTCTGATTTTCTGTAGATTAGTTCTTATGGTTGTTGTTACAGTGTTTTGTATTGTTTTATGTTTTGCCTTCGTGTAGCACTTTGAGGTTTTGTTTAAAGCAAAAAGCGCGTTATAAATGTATTATTATTATTATTATTATTACTTGATCAACAAAAGAGCTAAGCTACTGAAAAGCTATTTGATTCAGAAAATAGTGACGCTACCACCACGCTACTGAGATAAACTATAAATGGTAAATGGACTGTACTTGTATAGCGCCTTTCTAGTCTTTCTGACTACTCAAAGCGCTTTTACACTACATCACATTCACCCCATTCATACACTGATGGCAGGAGCTAACTGCCAATCAGTACAAATTAAGCTAACCAGTCACACTCACACTCCGAAGGCACAGCTTCGGGAGCAGTTCAGGGTTCAGGATAGGATACTTCGACACATGGCCGGGTATGAAGCCGGGATCGAACCGCCAACCTTCCGATTGGTGGATGTCCGCTCTGCCACCAAGCCACAGCCGCCCTATAGCTTTTTCCAAAGCCCAAGTCTACATACAGTATTCAGATTGATTCGGGTTAATAGAAGATTTTAAAGAAACCAGCAAAAGTTCACACTTGAAAGCTGAAACTAGTGAACTTTTAGCATTTTTGCTTAAATGACTTTAACAATCAATTCACAAAATTTTTCTTGAGTAATTGTCTGGCAATCGACTAATCGCTTCTTCTCTGGTATAAATTTAAACGTAGAGACATACGCTCATAAATTCTCTAAGCTTGTGGAACTATAGCGTAGAGACGATGAAGATGAAAGATATTCCTTCATTTAGTGTTTTGATGATGATGGTGGAGAGTGCTGTTTAACACGTTGTTCCAAAATCTCCCATAGCTGTTTTGGGTTGAGATCTGGTGACTATGAAGGCCATAGCATAGGATGTACATCATTTGCATACTCATGAAACCATTCAGTGACCATTGTGACCATTTCATTATGTTTCTCCACTCATTTATTCATTTCTTTAAAATGTGTCACATCTCGTTTGTATGATTGGGTATGTAGACAGCTATAGATAGACAGATGATTAGTAGGGGAGTGCTGCCAAGTTGAAAATGTGAGCCATCAATGTGCTGTCAGAATAACAGATGGCTTGTTCATTTATGTGAGGTGCTCATCATTTTTCTTTTCATCCCATGAAAAAACAGCCCATGGGAAGCCCCCTGCTTTACCTTTATTCTATGTCTTCGTACACATATGATTTCATATTCTTACTGCTGGATGCATCCACACCTTGTTGGTTAGCCTTTGTTAAAGGCAAGAAAACAGTTCTTTTGATTAAATCTCAATAAAGTTAAAAGTACTTCTCATGGTTCAACTCTACCTCGCCCCTACCTTTTTTTTTCATGCCGAGCTCGTCATTTCTGACAAGGATAATCTTTCCTTCAGGGATTATGAAGTTGTCCTGCAGTCATCACTTTTCGTCAGCTTAGCTCATATTAGCCAGCAACCCATGGCTTAATGGTATGAGCTTTGTATGTCAGTTCAAAAGGAACACTGAAGATTTGTGCCACGGTTTCAGCCATAAGTCGGTTAAACCAGAATGGTGGTCGTTCACAACTCCCAGTTCCACGGTTCAAAGCCCAATCAGTGAAGATGTAGCGCCCCACTGACAGAGGTATTCCAGATACCTTTCTTGAAGAAAAGAAACGTGGAGTGGAGCTTTAATGGAGCTAGCAGGACTTAGCCTCCTGCCCTTGCCTCATACTGTGAAGGAAAAATGGAGGTAGAAATGGGCAGTAGCTATGTTCACGTCTTGGGTAGATTCTAGTTAGTTAGTTAGATTTGAAGTAGCTCTTCCGTTTTGAAGGTCAGGACGATGTCCAGCTGTGGCTTAATTGCCCCAGTGGATTAATCAACCGCTTGATTGGTGTATCCTGCCTTTGAGTTGATCTCAAGTAGAAACCAGTGGCCTTTAAAAACTGAAAATATATCTCAGCAGCCTCTGAAGAGCAGAGTTCAAAATTAGTGATTCACCATGACACACAGCAAATGGTCTCTCATCAGAAAAGGACATGCACCCACCAAACAAAGTGTAGAGCTGAATAAACAACTCCGCCTGCCTCAGTGTTTGCTTTTGATCGGCTGCCCGACTCCCCAGTGTGGCACACAGTGACGGGCATGCAGAACATTGAGCTTTTGATTTGTGAGTCTTTGCCATTGCTCAAAAAGCCCAAAGGCTGGTTGACTGAATTAGGAGTTAGTGTTATCTCCCCAACGGAGGCAGAGTACTGATTGCTGCCCTCATTGGTAGTGAAGAGCACGTCTGCCTGGTGTAATAGCTGCCATAGAAACCACATCAGCCAAGTAATTGTTTAGGCAACCTCAGAAAATGAAGAGGACAACATTAAAATTCTTTTGCTTGGCTTCTTCTTCCTTCAATTTGTGGTGCTGCAGTGTCACAATAGATTGACAGCCTTGGTCCACAGCAGACCAGGTCTATTTTTCAGTTTTTGTCTTCTACTTGGTTCATAGAGTGTTAAAATAGCAAACCACATGGTTACAGTCACTATACAGTACAGTGAACAATATTGAAACTGTGTCCAGTGATTTGATTCAAGACAGGACATGCGTTATAGCAATGCTTTGTATGTCTCTGGATTCTGATTGGTTTCAGTTTTGTCCCTAAATTTTATAGTGGCTGGCCAAAAAAGCTCTCAGAGCATCAAATGCATTCCTTTAGTACTGTTAGTTTTAAACACAAAGGCGGAAGTCTAGCCACAAATCCAGGATTGTCAAACGGAGACCATCTCTTCCCCTTCAGTTTTGATGATTGATTGATTATGTCATCCAATTGAAGAATGACATCACACAAGACAGTCAGATATTTTCTGACTGTGGAAAATATAGTACTTGTTGGCATGTTGTAATAAAAAAAAAAAAGACTTTGTATATTATTTCTTGCTGAAGAACTTTCACGTTTACTATCTGAATTCCGGTTAATTGGAACCAAGTTCTTATTTTTGTAGATTTGGCCATCAATTGCTCAGAGCTTAGATCTAGAATGCGGCTAAAAAGAAGTCTGACGGGGCAAGATAGGCTAGTAATCAGACTATCAGACAGGTTGTTATCAAACTCCCAGGTTAGCCTTAGCAGGACACTTTACCCCAAAATCAAAAATACATATTTTCTGTCTTACCCGTACTGCTATTTATCCATCTAGATTGTTTTGGTTGGAGTTGCCGATGCCGATTGATTCTGGAGTGAACTTTCAGTTTAAGGTTATTAACTTATTTGGAAGAGAGAACGAAGGAGAATGTTAAAATTATTATCTAAATTGTTTGTGGAAAATATCCATCACAATTTATCTACTTCCCTTGGACTCACTTCCTACTTGCTCTTTGATCTACCGTACTTGTGGTATTGTGTGCACTTTATTGAACAATAAGGGGTTATTACCAATAATTCAGGTGCACTCATAGTCAGTTTTACTGAAAGGCATGGGCATTTACCAGGCAGGTAGGGTGATGAAAGAAGACAAAGATGCCAGCAAGTTGCATTATGGGAAATGTAGAATCCAGTGACCCATTCTAGGGACTAAAAGTCACGATACCTCGGCCTGTGCTGCTTTAAATCAGACCATTCTTTTTTTAAATGCGAAAAACGCGAACAGCCCTCGGTAAAGCCAGTGTTTGGTTTGTCTATTCTGGGCTACTGTAGAAACACGGTGGTGCAACATGCCTACCTCCGTGGAAGGAGACCGGCTACCTCTGTAGATAAAAACGGCTTATAATTCTAAGTTAATGAAAACACAACGATTCTTATTTTCAGGGGATTATACAGTAATGAAAACATACCTATATATATTATATTCCATTTCTGCCAACAGCTAAATGTTACACACTGGACCTTTTAAATTCTGCAGCATAGATGGAATGATTATAATATTATTTTGGAAAGGATTAAACACTATTACATGTAATTAAACTTTACAGAATAAAAAGATAAAACAGTCAATAATAAGTAATTCTTTGTGTTTCCAGGATGTTACGGTGTGGACGGCGAGAGCGACTCGATCATGAGCTCTGCCTCAGAGAATTCGACAGAGCCTTGGTTCTGTGACGCCTGTAAGAACGGAGTGACTCCCAGCTGTGAGTTGTGCCCCAACCAGGATGGCATCTTCAAAGAGACGGATGCCGGGAGGTGGGATACAGTAGCACATTGACCCGGTGGTCAGCTGCCATTTATGAGAGGCAGCGAGTGGAACGTGTTCAGAAACAAATCACGCCTGATGACCTTAGCTGGTTGAAACGCTGAAGGCAATATATGTAACGGTATCTAAATTGTACATATATTCAGTAGTGGAGAGAAGAGGAAGTTGGATTAAGGAGTGGAGAGAGAGAACTGGCAAAGGAGTGTGAGAAGGGGATGGAGGGAAGAGAAGAGATAGAGGAAGAAAAGGAATGAGAGAAAAGAGTGCGTTATGTGAAGCGTGGAGACTTCAGCCACGTTATCGCTGATAGTGCTTCTCAGCCAGGCTGCAGCCGAATTTACTACTTCACTAGAGCATGAAAAACACAGCAAATTAAACTGTGAAGCTGTTGCTTGCTAGAGATGGATATCTTTATATTGGACTCCGGATTCTCTTCCCTAAAGTCCGCATTTGAAATTGTGTCACACCAAACTGTAGCTCGAGTCTGGGGCTACATAAATCTATGAATCCATTTCTTTTTGAAGTGTGTGAGCAACTCACTGCAGCCAATTTCATGATATTAAGTTTCTTATTGTCTGCAGTAATTCACTACACTAAATGCAGAAATAACCACAGCCATAGATTTTAATCAATTTGATGGCATTCCTTGAAATCAGTGAACAGAAATCGATCAATTTTAAATGTCACCTTTTTCTTAGTAGTTTCCATCTTCAAAGATTTTCAGGTCATGATGTTCATACTGATGTGTTGTTGTTTGTTCTGTTTCTCTTTGACAAAGCAGTTTATAAGCCAATTTGATTTTCTTCCTCTTCGTTTTCAGATGGGTGCATGTGGTTTGTGCACTTTACGTTCCTGGAGTAGCGTTTGGAGACATAGATAAACTACGACCAGTGACGCTCACCGAGATGAATTATTCAAAATACGGGGCCAAGGCAAGTTTTCTTTTTATATATTAATGCAGGTTGGATTGTTTGTTCATGGTTATTTAGGATTTGCTGTTTGACGTCCTGCATTAGCCACTTTTTATACGTTCTTTTTGATAAGTGGGTCCTGAATGTGTATCCAAATATATTGGTTCATCATCATTCCAAGCTATTGCCCTCTACAACTAAAAAATGCTACATTTTCTGCTGGAATTCACGATGCTCACGTCCACTGAAAACCCTTGAAACATTTAAAACTTTTCAAAGAATGTTTCAAAATGTTAATTCCTGCTTTCATGGTGTTTTATGAGAGCTGAAGTTGAAACTGAAGCACTCAGTTAAAGCACTGAAAGGGTCTGAAGTGTCAGTGGAAGTGGAAGGATTAAAAGGAGTTGATATGTAATCACTGAACACAGATGAACTCTTGTCTTTAAGAATGAAAAGAAGTGGAACTGTCAGGTGTAGAGTAAAAGATGAAAGCAGTTGAAATGTCGGTGTTCGAGCTGTAAGCAGCTGAATTGTCAGTTCAGGTGTAAGCAATGAAAACTGTCCTTTTTAAGAAGTGATTAAAGCCCTTGAAATGTCAGTTGAAGTGCAAGCGCTGGAGGTAGCTGTGATTGCACTTAAACATCATAAACAGTCGAAATGTCAGTTGATATGCAAGCATTGACAGCAATAGATACTGCATGTCAGTAGAATTGTTAAACGTGAAAGTTGTAGCCATAACTGTGAGTTAAACTCACACTGATGAAATGTCCATTGACGTGAAAGCGAACGCAGAGAACTGTGAGATGTCGAGTAGTGACATGTTAAAAATCCTGCAGGAGCTATGTCATAGACATTTATTGATTAGTGTATCAAAGTACACAATGTTACTCTGAGTTCTTCCAACTAAATTATTTCAGGTTTTTTTTGTTCACTGAGCTGAAAGTCAGTATTGTCTTTGCAGATAATGACTTCCTATCTACTAAACTATCCATTAGCTTATACTCGCTCATCCTTTAGAGGATCAGGGGGGGCTAGAGCTTATGTCAGCTGACATTGGGCGAGAGGCAGGGTCCACCATTCACGCTCAAATGCACACCTACAGGCAATTTAGGCTACATCCACACTGCTACGTTTTCTTTTTAAAATTTGTGTCTAGCGTTCACATTACTGTGGCGTCTCTTCCAAGTCTCAGGTAAAGTGAAAGCGCTAAAAACAGTTGAACTTTTAGTTGAAGTGCAACCACTGAAAGGTGTTGAACTCTAAGGACCAGTTGAAAAGCGTACTTTGGATGTTTAAGAACGGAAAGCAGTCGAATTGTCAGTTCACGTCTGACAATTTGAGTCACACTGAAAGTGTTTAAAGTGCAAGTATAAGAAGTAAAAAGAGTTAAACTGTCATTTTAAGTGACGAAAGCCCTTGAAAGAAACGTTGCAAGCGCAGGAGATAGTTCTTTGCTTTTTAAGTGTCACAAATTGTGTCAGTTGATACGCATGTATTGACAGCAGATTTTATGTTAGTAAGTGTAATAGCTAAAAGTAGAATTAGTAATAGTACAAAATGTCAGTTGAAGAAGAAATTTCTATTTCATTCTATGTTGTGAAAGCAGTTGAAATGTCATTTGAGGTGAAAGCAGTGACAGCAGTTGACAGTGACATCGTTTTTGACACTTTGTGTCGCTAAACACCGTACCACTGTAAGTCTGTTTCTTTGAATGTCAGTAAAAAGACCTTTTAAAGTCTGGCTCTTGGGGAGAACAGAGCACTCTTTTTTTCATTTTATCCATCCTTAAATATCCTTAATATGTGTTCGCACTGAACACATTGTGTGGTTTAGCTAAAGGTGATGCCTTCAGTGACTCATAAGAGAAAATGCGTTGTTTTGGAGTAGACGTCTTCTGCCACCACACTTCATTCCCATGTGGCACATGTGTGTAGCCGCTCATGTGCTGATATGGAAATAGAAACCAGCGTCCGCTTTCTCTATGTTGCAGCTACAACCTGAAGTGTCTCTGTTGCATTTAGGAGTGCAGTTTCTGTGAGGACGTCCGCTTTGCCAGGACCGGTGTGTGCATCAGCTGTGATGCAGGAATGTGTCGGTCCTATTTCCATGTGACCTGTGCACAGAGGGAGGGACTCCTGTCTGAGGCTGCAGCAGAGGAGGTAAGGGGAGAAAGCCCTGGATATTTAAGTAACAATGGCCTAGTATTACTCCATTACCTCACTTTTCTAAGGGGAGAAAAAGAAATCCCAAAGTTAGGTGCCATGCTGCTGGGCAACTGTTACATATCGAAGTGAAGCTATATTCAAATAGTTGGGGTTTTATAATGTAGACACAAAACACCAAACTCAAGGAAAGACCAGCCTTGTGAGCTTTATCCCACAGCTCATCTGTGTTCTGCTCACACGGGACATTCAAGGGGAAGTAGCGATCTGCTACCACTACCACGGGAGGTTACTATATTTTGGTTTAACACACACACACACACGCACACACGCACACGCCATCTCTGTCACAGACACAGCCCCAATCCTTAACCAACCCATGGACTGGACTGGACTTGGGCTAAAGTGACTTGCAGGTAACTAAAAATACTCTATATTTCAATTTCCTTTTTTTTCCTTTATTGTTTTTTGCAAGTGAACTGAACTGATTGTTTCGAACCATTGTTTTTTGCCTGCATGTGAACTATTAATACACCTACCTAAATGAATTGAGAGATATATCTGTTTTGGCGTTCTGTTGTTTGTTGGGGTGTGTTGTGGGAGTCTTGTGTCTTATTATGCTCTACAGTATGCTTGAATCCTGGGTGCGGTCGACTTAACTAAACAGTATCTGACTTGCTGGATATCTTTAATTAACAAAGATTCCGTTTGTTTATGTCAATGCCACTATCTGTGAGTAACACGTACCATCATATAAAATCCAATCTATCGCTGAAAAATGTAAACGTATTCCCCCTTTAATATGTCATGTAACAACCACATAATCCAAAGCAGAAATGATCATTGTATGATATGAATCAGTTTTGAATATTAATAAGTACAATTAATATATCATTATATATTCTGTATTAACTAAATACAAAATGTGGTCCTCAGCTTCATTATTTTACAGAATGACTTGTGATTAGTGTTTTGACAAAACAGCATCATCATGAAGTACTGTAGTGGTGCAGAGATGCCCCGGCCTACTAATCTTGTTCTCCAGATGTTTGTCACAGACCCCAACAAATGTCACATCATCATGATTTTACTAGTTGTTGTTTTTTTCAGAGAAAATGAAAATTGTGACGCAAAAATGATCATTCTCACTCATCGTGAATCATCGCAACGTGATTTTATTTATTTTTTCCTGTCCATTCTCCTGGGCCGTTTGTATTTGCCCCATACAGTAGGCAGTATAAGCATCCGGAAAAGTGCCCACTGCAAACCGCTTAATCCATACAATCGCACAAAACGGCTTCTATCAACAAGTCAAAATGCTGATGGCATCCACATCAAAACTTTGGCTTAAATCATTCCAGAAGGCCAGCAGCTGGAAAAACTGCTTCTTCTCGTATTTTTCTTCCTGTGACAGAGTGAGGAATGGAGGGCACTGGGTTGTTAAATGTCACTCTGGTAAAATCTTTAAGCGATAATGTTCCCATTCGTTACCGATGATTACAACTGTTAATACATGTATGTGTTGTTGTTTCCTCAGGATATTGCTGATCCATTTTTTGCGTACTGCAAACAGCATGCTGACCGCTTTGACAGGAAGTGGAAAAGGAAGAATTATCTGGCCTTACAGTCTTACTGCAAGGTCTCTCTGCAGGAGAGAGAGAAACAGCTTACTCCTGAAGCTCAGGTCAGGATCATTCATTCATATCAGCGTCAGCGTCGCCTCTGCAAAGAGAAGACAATGAGGAGAATATTCCTTCTACTTCTTCAGTGGAATGGTGAAGATTAGCTCTGGGGTTACAATTACTATTAGGTTAAGACCATGAGTAAGGTTAAAATAGATTGAAACGCAGTTTTTAGTCATGAAAAATGACATATTTTCGTAATTGTTTATTATTAGACTTTTTTCAGTGCATATTCAGTACAATTCAATTCTCTAGACAATGTATACATGACAAATACATGAATAACTAATAGCAAAAATAATAAAATAGAATCGTCAGGTCTATTTATGAGCCATTTAAGCAGGATGCTTTTGCCATAATGTTAGTTGCAGTAGCTAACTAAGAAACAGACTGCGCTCCTGTGGGTGGATGAACCTGAACTTCTATCGACATGGTCCAAAGGTGGACTCGTCAGTAGCTGCTTGATTTAGATTTTATTTAGTTATATAAGTTTGTATGTCTTTTTTCCATTACCAACTACAGTGTACTGCAGTCACTCAGCAGGCCACGAACTTTATATCAAGTTATAGTTGAGCAGGGGTTGCATAGAAATACTAAAAAAAATTTTAGGCATGTAAACACCGGAGGGTGGAAACCTCACCATTTAACAAGTGATTCAGAAAAAATTGTGAATGTGCCACTGTTTATGGACCCAGTACTGCTCAACATGGCGCTGGGCAGGACAGCAGTACAGTACACACAAAACCCATCAGTGTTGGACCTCATTAATGCTGTTGTGGCTGAATGGGAGCAAATCCCCGCAGCCAGGTTCCAGAATGTGGTGGAGAGCCTGAAATCAGAAGAGTGGAGGCTGTGAAAGCAGCACATTAATGCCTATGGTTTTGGTATCACATGTTCATCTGTCGTATATGAGAGCAATGTTCAGGTGCCCATATAGTGTATCAGAAAACACATGATTCCTGCTGTTATATGTTCCCCTTTTTTATTCTGGATTTAATTTGGCACACAAATGATGTGAAAGTCATTGGCAACTCGCTTATGGTTTGCTAACATTAAAATGTTGGAACGTGTGTGTGTCCCACCGGCAGGCCCGAATCACTACCCGCCTGCAGCAGTATAGGGCAAAGGCCGAGCTGTCCAGGAACACTCGGCCTCAGGCGTGGGTTCCGCGGGAGAAGCTGCCGCGACCTCTCACCTCTAGTGCTTCAGCCATTAGGAAGCTGATGAGGAAGGCGGAGCTGATGGGCATCAGCACCGACATTTTCCCTGTGGACACATCTGATGCCAACGCCAGCATGGACGGACGCAGGAAACACAAGCAGCCTGCGCTTACGGCAGACTTTGTCAACTACTACCTGGGTGACGAAACATTTGTTATAGCACGACAAAAAAGAAACTCTCAACACAAGTCTGTCCAGATACTGTTGATCTGATCTAGGTTTTAGAGTAAGCTAAGAGCCTCTAACCATTTTACTGCCATTCTTTCTTTACCAATTATTCTTTTGCGACAATTTAAGCCAACACAGACCTTTTAGAAGGTTAAAGCTTTTGATCTGGACCTGATCAAATGTGGCCTAGATGTTTAAAAGCAGTGAAATATCCCCTTTTTTTGCATTTTCACAAATAGAATGAGGAAAACAACCAATTTCTGATTCCTAGTCTGCCACTCCCATTTTTTGTGCATTCCAGGAGCCCCTAGTGGTAGATTTGAATGCAACTTTCAGGGTATGTTCAGGTACTTATGTGGGCATATCCTGGAAGTTTTGTGATGATTGGCTTTGGTCTATTTGTGTGCTGAACCCACGCCCCTTTTTGACGCTCATTGGGTCAGTATCTTGAAAGCTTAATAAGATATCAACAAGCATTATACAACTTTTGTGTTTTTCAAAAAATTCAAAATTGCAGAATATCTTGTTAGGTGGACTTTAGTGGCCCAAGAGGGTTTTTGTAGAGCACAGTGAGCTGGACTTGTGAGTGTATTTCAAGGCATTCAGGCGTACGGTGTCAGAGGCGTGGCCTGTTAAAAATAGCATTTTGGGGCCTTGATTTCAGCGCCACCATGTGGCTGATTGGAAGCACATTTGTTGGGCCAAGTTTTGTGTTTCTAGCTCATTCCAGCTCACGGAAATTTGGGCATTTCCGGCAGACAACAAATAACAGTCAGTCATTTTCTACCGCTTGTTCCCGTTGGGGGTCGCGGGTGACTGGAGCCTATCCCAGTGGCTTTGGGCGGGGTACACCCTGGGCAGTGGCCAACTCATCGCAGGGCTGACACATAGACAGACAACCATTCACTCTCACATTCATCCACTAGGGGCAATTTTAGAGTTACCAATTAACCTACACATGCATGTCTTTGGACGGTGGGAGGAAGCCGGAGAACCTGGAGAGAACCCACGGTAACACGGGGAGGACATGCAGACTCCACCCAGAGAGCTCGTGCTCTGGTCCGGGATTCGAACCCACGGTCTCCTTATTGGGAGGCAGGAGCGCTAAAATGTTGTTGAAATGTGCGCAGACTGGCGAAAAGATGAATACACTATGCAAATGTTTAGCTGACAAGTAATGTTACATAATATGGTACATTTGTTAGAAACATAGTCCCTATGCGAGGTAGCTAATACTAGGCTCATTGAACTTGAGGGAAAACGAGTCCTTACTAGCTTCGCTAAACAACTTCCTGGGGAATCCGTTTATTAGCTTAACACCATCTGACTCTCAACCTGTTTCATTCTTTCAAAACAAAGGCAGAATGAAGCAAATGCATAGGTTCAAAAGCTGTTCTCGTGCAGTTTTAGCAGACAGCAATACACATGAAATGTTTCTGTCATGTAGTCAGCCGATATTCAAAACACAGCAGTGACACTAGCAGCATTGTTGTCCCTTTCCGTTCTCCTCCTGAGGAAGAGCACTGAGCTTAAAACGCGATGCTTATCTGTGTGTTTGCAAATAGCTACTCTTATGGTTGCCCTCTGCTCCATGCACTTATATTTATAGATATCCAATTAATGCATCACGGAAATTTTATAGCAAGAAGCTTCTATTTTTTCAGATCCAAAGTGCAGGAATGAAGTCTGGCATCATGATTGAAATTTTAACCAAGCTAAAGGGGTTTTAGCATTTATCTATATTCTGTATATCTTTAACTGTAGCACAGGGTGGTTACGCTGTTGTGTGAATACTGTGTAAAGGCCTTTTCTCCCCAAATAAATGATTGTGATGCCAGATGTGTGAGATGCCATTCCAGTAACCTTGAGAGCATACACCATTAGCCTGCAGCAGAGGGCCTATCTGCCATCAGTACACTCTCTCATGTGCTTTTTCCTGTAAATAGATTGTGATCGTGCTATTGATTGTTGTCCCATTGATATTCAGAGCGGAACATGCGAATGATCCAGATCCAGGACAACATCTCTGAACAGAAGAACTTAAAAGACAAGCTGGAGAGTGAGCAAGAAAAACTGCATGTGGAGTACAACAAGGTGAGCAGCACGAGCCAAACCCACAGGAAAATGGGTCCTGTCTGGGGACAGGCTGGTTCATGAAATGTTCAAGTGGAGTGCTCTAACTCAGCACTATACTATTACATTATGATAAGTAAGATTGTTAGGCAGTGATAAAAACATAAGTAATTAGACTAACAAGAGACCACATGAACAAAAAATGATCCCCTCACAGGAAAACAGCTGGCGTAGCTGTGCCATTGGTGATTTGTAGAAGAAGTAGGCTACAGCCACCAGTGTTATTCAATAATCAAGCTAAAGAAAGTGTGTCTCTTGTCTTATTGGTAGATTATGTTTCAGTATGGATGCACCGATTGTGAAATTCTGGGCCGATACCGATGTTTTTGTTGTTATTTATTCCCACGTCTTGGGCCAAGGGAACCAAGGAAAACTTGATCATAACAAAATAACTGAACTGTTTTAAAGTCATTCAGCCCTTCATCACACTGTCTTTGAATGAGCATAAATGGAATGATACAGATTTATGAATCAACCTTTAATATAAGCTTCTTTCACGATGAAAAGGATTCTTTTTTTTGAAAAGATAACCGCTTCAGAGGCCTTTTTAGCCTGCTTTACAACAAATACAAATAACCGACACAACACATGTAGCCAGCGCAAAATAAATGCGATGCGACAGATTAACATCGGAATGTCATCCTGTTTGCCAATGGGCCGGTGGCAGTCAACAAGGCGAATATTGGCCGATATATCTTGCGTCCCTAGTTTCAGGCTTATTGCTAAAAAATGAGTTTTAGTGTCGTCAAAAATATTAAAACATATGTAAAATCTGATTTTAAAATCCGATTTACTTGGAAGACTATGAGGCTGTGTTCAGGCCTGGAGGTGCTTTGAGCTAAATTCTAAAATCAGCATGCTGACATGCTAACGTTTAGCAGGTATGATGTTTACCATGTTCCCCATCTTAGTTTAGTTTGTTAGCATGCTAGGATTTGCTAATTAGCGCTGAACACAAAGTACAGCTTTGCTACAGGTCATTAGGATTCACCCCGAGGGGGGTCTGTAGAGCCACGCTGCTAGCATAGGAGAAAACACTGTTATTAGAGCAAGTACTGCTTTTTTTTAATGACTTTGAGTGTTGAGTTTTCTCTCAATTTTTATGTTCTCTTTTAATTATTTACATATATAATAGCTATTTCTACGACTCACTGTCTATCCACTGATTTACTGTTAATCATTTTTTGGAGTAGCATAAAGGGAACTACAAAACAAAAATCTCATACAACCCTGCGCTGTAATATGATCAATAAATCTATCTTGTATATACACAGCTGTCCTCACCCTCAGAGGACCCTGTGTCCTCTCACAGGCAGGAAACCTTTTGAAGCATGGGAACACACGATCAAAAACTAGTTGAACGGATTCACTTCTGTTAGAAAATCTGGATAGTTTTTGCCACAGCTGTGGGGCTGTACGTCTGGGTCAGACATACCACCACTTTGGTCCAGACTGAAACATCTCAATATCGGTTTGATTGCCGCAAGATTTTGTACAGACAATTCGTGGTCCTCAGAGGATGAATCCTACTAACTGTCCTCTGGCGCCATCATGAGGCTGCCGTGTTTGGTTCAGTGTGAGCTGTCCTGTTAGATTGCCTTTAAATTTGGTAAAGACATTTACCAAAGACGTGATCATAATCAGGTCAACATTCACTTTGTCTCATACTTTGGTTTATGACTAAATACCTGCAAAACTAATGACGTTTCCATCAGCCTCAGCTGTAATTTGTTTTTACTGAACTAAAGTTGGGTAATCATTATCTGGTAAGAAATCAGTGAGCATGTTAACTGACATTAGCCTTTAGCTCAAAGCACAAGTTCATATTTCGGAGTCTCGTAGTGTTCCTACGTTTAGTTTTGTTGGTCTTTGCGCCGTGCTCTCGCTAGCCGAGCTACCTTTCTGCAGCGTAACAGTGTCTGCATCAGCAGTGGTGCTGTATGTGTTCAGCTGAAATGTGCAAGATTAAGGCAAAGAATTTAGTGAGAGAATGTATTTTATCAGGTAAAACAAAATCAGTTCAACAATTTCAGTGGTATTTGTTAATATTATAAAATAATGTATCAAGTAGGTGGCCATGCTACTTCAGTTGCACCCACAGTTTTTTATGGACGATGTTGAGCTTATCATGTACAACTATGTCACCACATTAGAATGTGACCTTACTACGTGATAAAAACTGGATCATGTGCGTGCCTTTCTCTCATCTCTCCTCAAACATGTGACCTCTGCAAAGAGGCTCCATCTGTCAACATGAGAAAGGGAATACAACGGCAGAGTAAAAGTCACAAGAGTTAATGTTGCGTTTAGTCTTCTGCCGCGCGTGTTAAGCGTTATTAATGGAGTGTGTGTTGCTAATTGCACTGCTTGAGTTGCTCTTACATGGCTTTGGCCTTGGCGAAAATGCCAGTGGATGAATGTCATTACAAGTCTGGCTTTGACTGATAAATAGTAGTAGAGCCCAGCACAAGGTTTAGTCATGCCACAAGGCTCAACTCTCCCAGATCACATGAAGTTTTGGCATTAAACAGGTAGACTGGCTGCAAAAGGTTCAAAGGTTAACCTGCAACATTAGTGGTGCAACTGTGCGTATTATAACATATAACATTTATAAGGTTGGGTTAGAGTCAGTCACATTTTTCTGTGACCCGCTAACTTCAGGAGTAACTTTGTGATGTCAGATGTAAGTACCCGAGTAACCCGTACTACGAAGCGTTGAATAAGTTTTACCCGAGGTACGCTGTCATGGCAATTTACGCCGCATCTCTAAACTGCTCCGAGCCGGTTATCTTCGGGGTTAACTCCATGTTACCCTTGCTTAACGGTTCAGTTACTGAGATGTAGCCCATGTGAATAATTGAATTATCCTAATGGTTTTCACGTTATTAGATATTTTCACTATTTTTAGTGTCCAAAAATTACGGGGCCAGAGGAGGGGGGTAATAATTCCAGAAATAAACGGAGAAATTCCTTGATGAAAGATGGCGAAAACACTCGTATATTCTCTGAGATTAAAGTCACAAATTTACAAGCATAAATCCAAATCACTATGTTGTTTTCTTCTGAATAGGCCCAATTCACGGCAATCTCTATAAACTCTTGTTGCTTATGATAATATGGTGACTGTGGGCTAAAATCACGAGTATTTCCTTATTGCTAAATCCGATTGCAGTTTGATAAGGTCATCCACTGCAGGCATAATACAAACCAAGCAGCAGCATCTGTGGTGTGATGAGGTCGCCCCAGCCTTGTAAAGTGAAGCGATGTGTTTCCTTAAAACCCCCCCCCCACTATTTTTCAGTGTTTCTCTCGAACATTTACGACTATAATGTCAGAGAATATTCAAGTTTTTTTTCTTGTAAATTTGTGAATAATTTCTTGTATATTTACCAACGCAATCCCTGAGTTTTTTCTCTGATCGTTACCCCTGTCCCCCTGCTCCGTAATGTTTTAAACCTAATGGCCCCTGTACGCCGTTGCACCTTACATCTCAATCACATTACAAATAAAAGAAGAGAGGATATAGAGGATTTACCCCGAGAACTGTGTAAAGTTACTTACGAGTTGACCCTGTCGGCAGTGCGCCCAATCAACTAACCAACATCTCTTTCACTGTTGCGGTACCCTTTAACACCAATCTAGGCCATCAGAGTTTGTCAACCCTGACTTTCCTTGATAACCAGGTGCAGTCTGAGTAGGTTAAACTCCCTTCGTAGTACAGGCGTCTGGATGGTTAGCAGGTCTAGTAAACTTATGTGAGCTATAGAGAGCCAAAGTGACACCAGAGTCTCCAGGTTGTTTTCGAGATGTAAGAAAAGCTCATTTCAAATCACCCTGACATTTGTAGTAATGCAAATGTTAAAAATGAATATTTATTTATTAATATGTTTGCTTTTTGAGACCACACAATTTCACCATTTCCTACAAACCCAGCAACATTTTGATACATTTTTAATTTGCTTTATTTCCGAGAATAAGGTAGAAGATTGAGACCATTCTTGTGTGTTATGTACAGACCTGGAGTCAGGTCATGGTTAGTTTAGCTTAGCATAAAGACTGGAAGCCGGGAGGAATAGCTAGCCTGAGCAATGTTCAAAAACCCGCCTACCAACCCCTCTAAAGCTCACTAATTAAAATGTTGCATCTCATTTGTTTAAGCCATACACAAACAGAAATGTAAAAACATCAGCTTTGTGTTGGAGCTATTCATTGACGATCAAGGGTGAAACCACACGTCTTTGGCTGCAGTGGGGTTGCCAGATACTGAGGGTCAGCGCTGGTTTTGGTAAAGGCAACCTCACTGTGATGACACAGGCACTGCACCAGACTGTTGTTCGCCAAGAAATACTTCCAGTACGTAACTCCCCCTAAAACCATACATTTTTATTTTTACATTTGTTTGTGCACCGATTGTGTATTTTTGAACTTTGAGCAGAACCAGGCTAGCTGTTTCCCCCTGATTTCAGTCTTTATGCTAAGCTAGGCTAGCCACGTCCTGACTCCAGCGCCATACTTAACTCACAGACATGACATTGATATCAATCTTATTTCACTCAAAACCAAAAAATAAGCTTAAGGGTCAACTTTTCATTTGTAAGAAAATGATTTACTTCTACTTTCTACTCACTTTAAAAAGAAATCTTGCACTGAGGTAAGATAAATTCCTTATATTTGGAATTTTCTACAAATGAAAGTCAGTTTCTTTAAAGCAGACTCAATAAGGGAAACCGAAAATAAAAAGTAGGACTTATTAAGAGACTTTTTGCAGTGTAAAATGAATTTGAGTAGGAATGTATGTCATGTAACAGGGCCAGAAACTGTGGGGTCCCCGCCTCATGTTGTCTCCTCTCCCCTCCTGCAGCTCTGTGAGTCTCTGGAGGAGCTTCTGAATGTGAATGGAGAGCTGCGAAGTGAAGGCCAGGCCATGTGGACTCTGCTGGGGGGCATCCTGGGCCAGGTACCACCACCATCCTCACACACCATCTCCCCCTTCTCCCCTCCCCTCATAGCATCCTGCTCCCCACACACAGATTCGTTGTTGGGGAAAGTTTGCGGAACACTCCTGTTTATAGATTTCCTTTTTTAGCGTAGCAATGATTTGTGATGGCAAGTTATCCAGATTGCGAGTAGCAGCCCACATGGCCCACAGTGGGATGCAGGCTGTAATAACCCTGCTGTTTATAAAAATCCTTTCATTTTGCACTAACTGATTGACCTGTCATTTGCCATGAAGTCAGACCTGACTGTGGGGAAGTAAAAACTGTCTCCCACTTCTGGTTCCTATGGGAACCAATTGCCAAGATGTGCCACTGTGGCTGATGGGTTATTTAATGAACGTGAGCTGCAGTCTCCGGAAATAGTCTGTAATCTTTCGGGGGGCTTTTTGGGTTGTTTTTTTTTTGTTGGAACAGACTAAAACTCGGATTTACACGCAAAGTAATTTATATAGAATGTCCCCTAAAGAAGCAGCATCAGCCCAACACTACTTTCTGAAAACTAAATCTGTTTATGGATCCCCACAATGTTCAATGTAAAATAAATAAAACAGACATCATGAAGTAAATAATCATATGGATAAATAGAATAGAATATATAAATGAACTAATAATTTGTTAAAAATTTATTAAATTATTAAAACTCAACTCAGTGTTATGAAATGTTATTTACATACTAAAAGTACAGTACAATTGTTTTATTTAGGCCTTTATTTAAAGGCCTAGTATTTCATAATGTCACTTTTATTGAGTATTGTCACCAGTCACAAGTCCCCAGCCTCCCAGCAGGCTAATCAGCTGCTACCAAATTAGGACAGCTAGCTCCCGTTAGCTGGAACAGCAGCAATGCTAACGTATTTGGAAGCTGCTGCTGTGACACACTAAGCTCTCCTTTCATTTAGTGTTTTGAGGCTACACTTGGGTTGTGAACTTGTATTTTTACTAAGCATCAGAGTTAGGAGCTAGAGTAAGTGCAGCGGCTAACTGAAACAACATTTTCGAATGACGAGTAGAGATTGAGCTCGTACAAGAAAGTGGGTAACAGAGAGGGTGATGTAACAGCAGCCGAGGTTGCATCTTGCCCATACTGTCAACTCTCTGTATTCCCCCACAGTCCAGCCTTTTGGCTCACAACAGGGAGAGAGGTGCACACGGTCAGAATGATGCACTATGAATCGTTGGTATTTCACAATATTTAACTACAGAATTTATAATAGTAATATTATATATTGTACTACAACTATCAATGTAATCAAAATGTAATCTAAATATATCCAGTTACTTTCCCCATCTTCTCAGTTCAACTTTGTGTACTTTAATGAAGAGGACTGAATGTGCTCAGGTCAGGGTGTCACATGCTTCCAGAGAAATGCCACCAGAGAGGAAGTGACTGATAACAGAACCAGATCACAGTGAACCAGTTAAACTGAGGACAAACCGAACCAATTAGCCCAGGTACTTAAGCTGTGAGCTTTTAGATCAGGGGTCTGAAATCCAAGCCTGTAGGCAATTTAATAAGCTTCCCCCATCCCCCCCCTTAATTTCACATTTTTGTAAGCTGCATCTGATTGTGTAACTTGTCAACACCTTACGCCAAAATGTCTCTTTTTGTTGACCTGGAACAGCCGTAAAGAGACGTGGACACATTCAAGAGAAGTAGACAATGTATCTTTCATCAGTTTTCAGTGCGACTCGCTGTCTCGTCTACAAGTAAGAAGCTGTCAGTGTAACAGATACCAGGGAGAGAAGAGGGGAACACAAGTTGCTCCGCTTTTAAATGTGCATAGTTCTGTTTCCCGCCGAGTGTTCAAGGGACCCCCGCTAGAAGAGAACAACCTGGCCAGTGGCCCCTCAGGTAATTGTAAAAGAAGAGTATGAGATCCCTGCTCGAGATGATATATTTATTTCCTAGGGACTATAAAACACCAGGGCTGAGAGAAAAATGTCTGGCTGTCTATACTTGAAGAGTGGCCTTTCACCATATTATCGAGGAAGTGTCTCACAGCTCGCTCCCAGCGGTCACTTCGTGATTGACTTGTACACAATCGGTATATTGACTGATTGTACTGAGTGGTGCCACACAGTTTCCTCAGCCTTCATAAGATCCAATGGATTTATAGTTAGAGTAAGAGTTTTCCATGCTTTAATATAAACCAAGTGAAGTGAAAACTAGCTTAAAGGTTATAAATAGAGTACTCCCCTGTCATTACTGCTGATGTTCTGCTTATCTTGAATATTACTGCTATTTATAGAAGCAAATGTTTTGTAAATGGATCCAGTACTGGTAATAATGTGCCACTTCTCTGCTCACAGTCAACTGTTTCCAACAATTCCAGTATCCTTTGTAACGCCCGCATTCTGAGACCTTAGCACACCACCTCCAATGCAATGATGCCACTCAGCTGTATTCTTTCAACCAGTAGCAGAGCTGGTAATTTACACAAACGGAAAGAGACAAACTAACAGGGGAAACTAATTAACACCTCACTGAGGTTAACACCTCTGGTTAAAAATAACACGTAATGTGGATAATAACTAGTTTTTGTTGCAACATTTGTTAGAAATGTTGGCAAAATAATCTATAAAAACGAGGAGTCGAACATACTGTCGTTTGCAGTCTTGCTCATTTGTCATGGAAATATTATGTATGTATATAGTATTTTCCATCGCCATGGTAAAATGCAAGGATCTTGTATTAGATTGTAATATATTGTACATGTACAGGTGTTTGTCTTTCGTCCATGAGATTCTTGCTCAGTATGTTCTAGTCACTTATTACAATCATCTGTTTCTTGACCTCACAGATTAAAGTGAGGTCTCTCTGCTGCAAGAAAATTGATATTCTATCCATTGTGGTGCCTGGGACAGTGTGGACACTCCTTTAGGGTTTTATGTACATAAGTACCAGCTCAATCCATAAAAAGCCTTATTAAAAGTATGGTCGTTGAGAGTATGAGCCGTGAAGATAGATGGTCAAATGATGTTAATGTGGTGGCTAGGCAGCGGAATGGACAGGGACTAGAAGGAGACAGGCAGTGAATCTGCAATGACCACCATAAATCACCTAATTATGAACATGCACGATTTAAGTAGCAACATCAGTCACAGCACCGCATGCTTTTGTGTCATCTATCTGCCACATTTTCATCTCCTATTTGTCATCCTGCCTGTGCATTTGCAGAAATTATTGATGTCCCCAACTGGGACTCTCATCCCTCTTCCAGTACACAGTGAGTGCTTTTGTTCCTGATGCTCCTAGAAGTTTAGCACTCCTGGCAACTTCACAAGAAACCACTCAGAAGACATTTTCCACTAGCCTCCCTAAAACGCCATGAGGCTCAAACAGCTACGAAGCGGCAGATGTTCTGATAAAATACTATATCAAAACAAATGAAAACAGTGTTTATTTCTAATGTGTTTCACATAATAAATGTTCTGAAACGATCAGATTTTCCTTGGGGTTTTACTACCCTTATATCACGGCAACACAAAGATCCCTGGGGGGGGGTTGTTCATTGATACATCGATATTAGAGAGTCTCAATCTAACCAAAAATAGGATGACATTTGTTTTTATGAAAAGCCATAACGTGTGCAGTAGAGAGTTAATAAATCTGAAAGGAATAGATACCAATTTCTGAATGAAGTTGAAGCAGCACTACCAGATTATGTCATTCGAATCAATGGGTCACATAATAACGAATCAGCAAAATGGTGGAACATCAAAATAATCTACCAGCCAACAGAAGGAATAATGCACCACAGTCGACTTCTGCACTAAATGTTTTGCCAAAAACAAACAAACAATAGGTCTGCAGGAAAGGCAAGAAAGGAAAAGAAAAACAACTTCGACTTCTTCGAGACCAACGTCTATAGTAGGCTCCTGTGGCCAAGACCGAGACAAGTCAGAATCCAAACACCCCTGAGACTGAGATAGCGTGAGGGAACAGAAGAAAAGCAGACATGAGCCCTGATTGGTTGCGTGCACACTATGCTGAGAGTGGCTGCCATTCTTGCTGCCAGCCACATGTACCCTCAGGAAGTGATGGAGAGATTTCAGCATCCCAGAATCTGATATGAGATCAGAGAGCTTCAGATAGAAGGGGCTTTAGGGTTCCAAAGAAGCCAGCATTGGTGGATTAGTCTTCCAACTGAAGCACACATCTTGCACTTGCAGACATAGTTATGAAGGAGCCTACTTGCTTTGGCGGGGCTGTTTTCAAGTGACGTTTTGTGCCACAGCTTGATATTCATTATTTTTACTGCATAGAATATAATGGAAACGCTCTGGGCAACAGAGAGTGCCCAGTTAGCTCCTACACTGTGATGTTTTGATGGGTTTTCCCTGAGGACAGAGCAGGGCGGCAGGAAGCCAGACAGCTTAAAGCTTGTCTGTGTTTCCACTCACTATTTCTAATCTGTACCTTTAAACTTCTTCATGTGTCTGAAAAAGCGTGTTAACAATGTTGAAACTGCTCCATATCAGCAGTAGAGGCACTTCCTCGTGGTGGGAAGCAGGCAAACTGCAGTCCAGGTTGAGGAGATAGCCCCAGCAGCCCCTTGCGCTTTGGTCACCCTGTCCCTCCATCTATCAGGCCTCCCTGCGGGGACGCTCCCTCAGCGCTGCAGGCAGAGCAAGCGCGCCCAGATTAGAACTTCCTCGGGGAAAACCTTGTCTGTTTAGTGACAGACTCGGTCCCTATGAGATAGGTTTTCTAATTAACCCGCGTGGCAGCAATGCACCTGAGATGCAGGGGAGAATAAACTGTCTGCGGCTGCTTTTCACCTGCCACATACAACAGGTTCCCTTCGCCTTTTACGGGACCTTTTGCAGCTCTGCTTTGGCTCACACTTTATTTAGACAGGCCAAACTCTCAGCCAACAGAAAGCAGGTGATCAGAAGCCCCGAAACATTGGCCGTCGCCCCCAGAGGCAAAATCATGGTCAGCGGTATCCGATGGGTACATCGCATTACACATTATTCTTAATGCTGCACTTAAGTCTTGCACTGCTTTATTTTAAGATTTCATTCAACCATTGTCTTTACATTTTATCCTTGGTATTTATGGTTTTTAATTGAATCATCCATTATACCCTATGCCTGCGTGTTTATTCATACATTACAGTGTATTTTATTGTTGTGTTGTATATGTAAAGCACTTTGTATCGCTGGATATGAGTGCTATACAAGTAAACCTTTACAGTAGAAAATCCCATCATGGACCTTTTTAACCTTATAGTAATGGAGAAACACATGTATGCATAATGTGTCCCAGCAGGCATGTACACACACACAAACACACACATATACACAAGCAAACAAAATGTTAGCGCCATGACCAGAGTACCAGATTAAAAATGGCGTTTTATTCAAATAACCTCTTAGATAATAAAAATGAGATATTTGCAAACATAGGAAGAAGACAATACTTCTGTTTGATTTATATACAGACAAAGCAGACAGAGGCCTTTCTTGGAGCATTGTTAGATTTGGTGTCAACAAAGATGATTGTTACCTAATTAGTGCAGTTTGACACACACGCACAGGACTCGGACATCCTCACACTTTTTCGAGCATTTTTCAAGTCTTATCTCGTTAACAGTGCTCTTTGCTGATAAGAGAGAAGAGATAACGGTTTTGTTTCCTTGGGAGCTTAGCAAACCAAATAATATTTCACATTCACACACTCTAATTTTTACTTGCATAAGGAGCGCAATGCTCACACTAGATTAACGCTGCTGCCACTAACGAGGGCAACATGCTGCAGGCTGAGGTGGACAAAACACACACAAGTAATTCAATACAGATACGATCAGATTTTGCTTTATTTTGCCGATACCGATCTGTTAAAATATGCCCAGTTCTGCCCTGAACATCCCTAAACTCAATATATTGTGATCAGATTTTTTTGGAGCTCTCTAATAGCAATGTCAGTATCGGCCTGTAGCTGGTCAGGCTCTTGTGTTAAACGACTTATCTGACCGCGCCTTTCCTGCTTTCGACCCGCTCCTGCCCTGAAAATAGTGAACAGAGTTGGCATACCAGATATGACCAGCGGTCAGGTGAGGTAGCTAACCGAAACCGAAAAAATGTAAGGTCATCCATGAACGTAAAAACTTTTTTTTAGCCTTATATAACTCCCTTTTGAAATACATTATCTCTAACCTTATTACTCCTGGCATGTGTGCGCACAAACATGACTGTGGGACGTTAAATACTATTTGTGATATTTGAGATCAAACGTTTCTATGGATGTCAGTTTTTGAGCCACGACAAAGGCCAAAATGTGGCCTACAGCAGACTAGGTAAGCCGTGGTTTTAGCAGTTGTGGATCGCTTGCGGCGGCCCCCACCAGCCGGTTAGGAGGACTGAAGAGTCAGCGGCCGCTACAAAACAGAGCACTCAAAAGCCAGTCACTTTAAAGACGAATTTCCAGCCATGGAAACTGGATTCAGTTTTCACTTCTCTGGCTTATTTAGCTAACGGGCTCATCAAAGCGAGGAAGAAAGGAGAGCCGGTGATGAGTCAGAGAGGAAGAGGTGACAGGTCCGAATTTAAAAAACTTAAAAGCTGAGCGGTTGTTGATTCTGAGCTATTTAATTATAAATGAGTTGATGAACAAAACTTAATTTCCCTAATTTCAATTTCAACGACTTTTTAAAGCACTTTGTTAAAAAAGCAGCTATTTTCAAGGTGTTCCAGTACTTGATTTTATTTTTTTTTAAATACTGCTATACCACCTGCTATAAATACAACAAAAATTACATCTGGGCTTTGCTAGTTCATAGCTGTAATATGGAAACATTTGTGCAACTTTATTTGACAGAAACTAAACACCCCAGCTGTTCTGAAAGCCCCAAAAGAGAGGAAGCCCAGCAAGAAGGAGGGAGGAACCCCAGGGAAGTCATCCAGCCTTCCAGCAATCCTCTACAGGTGAACACGAGTGTCCGAAGAGATGATGACACATGATGGTTAAATGAGAACATAAAGATAATGAAACCAGGATGCAGTTGTTTCAAATATGATCAAATGCCAGGGGCAGCAGCAGTGTCCCTTACTGCGTACGTCCAGCATTGTTTTTAGACTATTTGAGGTTGAGTGCGAGTTAACATCTGATGTAATCCCTGTTTATATGGTGAGACAAAACTATTGAACGGTCATCTGTGACACAGTTTGTCAGACACCACCTTTCAGACTAAACGATGTATCTCACCACTGTGTTCCGGCATGTTTACATGCCAACATTTTGACATAAAACATAAATAACCAGTCTTTTCTCACACCTAATTTCACGTTTTCCTGCAGCTGTGGCATCTGTAAGAAGAACCAGGACCAACATCTGCTGGTGCTGTGTGACACCTGCAAGCTCTACTACCACCTGGGCTGCCTGGAGCCGCCGCTAACACGCATGCCCAAGAAGACCAAGAACAGCTACTGGTGAGAGACACGAGGAGGTGGGAGCCATACATGGGAAAGATACTGATCAAAGGCACATGAAGAAATGTACTGAAAGTATGGGACCTTGAAAACCATGTAGAGTAAATCAATGTCAGTAGCTGCGAAGTTACAAGTACAACAGGGTGTGCTGTTTGGACTCATACAGGCCACAGAATCACTGTAAGCTTGAGGAACCAGGCACAAATCAGACTGCTGGAGGGCCATCAGTGTAGGTTACACAGTTCAACATTCCTCAGAGTGATCACCCGCATTTCAAAGTTTGGTATTCTGTAAGTCCTTACTGTCTGCTGGATGGAGAGGTTCCACTGTACGTGCCACCGTGCTTCATAACATGATGCAATATGACAGTAAAGACAGCACTGAGAATATAAAAGGAACACGACAAGGCGGGCAGTTTTTTTTTTTCTTTCTTTAACAAAATAACACCAATAACCCGAAAATGTGCAGGGGCAGTAAAAAACACATTAAACTCAAAAAGATAGAACGGAAGAAAAAAAAAGGATGAATATAAATTTGTGCCTGGGAGCGATGCAAATGCATTCTGTAGCTGGCTTGATCTGCATGGGTATTTGCCCTCACATACAGTAAAACAGGCATACAAACCACAAGTACAATAAAATGGATGAATGTGTTACCTGAAAGCATTCCAAATTCACACGTTGGCCATATCATACAAAAACATAGAGGTGTATGCTCCTGTCATAAACCACGAGGACCTTGTTTGTTTTTAAAGCAAGTCTCTGCCTTCCCATGTCTACATGCTGTGGGCTGTGACTGTCTCTGTAGATACAGCAGACTCCATTTGGGATGTGAAGGTGACACATTAAAGGTAGTTGGAGCCAGAGTCAAACTATATCTGAAAGCTATTTCCTGCTTTTCTACGTACAGTCATTACACCCGAACGCCTGACATTGTATGAGTACACAGGTCGTCTTGTTTTACCTAATCATGCGTGTGTTAGTGTGAACAGTAACTTGGTCCTTTGCTTATCACAACAAACGTGTAGTACAGGTAAGAAAGCAATTGGGTTCCTGCTCTGGTAATTGATGATATCTACGACATCTTGCTCCCACGTGGTTTGAGTGCACTTTGAGGTCGCTTTCGACAAAAGCGTCTGCCAAATAATGTCATTATTTCAACTTCATTTCTGAGAGAGTAGGGTTTTTTTCTGTAAGTTTGCAATGGCAATCTAAATACTACAATTCCCATGAGCAAGGCCACAACATTGGCTTGTAAAGTGGGAGGTGACACAATAAAGCGGGCGGTCTGGGGCTAGTCCCCCAGGGGGAAAAAACCACTGAATAACACTTTCTGCATTTCTACATGCTTGTATCATATTCCCAACCACTAAAAAGCAACACATTAGGATTAAGATGGCTATCATGCTTAGTTTCATTGTTATGCTGGAAAAGTGTTACATTTACATCAGAAAAAGTTTTCGTATTCTCTGCATATTTAACCCATAACCGCACCGAACATGACATGCTGTGCGATTCAATTAGGGATATTAACTAGACTTTGAAGGATAGGACTGGGAGATCCATGGCACAGTATTTTTGTGTCAATTAACCAATGACAGACAGAGTTTAGTTCATCAAACTTGCTGTTGTTGGCGACGCTTCAATATCATCCTCACTCTAGTCACAAACTGTCAGCATCTCACAGCTTGTGAGTGGGTTCACTTGATTACTATCTTAGCGTAAGCTGGTGTTGCATCAGCTGGGTGGAGTTTACCATCAAATTAGTGTAAAATAAACACTTCAGTGACCCGGCGGTGTTCGGTGGGATAGTACACTAATCGAGCGGACCCGATATCGGACGCCAGAGAGCGACCACGGCGATCAAAAAAAGTTGGGGGGAGGTGGCATGTTCCCCTGTCCCTAGTGGCTGTCAGGCCCTAGCCCATGAGCCTGGGCTGGCATTGCTATGGAGAAGGAGCTAGTCAGAGCAGTAATGAATGAATTCCAAAAACGTAGTTGCTGCAGTTGAGAACAAAAGACGGTACCGTAGTTCCTGAATTTATCCAGAATTGCAGATTGTGTAATCCAGCTGTCCACAACATTGTCTGTGGGGGAAAATTAATGGGACTTTTACTTTTGGAACCAGCGGTAATAGCCAACATGCTCCACCAATGAAATGGCCCTGTTTGGGTTACAGCGAGAGTTGAATGAGGTTTTAAGATGGGGGCAGGGCCATCTTGATGTGAAATGTATGACATACTGGTTATCCATTATTCCATAAATAGAGAATTGATACTTAAAGAAACATCAATACCTTTGACAGTCCTAGTTGATATTAACATCATAAAACACCTTTATTATGTGAGTATGATCAGAGATTGCTTTTCATATTCCCTCTGTGTCTGCTAGGAGCGGTGACACATTAGGATCCAGAGTTTGTTTATTCATATCAGTCCTGACATTTGAGGCCAGTCGGTGGCAGCAGGATTATCAGATGACGAATGCTGAGATGGTGGAAATGTCACAGTTGGTTTTCTGCTGCAGTTCCTTATCTAGAGAGGAGCTTTAGTGCATCTGTTTTTCAACATATGATAGTTGATGTTCTGTTGCTTAGTGAACTACTTTCTCCGCTGATGGAAAGAGAGAAGCCTTTTCTCTTTCTCTTTTAAACTAAAGAAATGCAGCTGCTGCTACAATACTGGAGGTGTTTGTGTAACACAATTTGTCCGTGACTGGAGGAATTAATTTCGCATTCATTTTAAGAATGAAGTATCCATTCCCGGGTCTAACTTTGACCTGATGCAATAGATATCAGTATAATCTAATAGGGTTGTGTATTGGCAAGAACCTCTGATACGGTTTTGTTGTATAAATGAGTGTGGTACTCCTAAAACACAGTGAGGACCATCATCTCCACTCAGTATGGAACTGTTTCCTAAAAGGTTTCGGAGTTTGAACTTTCCCAGCTCTAACTCTGACTTGATGCAGTATATTACATTATTTATTTTTAATTTTTTTAGGTTTGTTTTTCGGGCTTTTTCTCGCCTTCATTTCTGATAGTGACAGCAGAAGAGAGACAGGCAATGCGGGAGACAGAGAGGGGGAATGTCACGCAGGAAACTTGCCACGAGCCGGAGCCGAACCCAGGTCCCTGCGGTGAAGAATATAGCCTCGTACGTGGGGGTGCGGTTTTACCGAGTGAGCTAACAGCGCCCACTATATTACATTATTATATGTAGAGGGTTTGCACCTACGTCACGGTTTGGTCAGTTACCCGGATGCGCGGCCATATCGGGTGTAGACAACAGCATGGATTGCATGGTTAATACACCACTGAAGACTAATTTCTACTAATTTATTATGTCTAAACCATGAAAAAAGAAGCAAAGAATGGGCAGCATCCTTATGTTTCTGCTAGATTCGATTTACACGAGCGTGACGTTAGTGAGTCCTTAGGTGATCGTGGTCCTTGTTTTCCGTTCATATGGACGCACGGCACCCAATCTGTAATCTTGTACAGGTCAGATCTTTTACCTAGAATACAGTAATGATAAATATAGCACCATTAACTGAATTTCAGTAAGTCTTGTACGATTGGAGAAGGTTAAGAAATGAGATTAGAATCTGATTTTTAGCCAAGAAATAACAAACAGCAACGTAATATCAATATGAGAGTATTCTATTACACTACAAAATTTGTTAAGATAGTAGCCTAATATTTCACCTAGCTGACAAGAAATAAGAACCACAAACGCCTTCTTTCCTCAGACAGTTTTTTGCAGTCTTCTCTTTGATTTGTTACTACTTTTGGCAGTATATAAAACTTCAAATGTTTTTCCCGATCCGACCAATTAGTACAGCCTAAAACACGACAATAGTTGACCATTTTCAGCAGAAGTAATCAGCAAAAGTTTGCGAGTTCCGTTCGGTTCAGTGGCATTGTTTACGTTCTTCTTCTTCTTCTTTTCCTTTCGGCTGCTCCCTTTCAGGGGTCGCCACAGCGAATCATGCGCCTCCATCTAACCCTGTCCTCTGCGTCCTCTTCACTCACACCAATTAACTTCATGTCCTCTCTCACTACATCCATAAATCTCCTCTTTGGTCTTCCTCTAGGCCTCCTGCCAGGCAGCTCCAACCTCAGCATCCTTCTACCAATATATTCACAGTCTCTCCTCTGAACATGTCCAAACCACCTCAGTCTGGCCTCTCTGGCTTTATCTCCGAAACATCTAACATGAGCTGTCCCTCTGATGTACTCGTTCCTGATCCTGTCCGTCCTCGTCACTCCCAAAGAGAACCTCAACATCTTAAGCTCTGCCACCTCCAGCTCTGCCTCTTGTCTTTTCTTCAGTGCCACTGTCTCTAAGCTGTACAACATCGCTGGTCTCACCACCGTCTTGAACACCTTTCAATTCAATTAAATTTTATTTATATAGCCCAGTATCACAAATCACATTTGCCTCAAAGGGCTTCACAATCTGTAACATACGACACCCTCTGTCCTTAGACCCTCGATTCGATTAAGGAAAAACTACCCAAAAAAAACCCTTTTAACAGGGGAAAAAAAACGATAGAAACCTCAGAAGGAGCAATAGAGGAGGGATCCCTCTCCCAGGACGGACAGACATGCAATAGATGTCGTAAGTACAGAATAGATTTATAGCATCAAAACTATAACATATATAGCCATGATGGCAAAATTGTTGTGTATATATATATATATATTATTATGTTAGAAATGTTTAGGTGGTAAAACATAAGGGAAGATGATGGGTCCAGACGGACAGCCGAGCAGCTCCAGGTGGAGCCCAACGAGCAGGACCCTAGCCACTCGTCCCCTGCACCATAGACACAGCAGCACTGCCCCAGCAGGTCGCCATAGTCACCGATCCAGATACATCTCCGGACACTGAAATACCTGCTGAAAGTGACACTAAGAAAGAATAGACGGACAACAAAGCACAAAACTCCGGGAGAGGGAAGAAGTCAAGTTAGTGACATGCATTTATGGGATGCGAATGCATAAGGATGGAGAGGAGGACAGAGGTGAAGAGAGAGAGGTGCATCATGGGAAGTCCCCCGGCAGTCTAGGCCTATAGCAGCATAACTAAGGGATGGTTCAGGACTCTCCTGAGCCAGCCCTAACTATAAGCTTTATCAAAGAGAAAAGTCTTTAGCCTATTCTTAAATGAGGAGATGGTGTCTGCCTCCCGAACCCGAACTGGGATCTGATTCCACAGGAGAGGAGCTTGATAGCTAAAGGCTCTGGCTCCCATTCTACTTTTGGAGACTCTAGGAACCACAAGAAACCCCGCATTCTGAGAGCGCAGTGTTCTAGTGGGGTGATAAGGTACTATGAGCTCTGTAAGATACGACGGTGCCTGACCATTAAGAGCTTTATAGGTGAGGAGAAGGATTTTAAA